>OX418225.1:6892325-7432149 GCA_948455865.1 Conomelus anceps
CTTCCGCAATGGCGGATATTGACAACAGTATTTAATAGCTGATGGAAATCAATGAATGCTACTGTACAAAAATATCAGTCACCACCGGGGTCCGTGGTTCGATTCCCGGTGGTGACTGATATTTTTGTACAGTAGCATTCATCGATTTCCATCAGCTATTAAATACTGTTGTCAATATCCGCCATTGCGGAAGTCTTCAGTATAAACTGATAGCAATTAAGGGAATTCGAAATTAATAAATTCTGTTAAAGAATATTTGTAGTTGCCTGTAGTGAGATCTATGAAAAGGACTGTCTCATGATTGGGGTTCGATGAAGCAATTGTGGATTCCATTTTGAATTGGCAGTGTTAAATGGGTTGGCATTCATAATGCCAATGAATCTTTATTTAATTTTATCAAATGCACTAAAAACTTAAAAATTACTAACAATACAAATAGAAGTGCAGAAATTCGATAAATAATATTGTAAAAACGAGCGGGAAATGACTTCCGGCATGGCAGCGCCTTATCTGAAGATAGGTCATAAATTATCTCAAGCAAGTGCTTGTTGTTTATCGTCTTTCTCCTCTCTTCTAGTTCTTTTCGTCTTTCTTACTCTCATATGTCAAATGTTCATCTGGAATGTTCGAGCATTGTAGAGAATGTTTGAGCAAATGCTTATCTGTGTAAATAGAAATTTCAGGAACCCTCTTAATTATCTGGAGGTTTCTAGAATAAACAAAAATCTCATATAAAGTGCTGTCCTTATGAGCAATTAGTCAGTAGTTCCAGAAGTTCAATGTGATAAACGACGTAGTGACAGAGCTGTAAGTGTAATTGATAGACTGTGTTTCGTAAGTGTTCAGTTTATTCTTGAATGTTTTAACAGATTATTGAACAGCTATTATTATCAAATTATTGATCGGCCTATTGACAGTTGGAAATTAGTTTTTGTACAGTGATATAGTAAATTGATTATCAGTTAAACGTTATTAAACGGTTTGTTTCTTTATCGATTTCTTGAGTGATAATTAATTCATTTGTGCGTGTTTTAAGTTAATTGTGTAAATGAAGTTCGAGTGTTACTTTCAAGTGTTGCTAGCATTATTTCAATGATAGAACCCACAACACTGTCATCAAAAAAATCTTACCGCTGTCGGGCTTTGGACCCAGGCCCTTCTCTTTCGCGGAGTGTACTGTCTAGGAATACCAAATTAGTTCCAAATCATAGTATTCATTTGATATTAGAGCAAAATGGCTAGTGTATTTATTTCAATGGTGGAAATAATTCAAGAATATAAATATATTAATAATAATACTCTTGGATTGTTTCCACTATTAATATTTACAATGTCACTTATCCCTCTTTTTAGCGGAAAAAGCTTCTACTATCTAAGCTACAGCGGATCCTCTGAATTGAAGCATTCTTATAATACCAGATCCAACTGGCTATATTTATAAATTTATTATATATATTAATAGTGAAAATAATTCAAGGATATTAAAATTGTTGATCATTTTAATATCCTTGGTTTATTTACATACACCATTAATATTATTACAATGCCTATGTTAGAATTGGAAGAGGATAATTAATTTCCTGGATTTCTTGTCCCATGACGAACTGCGTTGTTAATATTAACTTTTTTGGTGAATTTGACGACTTACAGTCAATTTTTAATTAATTATAAGTAATATTTTACTCAATCTCTAGGCCGAACGTTTTCGAGTTATGGAAATTCATCTTCAAGGCATCCTAGATTGGCGATGTTGGTTTGTTGGTTAGAAGAATTGTAGTTTTCGTGTAATGTGATAAATATTAATTCAAGTACCCATGAAAATAGATAGGATAAAATTCAGGCTGAAACCTAGATTCAGTTCGAGGATGTTTATGTGAGAACTCATAAATTACAAAGATGATTTACCTTACATCAAAAATTTTCATTTTTGTTAATGTACTTCAATCTAATGGATAAAAGATTTATGAATACTCATTTATACAATCAATTAATCAATGTTTATGCAAGAACTCATAAATTACGAAGATGATTTCTTTTCCTGTAGAGATTTATAAATATACAAACTTTTCTGCGCTCCTGATTGAATCTCGGAATAATACTCCACTACCGTTATTAACAGTAAACAATAGACTGACCCATTCCCCGGAATTAGCTTGCTAGTGGAACGATCAAGAAGTTGCTAATGAACACCTTCCATTATATTAAGGAAGGAGGCGAGTGTCTAGTTGCTGTTCTGCCTGCGTTTGCCTGCAAACACGTTTTGCCTGCAATTTCTGGAATAGTTTCGACACGAGTGCTGCCAGCTCGCCTGTCTGCCACTCGGTCTCTGGACTCTCTTTCCTCTCGAAGAAAGGAGTTAGCAGCTAATGAATGGAGTTTGAGAGGAGTTTCAGTTAGCAATGGTGAGTGGAGGAGAGTGAGTGGGTGGGAGGGAGGTAGATTGATTGATTACTCTATTCATAAAAATAATAACTAAACAGTTACAAGTATGAAATACAATATATAGGCATCGCCAAGTATTATTACATAGAATATTATTAGTAACTTATTATAAAAACATGAAATCATGACTGAAAATGAGATTATAAAAAAGTTGGTGATGTATTTGCATGAAAAGGCGAAGTTACAGAAGATGTCAGGAGAAAGATATTTTATATTTATTTATTACATCTTACGTTGCCAGGTCTAGTAAGACCTATGGCAAACACTGATAAATATAGCCCAAAAGATATATTACAATACATAAAAGCAATTAACGTTGACATGAGGTATAAAGATTAATTTAAAAAAAAAGAAAAGACACATTTGCTAATGAAACATAACTCTCGAAATTTATGTAGCAAAAAAAGAATAACTGGGAAATAATTGATATAATAAACTTATGAAATTCAAGAGAAAAATGAGAATGATGATGAAGTTGAGATTGATGAGATTAAAACGCGTCAAGGAGCGCAATAGCAAGAAAAAGGAATTAAATTAGTAAAAAGTGGTGAAATGAGATAAGTAGAAACAATTTGGAAGGATGAATTAGAAAAGGGAAAAAATATATGAATAAAGAATAAAAAACGAGAATAATTGATAAACAAAGAAAATGAATGAGAATTCCAATCAAAACACAACCAATAGGACAGTCACTTAGTTACCCTCAACTAGGTACTTGAATAGATTTTCTTTTGAAACCAACTAATGAATTGGTATTTATTTATTTTTTTAATCATTTATTCCTCATAGAAAAAAAACATTATAAAATACAATACAAGAAAATAAACATAAACACTGTCATATAAAAAAAAAACAGCTGAAAATTGGTGGTGAGAAAGAATGAAATTTGGTTCCAACAACGGCAGGCAGATGCAAGAAAAGATGAATTGAAAACTGCAGTACGATTAAGTGGTATTTGCAGGGTCAGCTCATGGGACCTAGTTCCTCGATTAGGCTGGATGTCAGTAAGAAGAGTGAAGAAGCTACGAAGATAGTCATGTCCCTCGTTTCTCACCATCAGTTTGTAGATCAAAACAAGCAGAAAATACTTTCTACGCTCTACCAGCTTAAGCCACTTTAGTTCCTCAAAGAAAGGAGTAATGTGATCATCACGCCTAGCATAAAAATGAATCATAATTCAGTGACCTCTGCAACCTTGTATTCTGCTCAGCGGTGATATCAATATAAGCTAAGCAGCAGATGTCAAGCAGAGGTTGTATTAATGATCTTACCAACAGAATTCGAATGCTACTAGGTAGGAAATTTTTGAGCTTTTTGAACTGGAGCATTCCTGCAAAAACACGATTACATACATGAGTAGTTTGGTTTTTCCAGCTAGAGTCTGATCAAGAAGAACTCCCAGAATTTTGAGGCACTCAGATTAATAATAGGCATGACCAGACTTCGCACAAGTGTTGTACGAAGATGAGTAGGAAGAAACCTTCGGAGTCGCTTCAACTGGTGAATAGTAGCAAATACCCTTTTTGTCATGATATTAACCTGTGTAGACCAACTCAGATTTTTATCGAGGTGAATGCCTAGAAATTTCATATGGCAGCATGTGACAAAAATGGCATCTTAATCTTGAGCAAAGCATTAAAATCAATTTGATTGTACAGCATATCATAACCAACAATCATGCTTTTGCATTTACTAGCATTGAGGCTCAAATAATGTGAGGCTCAAACAAAGAGAGATAGTGAGTGGGAGAGAGCGAGAGAGAGTGTGTGAGAGAGTTTGATTGAGGGAGAGAGGGGGAATTGGTTAGAGAGTGGAATTAAGAGGGTGTGATAGAGTGTAGAAGAGGTTCAGAGAGAAAGTGAGAGAGCATGAACGAGAGAGGGTGTGAGAAGTTGAGGGAGAGGGAGTCAAAGGGTGAAAAGTAAGGATTGAGAGGGTGAGAGAAGATGCGACAGAATTAAAGTGGTTAAGAGAGAGAGCACGAGAGAGAGTGTGTGTGAGAGGGAGGAGAGAGAGAATGAAAAAGTGAGAGAGTGCGTGACAGGGGGAGAGACAGTGGGAGTGGAAGAGGGTGTGGAAGGAGGATATGATAGAGTGTGGATGAGATTGAAAGATAAAGAGAGTTCTTGTGAGAACGAGAGAAAGTCTATCCACACTCATTAGCCAGAAATTTGTCTGCGGATTTCATCAACTTTGAAGTTTGGAGTATTCTTACTTCAGTCTAGTGATTCCAATCTGATTAGTAATTGTCTGAACCACTCTTGTTCCCAAGTTCCCAATACTCTGCTTGAGATTACAATTCCATTATGAATATTAGTACTAATTATAATATACTGAGAAAATGAGTAAAATTAGTTGTTATTTCATTAACAGTGATTGAACTGAGCTGTTGAAGAATTTCATTATAAATATTACCTTCTGATAATAAGTTTCCATGATGGGAAATTAATTGATACTTCATTAATAGAAATTGAACTGAGGTATTGGAGAATTTCATTAAAATAATAATTACTCTTGAAGACTGTTTCATTCACAATAGAAACTTGAAAAGACCTTTGGGTGAACTTATGAATCCTAATAAAAGCGGAACACTATGAAATTAAATTTGTTTTATCTCGTACGAATGATCCAAAGGATGGATGGCTTGATTGGGGACTGCCTAAACTAAGCATGTATTTTCAGTTTTTGTCCAAATAGCTAAAGGTAACAATTTGCATTCGCATAAAAAAATTAAATTTCCGAAAAAACTCGTATTTTAGCACATAATATTCTGAAAATAGTGATTCTTATCTTAATATGGAATTAATGTACGATATACAATATAACGTGTATTATCAATCCATACAAAGGCTTAATAATTCACGTGCAGAATTTTGAAGAAAAATGGTACTTTGAAAGTAAAATAAATACATCTTCAAAAAAATACGTTTAACAATCTTCACGAATGCAGAATTAGACTGTATAATAATAGTTATTTTTCCAGTAAACACCAGTTGTAGGAACTACTGGGTGGTTAAAATGGTGAGATGAAGAAGAAAAAAGACATCTTTGAAAAAATGCGTTGAGAAATCTGCGCAAAAAATAAATTAGGTTGAATAATAACCGTTATTTTTCCAGTAAATACCAGTTAAAGGAGCTACTAGGTACGATATTAATGAAGTACAAAGTTTTTGCAATTTCTCATACATAATAGTCTGATGGTAAGAAGTAATGGAAAGAAAATACATTTTGAAAGAAAATACGTTTAGAAATGTTTTGCAAATGAAAAATAAATCTGAATATGTTTTAATTAATCACCTGAGACTGGATTTGTTACAATGAAGGTCTTATAGGCCAGTAGCAGTCTTTGAATGTACTGTACATTATTATTATTATTATTTAATTATTTATGCTGATTTGTTTAATTGTAAGGTTATTACAATATGCAATTTTTGAATTATTTTGTATATTTGAAGAAATAAATTTGAAATTTGAAAAAAAAAACAGTGTGACTCCTGAATACCGGATAGGATAATAATTAAGTCACATATTAGGTATGCTATCTTAGCATAGGTTAGTTCATCAGAAAAAACCTTGATAGTGTGTTTAAAATCCAAAAGAACGCTGTTAGGTGTATGGAAAGAGTAAATAGATTAGATTCATGTTGGCCGTTGTTCAAGAGACTTGGTCTCCTAACTGTACCCTGCTTATATGTGTATGAAGCTACTCTATATCTAAAAAAACAGTGATATTAACCAAAATGTTGACTTACACGATTATAATACAAGAAGACGAGGAGATTATCACTTGGTGAGTCACAATAGTAGCTTATTCAAACAAAAACCTAGTTATATTGGTAAGAAACTCTACAACAAGCTACCGCAATTTTCAAAGAGTCTTGAGAATATAGAAATATTAAAAAACAACTGAAAAGATATTTAGTTGATAAAGCTTTTTATAGTGTACAAGAGTTCCTTTCACATCAAAATTAAGCCTCACCTCAACTAATTGATATATAAATTATTGTAACTAGAGTATATGATTGTATAATTGTTAATCTGACCGGTCTTATACTCCTTAACTGGAGTCTCCAAGACGTAATCTACCAAAAAAATAATAGAAAACGGCAGTAAATATCCTACTGGAATTTTAGTAGTCATTCTCCTGTTATTTTCAGAGAAGTGATAGCCGCGAGCCGTAGCAGGTATCTGTTCAATCAGATAGAGATAAGCTGCGTTCTCGTAGGTCCTGTTTGTAACGTTGACCGATTAGATTGGCCAGCAAAAAAGACACTGTTCTCTGCTGTAAAATCACTTTCCGATGGTTCTGAACCCACCTAAAACTGTGGGTCCAACTCATCAATCACCATCATCCAACTCATTACCCACGCACAGGTCTCAGACCTATGTGGGCTTCATCCTAAAAAAAATATTCAAATTCAGTGGTAGCAGAATTTTTAGATGATCAATTTGTAATTAATAGATGTGAATTTTTATTTAAATGAAGTCTAATGAGAATGATAACAGCAAAAGAAAGACCGTTCGAAATGTGGGATGGTATTTGTGGATTGTAAACAATGAATGGATTTAGCACACCACTAAATGGTATTCAGCTTGTATTCAAGCTGTGTTCTGTATTTGGTGGAATGCGCTACTGCCCTACCCAATCCATTCATGAAGACTGCAATGAGAGAATGCAGTACTATTAGCCTTATATTGAACCGAGCGTTTATCTAAAATTGGAAAAATCGCTTTTCGAATTCATTCTACGAGCGTTTCCATAGGAAAACCTCTATTGCTCATGTAATTGATTATTTCTCCAATTTAAAGCTTTGCCGTATCAAAGTTATTACTTGACTAGACCACAGCTGTACAAATGGATGATTGAATCCTCTTAAAAAAACTATCTTGACAGTATTCTATTTCATGAGATTCACTTTATTTTATTCCATTTATAGTTTCAAGTTTATCAGTTGCAATGCTTTCCTTTGAAGTGGCGAAGGTAATATTTTGGAAAGGTATCCATAATGAATGAGGTTCACACCTACAACACCCGTCATGCAACAGATTTGGAGGTACCACGCAGCAGGCTAACTGGTACGCAGAGAGGTTTCCCATTGGCTGCCATAAGATATTTCAACAGACTCCCAGTGGAAGTGAGGAATGCGCCACGCACAAGATTCTGCTCTCTCATCAGACAGAAATTGAAAAATAGACCCATCTATTCATTGACTGAGTTGGCTGATGAGCCACTATTTTAAAAAAGAAAAAAAATCTTCTGACACAGTCTGTCTGGTATCCCCAGTCAAGGACGACGACATCAAGTATTCAAGTATAAGTATAAGAAAAATAAGACGAAATTGCCACAGTCACATTTATTAAAAATATTGAGATACTATTTTCGGTTGTTATACCACTATCAATCTCAAACAAACTAAAACTAAAGTACAGAGTAGCTTAATATATACTAAACATGGAATGATACTATTGGCTAGCGAGAAAGAGGCTGACCTTGATTGAAGGTTGTGATTGGCTGAAGGCCATAACAAGTCACGCCTCCTGGTGGGAGGAGTAACAAGCAAAAATAGAAGTCAAATCAGGAACCAAAAACCGTGAATATCAAGAAAGCAACAAAGAAGAACAATACACAATCAGGCTAGAATTAAATCAATTTAAAATTAAAAAATTAAAAATAGAAGCTCATTGAAATGCAGTCAAGGACAAACAAGAAAGACACGAAAGTACCGTTTTTTAAATGTAGGCTAGAATTATGATGAAATCAAGTTAGTTGTATTGAATTAGTTAAAATAAATTTGATCAATGATTTCAATCGCTCTTGTAGCAACAATTATTCTTTGACACATCGACAATAATATTTTTCAAAACGTACAAAGAACATTGTATATCTGAACATTTTAATGTCATTAATTCTATTGTTTCTTTGCAAATAAATTTTTCTTAATCAGTTACATTTCCCATGAGTTGAATTCGAATCTGATTTTATTTCTGCTTTATTGGCTCTTGACTCAATGGAATCTTGACTCAAAGGTCTCTTGACTTAAGGGACTCTTGATTCAAGGGAATCTTGACTCTGGGGTATTTTGACTCAAGGGACTCTTGAAATGCCTTTATAAATACATTACATTTCAAGATACACTTGAGTCAAGAGTAACTGGAGGAACATTGATTGTAACATTATATTATGTTATATAACGTTATATTAACGTTAATTGAACGTTGATTGTAATGATGATTGTTACATTATTGTAACAAGCAAAATGTTACATCAATTTCAATCTCAATCAAACTATGATCTGTTTCACGATAGAATGGAGTCGAGCTCAACCCAAATGGGTCAGACAGCTGTGACGAATAGGGAGGAAGGTCATCGACATTTTCTAGTTCACAGTCATACCTCAGTCTACAGCCAGCTGTTATAATTCCACTTTCACTTCATTTCGGTTTAATTGACAGGTTGGCTTGTGAATTAGCCCGACCCTTTATGTTATTGACTCAGTAGGCGGAGTATAACTGCAATCTCTAGTGGAACAAACCATAATTCTAGATACACAGTAACCGAATTTATTATTGTCATGGAATGACATACACCAAATACCAAATTTGGCTTGAATTCTATCAAACAGATCTGTAGCTCTGGTTGGCTTCAATGCAATCGGTAGATAATTTTTGGGTCTATATGATTGGTAGAAGAGTTGTGGGATTGGCTGTAGACTGAACCCTGACACGCCCACTAGTAACAAGGGGAGGAGCTTATAGATAACGAATGTGATTGGTCATCATAAAGATACGAAAACCCACTTGTAGATCATAATAAATATCCAATTCTCAATTAAACTCTATCAAATGCACTAAATACTTTCGAAGACTTACCCAAGCAGTGGTGAGATAGCATTCTTCAATTTTTTTCATTTCTATTTGTTACTGTTGTCAATATTCGTTTACCAAAAGCCTTCAGTGAATTTCATAGTTAAATTGAAAATTCGAAATCAATTTCCATTGATTCAACAATAATTTTGTTAATATGTAATATCCTTGGACTATTCCAACCAAAATCCTGTTGTTTAGGGGCTGATTGATTTCGATATTAATGCTAGAATAATGATAGTGGACTAAAAAGAAGAAAATAAATAACTATTACAAATTGATAAACTAGAAACCAACATAATATTATAAGATCGTGATGAATTTAAAACCCAGATCAAGCACAAGGCTTCAAAATGAAGATATCTCTTTAAGGTTTCAATCCAAAAAGGTATAACATTTTGACCAGAACATATTTAATTATTAACCCCGATTGTATCCATGATATAACAAGCAGAATTTATGACGGTACTATGAGGCAAATCCTGGTCTCATTATTACGGTATCATAGCAGAACTAGCTCTGTGTTTTCTACCTGTGTTAAATTTAACAATTTAGTCTACCAAGCAAAACATTTCCAATTAACATCCTAATAATTATCAGAATATAATGGCATTTCCAAACATTCCCAATTAACAACATAATAAAGCTCCTAATAATTATTGTGATATCATGGCTTCCAACAAATCCAGAAAAGCTAATGTTACATGTTACACAAAAGCTAGCTTGACATAATAGCTAGCTACTAGATGTAACATGTTGTAAATCCATTGTCAAGAACTGTTTGCATTAGAGGTGAGTCATTGACAGTCAGTTATTCCAATCTGATCCGCCATTGTTTCAAATTTACAAAATGTCGCCTCAGGGTGTGACAAAGCCAAAAATGTCGGTTTCATTACAGAGCATCGTGCAACTGTTCAATAGTACGGTATTGGCTGTAATAATGTGTTGAACAAGGTGGGAGTTGACGTTTATTATCAATCAGACAGTTTACGTCAAATTCCGATGAATAGCATAACGTTTCACTGCTCGTCTGACAATTCAACATCAACAACCTCAGGGTGATTTTAGTGTTGAATGGATGACAAGATCATTCTCCATTAACATTTTTTATCGATCATTTTTTATAACATTTTTTATCGAGTTTGTGATGATTGACATTTACTGTAACATAACCATCTTAATTGATGCCTTTTTTGAACATGAGATTGAATTATTGACTTAACTTCTACATTTTTGGCTCTAAAATCTAGAACAAAATTCAAAACTATATTAATTTTCTTTGGACTATTGGACAGTTTAGTGCTTCGTTTTTAAAGTGAACTTCTAAATTAATATTTATGCTTTGAAAAGGATCAGGTATTGTACTTCAAAGTAAAATTTCCAGTTGAACTTGGTCATAACCTAAAATTGGGATGTTTTAATTGAAAATTTCTAAAGAAAGCAGTAGTGGGCTGTGCCTGTTGTATCTTTACTTGATTGTGTTTTTCAATAAATATATAAATAATTGACCGGTAATTAGAACAGATAATTGGATTTCCATTTAATTGGTTCGTTTTTCTTTTGTTTTCAGTTGTGGAATACTTCATGATTTACAGAACTCGCACTGGATTTGTTCTAATCTGAGTTGATTTTGTAACTTTAAAATGTGTCAACGAAATATAATAAACTCCATGACATACAGATATCTATAATATTATGATTATTGTTTATCATCAAATTGAAATACGATAAAAAAATGTAATAGATTCTTCAGTTGTTCAGTTGAAAAAGCTATTCAGGCTTAATTTTGGTTGATTTTTTTTCCTTATAAATTTTGCATTATTAAAATTATAGTGTTGAGTTTTATTAAGTTATAAGCTGATGGAGCAAGTTTATAACCAAACACAACTCAACAAGTGTTAGGAGTGGAAAGTCATAGAGCAATAATTAATTTAAAACGCAGTAGGAAGAAGAAAAAGAAGATGAAGCCTATTCGAATTATATTATAAATTGGTGTTATAAACAATGCTTCTTCGATTTGTGCCCTGTTATTCCTTCAGAGGTTGGATAGATTTTTGGTACATCAACACACTTTCCACTAACCTCTTTCCCTCACTTGCTCTCTTTCTCTCTCACACTTCATCCTTTTTTCTTACACCCACCCACTCTTTCGCTGTCCTGGTCTCTCTCTTTTTCACTCATTCTCACTCACTCACTCTCTCTTCCTTCTCAGTCACATAAGCGTATGCCCCGGCATGACGTCAGCTTCCGCAACCTAGCATTGTCCGGTTGAAATGAGTAATAGCCAGTAAGCGGTCAGTACATTCAACATTTTGGAGTAATGGGTGATTTGACAAATGATTTCCTTTGTGATTAACTTTTATCGAATGAAATATGGGCTGGCTCTGGTACTGGCGTGTTCCCCACTATTCAATGTAATATTGTTGCTGGTTAGAAATTGAATAGTTGATTCAATTCTGCAAAAAAATAGGATTTTTTGTTTTATAATACTTTTGGTGAATATAGTTTCCAATTTTGAGTATTTATAATGGTATTTCGGTGATAATAGGCTAACAGGAAGTTTTGTGAATAGTTTTTCAAACAGTTTATACATACTGTAATGGTTTGAGTTCCGGAAAATGTGCATCACTGTGATAAAATCGAAACAATCAATCCACTAAGTGTAAATATTCAATACTTCCAAGTAAATATAAATCAGTAATATTTGTAATCAACTTGTGAGTAATTAATACACACCTCGATACAAGTAAATTATTAAAAAATATGATTAAGAAGAATTCCAATGATATAGTAGTGACTTTTTTAAGTGTGAATTTGCAATGTAGCCTGAACATAACCAAAAACATCAGGTATAATGTTAGTTCGTTTCCTAGGAGCACTCTATGTAACTTGATGCTAAATGAGCTGGTACATACGGCGGTCAGACAAGCCAATCGCTCTTCTCGCCTGAATTTGTTGCCAAACAATTAATAATTAATTAAAGTATTGAAGTCCTAATTAATCAATTGTTGAATTTATTGTAATCTTATTGAAGTCTTAATTAATTGAAGTCTTCTGTCTTAC
This sequence comes from Conomelus anceps, assembly GCA_948455865.1. Lineage (NCBI taxonomy): Eukaryota > Metazoa > Arthropoda > Insecta > Hemiptera > Delphacidae > Conomelus > Conomelus anceps. The sequence goes on from OX418225.1 coordinate 6,904,694, forward strand.
ATGAAAGTCTGCACCTATTCAGGCCTAAGATGATGAATAGTTTCAATTTTTTTTTTTTTTAATTAATCAAAGTTTCTTCATTTGAAAACGTAATTGTTCTGTCTCATTTTTAACCAAGATAATAGAGAATTTCATTGTTTTTCAATAAATGATCAAAGTTGTGATTTTATGATGAAATCATAATCAACAATCATCAAAGTTGTTTTTAGTTGAAAATTGTATAGCCCATCCCGTATCTTGGATAATAATTATTTAAAAGGGTTTTCAATAGAAAATAATGATCAAAGTCTAAGCTATCTCAACTTAGTTTAAAATTGAAAAATTCCACCCTATTATCCTTTCCTGTATTCTCTAATACTCATTGAATCATCTCCTATTATCAAATATTCATACTTTTCATAATAGCCCCATATTTTTTCGAAAAAGTTTCAAAGCTATCATCTTCAGTACCCTAAAACAAAGCCGGCATACTTCGGAGATAGATACATCAGTAACTATTCGAAAAGCTTTTCGAACTTTCAGAGCTTCTTTAGCGAAGAACACAAAACAAAATCCATTCTTTTAGACAAGAAAATTTTGGAGCACTGGTGTATTCTGCAGATCAGACAACGATAAGAGAGGTGGTGTTTTTTCCGATACTCGATTTATTTCGGCTGAACACTTTTTGCTCGATGAGAAATGTTCGAATCTCTGAGTACAGCACACCGGTGGAAAATCATATCCACTTGAATTCCCTCATATTTCATTTCTTTTTCTCCCCATCACACCCTTTTTCTCTCTCTCCCTCAATCTCTCTCGCTCTTTCTCTTAAGAATTGAGATTAGATTTTTCCGAGATGGTGCAGTGACTATCCACCAAAAAAAGAGCTTCTCGAAAGCAACAGGTTGGATGGAAGGAAGCCAGCATTGATTAAACGCTACTTTTCTAGAGGAAATGGAGTTATTTCTGTATTTCGTTTGGATTTTTTAAGAATGAAAACTCAGCTGTTCACTAATGTTTAGAATTGTTCAAGGAGCACAAGAAAGCTTAATTAAATAATACAATAACATTGCGCTATCAAGGTTTGAGTTGTAAGAGTGAGGCCTCAATTGAAGTGAATTTTTATTCTTTTTTTTGAGGATAAAGCTCACATAGGTCTGAGCCCTGTGCGTAGGTAATGAGTTGAATGATGGCGATTGATGAGTTGGACCTACAGTTTTAGGTGGGTTCCGAACAACCGGATTGATATACCTATTCAGTTGATATAGAGTAGTATCCAGTGTTTAATAGGCCAGTGACTCGCGATTAATAAAACAATAAAATTCATTTAATACCCTTTGTGAATGCTCTTCCCCCTCAACGTCCAGGCACTCTTTTCTCCGTAGTTACCGTAAGTTTTTTTCGTTGTGTAACGTTTTCCGTTTTATTTATGTAACATATTTTGTTATGAAATGCTTTTTTCACGTAATGTTTCCGTTTTTGTGTCAAACCGTTTTCTGTTTTCTGTAAACAATCAATAGTCTCTGAGAATGAATTCTCTCCCAGTTGCCATCCGGTTACTCTCTTTTCAGCAGGTATGTAACGCTTTTCCATAATTCAACGTTTTCCGTTTATGTTATGTAACTTTTTTTATTTTTAACGTTTTCCGTTTTTGTTATAAAACTTTTTCATTTGTAACGTTTTATTTTATGTAAGAAAAGAGCTATGTGGAAGTTGTGCTATGCAACAAAACATAAAATTTCCGTTACATAACGTTTTCCGTTTTTGTTACAAAACGTCCTCTTCCTTCTTAACGAAAGTTTCAGGTTTTTGTTACATAACATTTTCCGTTTTCGTTATGTAATTCGTTATGTAACGTTTTTTGTTTCCGTTGCACATAACGTTTTCCTGTTATGTTACATTTTCCATTTTTGTTACACAACTTCATTTGCATCATAACGTTTTCCGTTTCATTACATAACATTTTCTATGAAACAGAATAAGAGATGACTTCATTGCTCCAATTCACACTCAATTTGTAAATTTATCATGAACAAAACCAAATTTTCACTACAAAATGGCTTCAGATGTTTGTAAACAAGAATGAGTGTGAAAGAGAAACCACAATAATATTCTTAGTCGAGAGAGAGAGAGTAAGATGAAAGAGAATGGGAACGAGAGGGAGCGAGAGAAAGAGGATGAACAAGTGGAAAAGAGAAAAAGTGAAAGAAAATGAGAGGGAGTGAGAATGAGTGAGTGTGTGAGTGAGAAATGTATGGAGCATCTTCTCATCTTTCGGAGAAATTGATAACCAGGAAGCTGCACATTATTTCTGGCCCCAGAATCCACCCAGAATACGATGGTTCTGTTTTGAAGGCAGGGATTCAAAGCGCGGGAAAGGAAACTGAATGTTCTTAGCGCCCGTAGTTCACAATGAGCTTTACTAGACCAGTTTCCACCGCCGATTCCTTCTTGGAGTATTATAACGAATGAACTGAGTGCGGCGAAAGCGAAACCAAGATGGCGGCTGAAAGCGCGCGGGAAAATATTTCTTGAAAGCTGCAAAGCCAGTCGCCGTAAATCCGTCGTTTGCCGACTTGGGTTTACAAAGCTGGAATATCTAAAGATGCTGGTGAAAATCCACTCCAAGGTGGAGGGGAATTTGTTCACCAATACTGTCATACCCGGCTCCAATCATTAGTTATTCCGCCTTGGTGAGTTCCGTAGTTTATCCGGCTCCATAAACCTAGCAGACACACAACACCACCGGGAGAATGGTTTTGTGACACATTTGAGTACTTACATTAGAATCGATATCTATAGTTTCATTAAAAAATCATTAGTTGAAACATTTCAGTTCAATCTTAAGGAACAACTCAAGAAAGTAATAGTAGTCCCATAACTTATGTTTTGAATTGCTCTTTGTAAATACATTCATTTATTTTGAGGTTGAGGTAGAGATCTCCTAGAGTATTTCTAGGTGGAGTTTTAAAGAGGACAAAGAATCCTAGCTCCTCCCTTAATAAAGGCAGTTAACAAATCAATCAAAGGTTTTAGGACTACTCACAAGTTGATCCCTAGTTTTTCGTTTTTCGGAGCGGGCGGCGGTAGTTTGAAGTCAACTGCGCATGCTGTATAGATGTATTCCTAATCTGAAAACTACGGCCAGATTTTCTGGACAGGTTTTCTGTCTTTTCAAACTTACGGACAGGTTTTCTGCGCTTCAGCCAGCTTCAACTAGCCTAGTTGTGTCTAGGGCTAATGTCATTGCAACGCACAGTAGCGGAGAGTTACAGGAGAAGGGGAAGAATCGGCCAGGGAACAACTTGTGAGACCGATACAGTAGTTATCCATTCATTTTATATCTCGGCTTAGTATATCTTATCTAGTTTACTTTGGTAGTCTCTAGTTTTTAATAGAAAGTACGTTGAACTAACTCAGTAATAACAAGTAAGGGAGCAGTAAATAATTATTGAATAATAATAATAATAAGCGTATGGTTTTAAAGGTGGGGAGACCCTTACGGGTAGTTCCACCTCGCCGTTTGTGCCATGTTACGGGGAACATGGTGGACCTACTAATTTAGGTGGGTTCCGAACCACCGGGTAAGTGATAGCTTGTAACATCAAGTCATAATTGAATTACTGAAAACAAGTGTTGAAATAACATTAATTTATACAGTAACCTATCCATCGATTAACAAGTAAACCCTTCCGATAACCGATACTCGACCACTGTTATCAGAAAAGTAGTGTCTTACTATCAAGACGCCGCCACCAGACGAACCATCTCTGAATATTCATCAGGACACCCTTTAATATTCAGGATGCGAATTCAATATGGAGCAGATGACTCCATGGCAGGCTTCTCCCCCCCCCCTCCATTCCTTTCTGGGTTAAGAGCAGCGCTCTAGGCTTAATTCTTAAACCCTAATCACTCGCGCACAAGCCTCATGGATTCCCATCAAGCAATAAACGATGGGAGCCCCACTTGTGTCTTCAGGCTGTGTCAAGTGCATGTGTGTGTCAGACATAAGGTCTTACAGCAAACTTGATCGATCTTATAGCAAACTTGAGTGCAATGTGAAATGTGAGTCTTCATTCCTCTTTGATCTGCGTTCTAGATTGTATTTGAACTAGAATTATTATTGAGGATTAAGGATCGCATTGGTGTTGATGATGTTGTGGTAGCTAACCATCTATAAAATAAGAGCGAGTAGGGGTGTGTGTGTGTGGGTGTGTGTGTATGTGTTTGTTTTCTTATATCAAGGATTTCACAAAAACGGCAATGATTTCTAATACAAAATTTGACACAAAGCTTCCTCCAAACTCGATTCAGTGCACCTCGAAGCCCGATCTTTCATTATTTCCTTTCAGATTCTTCAAAATTAATGTTCAATTTCACTTTTAGACACCATTAATGTTTCAAAATGTGTTTAGTTGTTACTGTGAAGTTTGAAGTGACAAGTGAAAGCAACATATTTTTTTCCTATTGCAGCTCCTAGTTTTTCTTTTAGAAGTGTGATGGAATTTGCGATAAAATCCATAAATCATATATGATTAATTTTTAAAAATCCATTTAAATTGCCTCGCAAAGCACTGTTAAACCAATAAAATAATTGCTTTTGTAAGCATTTAGTAAAGTTGTAAGCAATATATATATCTATAGCCAAAAAAGTGTTATACACTTTATATTGTGAATTTTCTTATATTTGTATTTTGGCGAAATAAAAAAAAAAAAATAGCAGTTATAATTTATTTCTAGAGTATATAATTCTTTATAGTTAACTCTTTTTTTCTCTATCCTACATGACCATATCAACCGCACTATGTATGTACATTGTATCTATCTATATATATCAGTAAGTCCAGTGAACAAACTCCAAGCATGAAGTAAACTATCCTCAAACGGAATCCTTGAGCATCAGTACGTATCAGGACGTGGCCACGTAAGACAGTCACGTATTCCAGGTGGTAGTTGCTGGAATCTTGAGCAATTGTAACCCAAGTCACGTGTGGTGTATGTATGGAGTGGCCGGTCCTTAGTCCATAACTACAGAATATATATATATATATCCTGTGGGTAGGGGCGGTGTGGATATTTTGAAGAGAAGAGCCAGGCTATAAAGCACAAGCGCAAGGAAATTGGATTACCTATGAAGGACTCTCATCGTTATGGGTGTGGAGGGGGGGGGGGGGAGCAAAGGTTTAAGGGGTTTGTCTACAAAGTATGACACTGATCAGATTTTCAAAGGTTTTTACTCGAGTGAAATGTTGGGCATCATACATGGTGATTGAATATCAAGCGTGAATTATTGTGGAGGATTTGCAGCGCGATGTTTTGATGTCTTGATGATATCTATTTATCCATTCATCTTTCAATTCAATTTAGTTCAAATTCTTCTCTTTCTGATTTCTGGTTTCCATTATCGCGTGATCTTGGAAAATATCTGATTTTCCAGTTTCTTATTTTAGTTGAGAAGAATCACATTTTTGATACTTTTGTAAGTATTTTTTTAGTTCAAGTTGTTGAAAAAAATCAAATTTCTGGTATATATATATTTTTTTTTTTAATTGAAGGTGCAATGAAGAATTACATTTTTTGGTATTTTTGTAAGTATAAGGACGGTTCAAGCTGAAAAGTTTTGGGGGTCACAAATGGAGATGTTGCTGACCTTTTTGCATTTGTCCTTTTTCCCACTACTTGAAAATTTAAATTTCGATTGGCGGGTCATGACTCTCGTGAACCCCTTGTACAAATTTTTCCTCATTTGTTATCAACATATTTTTTAAAGAATAATTTTTTTTTTCGAGCGAAGTTTTTTAGCAAATCTGAATTTTTAGTATGTGTTTACGTCAATGTTTTGGACAATGTAACATATATTCAAAATTTGTGAAAAGAGCAGTTTTGGACTTGAGTCTGTTGCTCCTTCACATTCATTGTAATTTGGAACAATAAATAAATAAACATTAACTTAATGGATTTCATTGAGTCAATGATATAAAATCATATATTGTATGTTAGGATGTAAAATTCCTTGAGATATAAAATCATATATTACACTAATTAAAACTATGCATTTTTAAAAAAATCAATGCATTTTTTTTTTTAAATTGATGCATCTTTTTATAAAATCGAAGATTTTTTTCAATTTGATGCATTTTTTCATAAATCGATGCATTGTTTCCCAGCCCTTATACGTTGAGAGAAGCTTGTCATCTTTTATATGCGATATTGAAATATGATTCTCACCATTTTCTAACGATGATGGTATTAATGAATCCAATTATTCGTTTTGAAAAATGGAAGCAACAAGCTAAAAAATAACATCTCATTAATCTCCCTTATGACCTGTGAAAGTATTCCATATCATGGCATCGATAATTTGCTCCTGAGAATACGCTGTCAACAGCTTGATATTTTTTCCCTGAAACTCGATAGGAAAGTTATATATTTTTCATGAATTTTCCGCACCAATCTGATACGCACTAGACAAATTTCCTCATTTTCGAATATTTGGCCGCCATTGAAAATAAAACAGGGTTTCCAATTGATCAAGCAAAAAGACAAGACTTCGGCGTGAGGAATGAGCCAGTATTAATTTTGAGACTACGTTATTAGTGAACCGACGAGAATTTTCTCAACCCTAACTTCCGTTTCCGAGTTTCTCTCCCTCCCTCCCCCCTCTCTACAACCCGCAAATTATCATCACTCACCCTCAGCTTTCAAACTACCCCCAAGAAAAATATGAATGGTTAGTTATTTCTCATCCCCTTTTATTTCCGCCTTGTCTTTTTTTCTTCTCACAACTGACTACTTTCATTTCCTCTTCACGAAATTCTTTTTAATTCTATTATGCAAATTCAGAGCCCGTTTTTCTAAGCAGAATTTTCATTCCCCAGTCACTGACTGACTAACATCAAATTTTAGACGATATTGGATCGGATTCAATTTTGAGCTGGAGTTTTTCTGATTCTGATGAGAATAAATATTTACATCGGAGTATTGGATCTATGTTTGCCCAATCTGTTAGATAAGCGATTACTGAGAAGCTATCCTAGCAATGTACACTATCTACTAACAGTATTTTTTATAATCGTGCTATTACTCAGGACTATACTGGCGTATTTTTTGACTGTTCTAGGGATGTGAATTAAATTTATTTACATTTCAAACATTTGTTACAACAAACTGAGAATGAGTCAGTACATGCAGGTCATATTCATACAGTAAAATTACAAGATAAAAAAAACACTAATCATAACAACATCAAAATGTGATTTTGATTTATTTTTTGAATTTATTTATTTATGTGATTTATTTATAATTTTGAATTATTCAAAAGTCATACAAAAATGTTCATTGAATTGACTTCAGACACCTATCAAAAACAAAGCATTTCACCCATTAAGGAACTCACTCACACAGTAAAAAGCTTCCCCCACCAACCAATTTTCTAAACTAATTCTAAATTGCTATAATTTGCTACTTTTAAATTTTGAGGTAGTAAGTTTTCATTTTGGGACCAAAATATTGGGGGACTTTTCGAATAGTGTTGTTCTGTGAACGACTGCTGATATCCTAGTTTCATTACAAGTGTTGTACGAGCGTTTAGATTTCTATGAGTGTGAGAGCACACTTCCAATATGACGTATATTGATGGCACCGTTGGTAACTTTCCAAAACGGAAAAGTTCCCGGCATGTATGTCTAGGAGGCTTACCGTAAATAGTTGAGTAAGCTGAGTCCTAAGGGCGCTTAGGACTCTTTTTATGTTATGTGAATAAAAATTGAGTCAATCGCAGCTGTTTCTCACGACTTCCTAACGGACTCCTGTCGACTCAACAGATCAACAGTCGACTCCAGTCACTCAACAGAGTCCACTCACTCAACTTACTCAACTCTATTCACACAACCCAATGTACTCAATCTTGTGAATTAAAAAATTTCGTATTTCATTAAACTTGCACATCATCTCGATCAATTCTTCCATTTTTTTTAATCTCCCAACTTATTGATCTCTCATTTTTCATTCTACATTCATATCAAGAATTATATCATTATATTAATTATATCAAAAAAAAAAGTTAAATCAATAAAATACTTAGGTATAATGATTGACGAACACATCAAGTGGGACGCTCATCTTAAATATTTAACTTCTAAATTAAAATACTTAATCTACACTTTTTATAAAATAAATCAAATAAAAGACTTGAATATAATTAGGAAAATATATTTTGCATATGCTCAATCATTATTCCATTATGTAATAGAAGTATGGGGGGGAACCTTTGATACACATTTTAATAAAGTTTTCACTCTACAAAAACTTATAATAAGAGCGGCTTTGGGACGAACAAGACGATATCCTAGTAAACTGCTGTTTGATGAACTTGATGTATTCGCTTTAAGGCAAACTTATGTTATTAGGTGCGTATTGTACATAATAAAGAACAAACATTCATTTGACAATAGAAACGTATATTACAATACAAGACCGCTATTAACAAATAGATACAACATACAGTATACAAGATTGACAGTATGTAAGCGTCAGTTCACCAATTATTGCATGGTGCTAATAAACAAGGTTCCTGCACACTTTTTAACACAAAGGTTTACACAAACTCTATTGAGAAATGTGGAGGAATGGGTCAAAAGTAACATATATTTTAAGTTATAGTAACGTTAAGGTTGAGTAATAGTCGCCTATTTATTGTATTTGATAAGTTTTTTTTTTTTCGTTCTACTGTTGTTTTTGCTAAAGATAGTGATGATAGATTTTCTTTTTTGTTCTACTGTTTTTTTGTTTTAGACTATTTTTTTTTTTATTGGTTGGATGCTTGATTTAGTGAATTATTGATGAACATTCCAGTGTAATTTTGGGTAGTAAAGAGGAAAAATTTTCATTTGTAATGAAGGAGAACTCGTCGTTAGCGAACAAGCTATGCTTTGCTGATGGCGCCAAAAAAAAATGTATTAACTGTGTGTGATTGATTGTTATTTACAAGAGTTTGGCAATAAAGAATTATATTATATATTATTATTATTGAATCATTAATTATATAATTCATTATCAAGAATAATTGGAATAATGCCCGGTTTCTGAGTCGTTCATTAAGTTTAATGGATCATTTACTCACAGCTGGAGCAATGGGTTAATGATCCATTAAACTTAATGAACAACTCATAAACCGGGCATAAGACACACAATTTCTCAGTACTAATTACTACGTCTTTTTCAGTACAAAATACTAGCGCTAGCAAGAGTTAATTTAAAGACAATTATTGCCGATGACAAACAATGAAGACAAAACAATGCACATTCCAATCAATAATAAGTCATCTTTTTGTATCAACATAACTCAGCAGCAGTTATTAAAATGTCTACAACCAAATCATAACTTCCTCAAATACAATAATATCATTCTGCTATAGTCATTCAATTTCCCCAACTGCCCGCAAACGCTCTCTCCTTATCAGCTGGAACTAAATGAAGAAAAGCTGTTACTCATGATCTTGTTTCCGGGTGAATAGCTGTCAATCCACAACAACAACAACAACAACAACAGGGCGTCGTTACTAAAGGCGTCACAACTAGTTCTAAACACGAGGGAGGATTTAAAATTCCCAAAACCCTCTTCCCTCTTTCACCCTTCACTCTGGGGGGGTTGGTTGCTTTATTAAGTTGTCGCACTTAATTAATTTCACTCTGACTTCAACTCCAATCCCCCCCATTAGACAACCCCTCTTAAAGGTCCCCCCCCCCCACACTTATCAAACGACATCTTCCTGATAGACTGATATATATAGGCTGTTAATATACCGTATAGATATAAAGGTCTAAATTTTGCTAGTTGGAAGGTTGTTTCAGCGTATGGCCACGTGATGGCCACGGAAGCAGGTCATCTGCAAGGTTATGAGATAGATAGATAGATAGATAGATAGTCTATCTACTAACCTTGGGTCAACTGGCGGAATAGAAATTCCATGTCGGCATCAAGAAATCGCATTGGCCCGCTTGTGACAGGTTGTTCTGAGGATTGAAAATGAAGGTCAACTTGAAATGGAATCAAATTGTTGATTTCCCCAGATGTCTCGCTTTTCAGGTGTCCCAGGGTCAATTACAGTTGTCAATATCTATGGAAACAACTTCCTGGGAGGGTTAAGTGTAAGTAGGGCCACTACCTGAGAGAGTTTTCTTTATAATGTAGAAGGGTTTTCTTTCTTTATAAAAGATTAATGCCCGTTTTTATGAACGTCTCTCAGTCTCTCTTGACTCGAGGGAATCTTGGAATTCCCATATATACATTACATTCCAAAACCCTTCGAGTCAAGAGAAACTGGTTTTATATATATATATATATATATATATATATATATATATATATATATATACCATTGGTCTCAAAAAAGATATACTTATCTGTGGTTAAGTGTAAGTACAGTCATAGGAAGGAATACTTATCTGTGGTTAAGTATCACAGATCTATGATAAGTGGGTGAGTACGGATCACAAATTTTTCTAGGAAATAAATGAAGGTAGACAACAATTAAATTTTTAAAATTATTTCAAGTTTATCAGCCCTATATTTTTAAAAGTGCAATGCTACATTGTTCAAAGTTCAATGTTTTTTTATGTACAGTAGGGCTATTTTTCATAAACAATAAATTCGCAATCAAAATTAAATCTTTTTTAAAATGTTAGAAATCGGATTTAATTGGGGTGTAAAAAAACCCACGACTGCCAAAAATTGTATATATTTTTTGTGGAGTTTTCTGGGCGATTAATCTCAGTACCCTGACTTGCGTGTACGTGTACGTGTAACGTGTACGTGTCCAGTTTTAAATTTAATCACGTATATGTGTGTCAGTTTCTTCAATAAGTTATTACTTCAATCGAAGTAAAAAATCCGATTACTGAAATTTTGAAAACTATTTAATTTTGATTGCGAATTTATTGTTCATTGAAAATAGCCCTACTGAACATAAAAAACATTGAACTTTGAACAATGTAGTATTGCACTTTCAATGAGAGTTATTGCAAATATTGCAGTCATCTTTCCAAGCTTCAGCAGTGAAAGAATAAAATATTTGACCATAATAGTCACGGATTCTAACACTAAAATAATGCTGTTAACTCTTGAAACTTGAAAGTAACACACGAAACTTCATTCACACAATTAATTAATTCAACAGCAGACACTAGTTAGGCAATAAAATAGGGAAATAGTTCAATAGCTTTCAACTAACAAAGAATATTCCAATAACAAGACTACTCACTGTCCAAAACTAATCAATAACTGACAAATAGGTCGATCAATAACTCAATAATAAATGTCCAATAAACCGTTCAATAACTCAAGAATGAACGCTGAATAGACTGTTCAAATTTTGAAGAGCATCTCATTAATAATGGGCACAAGTTACAGGCTGAAGAAAACGTTGAATTTCTGCATTTGATTGGCAAAGGCAGAACATTTTAGAAGCTTTGGAGATAACTAGGTGGGTAAAAAACGATTCCAATACTAGTTTAAATAACGAAATTTATTTTTACCAATTCAATACACTTGGTTTCATCATAATTCCAGGCTACATTTAAAAAACGGTTCTTTCGTGTATTTCTCGGTTGACCTTGACTGCATTTCAGAGAGCTTTCAATTTTTTAGTTTTAATTTGATTCACTTCTAGCCTTATTACGTATTCTTCTATGTTGTTTTCTAGATGTTCACAGTTTTTAGTTATTGATTTGACTCGTATTTTTACTTGTTACTCCTCCCACCAGGGGGCGTGACTTGTCAGCCAATCACAACCTTCGATGAAGGTCAGCCTCTTTCTCGCTTAGCCAATAGTATCATTCCATGTTCAGTATATATTGAGCTTTTCTGTACTTTAGTTTTAGTTTGATTGAGACTGATAATGGTATAACAACCAAAACTAGTTTCCCAATATTTTTTTAATAAATGCGGTTGTGACAATTTCGTCTTATTATTTATTACTTAATAATAAACTATACTTTCATTGACCCTAGTCCAAATTTATAATAGGTGTGATATTACAATATGATAGGTGTGAATTTTTGAACAAGAAATCATTTTCATACAGATACTGTGACGTAATACTTTTAAATTTGGATTTTACAAGCCTCGGTGAAAAAAGTAATATTTCTCATATCATATTGATATGAGAGGTACTGGTGACTGGAGATTATTCCAAAAAACAATAGCTTCGAGCTGAAATGTGTTAAAACGAAATGAAAAAAAATATTACGTTGTTAATTGCTGATACGCTGCATGACATGGCCAATTTCATATTCAGAGTAGAAAAATATGTATGTGGAGGCTGTAACATTGAGAATTTTATGGATTTATCTGTGAATATAACTGAACGCAAGTATCTCTGTTTATTTTTTACCACACATGTTTCATACAAAGGTCATGAAAGAACAGTTTCAAAAAAATTTCGTTTTTAAGCAATGTTTTTTTGAAATATTGAAGAAATAGTCAATGTAGACAATGTTGCGTTTTCTTTAGAAAAAGTGGCTCGTGTATCAAACTTTGATCCTCATTGTTTATTTTTCAAATTTTATTTTATTGTTAACATCATTTATGCATAAAATGCATAATAAAAACGTCGTGCTCTTTTTATGGCAAAACAATGTTTTCCCCGTGGGGCATTGAAACGAGCCATCAACAAGGGAAGTGTAGAAATAACTTTGATATGCCTTACAAAAAAATATCTGTTTTTTTTTTAAATACCAAAAAAAGCGTTATTATTTCGATACGATGCTGCAGAGAATGTTCAGTGGATACAAAAATTACGGTATCCAGTGTGAACTTGCTGTCTCAGTCGGCTGTCAGAGTTTTCATGTCAAATCTCAATAATTTCAGAACATCTGGCTTTACAACACTGTTTTAGTGGCTCGTGGTCCCAATAAATATTTTTTGCGCTCTAAGCAAATTAACTATGGCATTTTCGGTATTAAAATAACCTCTGAACTGGAAGCTTTTCGTAGGCCGAATTACACTACGTTCAAGGGCTGCCATTGGCTGATACTAGTCACGCCCATTACTAAGTAGTATAGGTACAACAAGGGATAACCAATTTTGGAGTCGTGTGATTGGCTGATAGTAGACGCTAACACTCATTAGGAGCTGGAAGGAAAATAATAACCGACAGACCAATTCGAAATAGCAATGATAGACAAGTAGAGAACAGGCAACCAAACAAAATCAAGAGTATAATTATCGCAAAATATAATGAAGGTCAATAGATGAACGAGGGTCAAGCAGCAAAAAAGAAAAAAGAATAAGTAAGAAACAGACATGGGATCCTATTAAAATAACAATAATTATTAAGAATTTGGGAAAATTGTTACAGACAATAACACGATATATACACGACTGTATTGATTATGTCAGTCGAATTATACTGGATTTTTTAAATTTTTATCAATTTCAACGAATACAATTTCACATCTCCACAATTAATTTGCCATTGATAATTTGATTTATCTTTTAGCCGCATGTTATTTTTATATTAAGGTTCTTCATCAATCTTATCAAATAGAACTCGACAAAGTTACAAATTTTTTTAGGTAATCAAATAGCACTCAGAGTGTAATAGGTAATCTGTACATATTTTATATCTATGCGTGATTTAAATTATGTTATTATGACTATAATAAAAGATTCCTTTCCCTAAGATGAGAAGCGTTTGATGTTATCAAGTGTTTTGGGTTTTAATCTATTCAATAGCGATGGTTTTCATTTATTCATGTAGAAGTATAGAACTCTGTTTAAAAATTGGGAAACAGAATGGAAAATTAGAACCCAGAATGAAAATATTAACATCAAGGTTTTTTATCGATCACAAGTAAAATTTGACAATTCTGCAATCTATTTTCAATTGGCAATTGAGTTATCCCATTTCTGTATATATTATATCTATGCATTATCCTAATTATTATATTACGATAGTAATAACTGATCTTTTAGCTTGGAAAAGAGGTTCTTAAGCATTCTGCACACCCACAACATGGATGTGTAATCAAGGAAGCATTCGAGGGCTTCAAGGCCATCAAACTTCATTGCAGGACTCATGAAATCCATCGTAAAATGTCGCACACACCTCTCACTACATAAATTACAGGCCAACATAGCCGTTGGCCATAAAAAGGGGCTCACAAAGCGACAATATTTTTTCCTACCTGCATCAATTTATTTTTCCTCGCCGAAGAGAGACAGTGACAGAGAAAGAATCAAGAGAGAGAGTGCAAGAGAGAGAGAGAGAGAGAGAGAGAGAGGTTGAGTGATTTTGAGGAAGAGAGAGAAATATTTTAAGGAAGAGAGCGAATGATTTTGTGAAAGATAGAGTGGTAGAAAGAGAGAGAGAGCTGGCGTAAGAGAATGTGGAGGAGAGAGTGATCAAGGAGGTGAGAGAGAATGTGACGAGTGTGAGAGGGAGTGTGTGTGTGTGTGTGTGAGAGAGAGAGAGAGAGTGAATGATAATGTGGTGAAAGAGAGGGAGAAAGCTCCCACCATAACTCAATATTGTCTTGGCTCTCGTGCACTGGATACTAATCTAATCCTTCTGCCTTTCCCGGGTGAAATATTGTTTTTGACGAAGACCTTAATAAAAATTATTGTGGCGCCGTTATTTGAGAGCAAAATATTGATGAGAAAAGCCTCAAGGTGAATGATACGTGATTCGAGAAAATGTTGTTTATTGGGGTTGTTGATGGTCGTTCCACAATGATGTTGGCTTTAATTTTATGGAGAATTACAGTAGAGATAGAGAACTTTTCAACCGGTAGGAACAATGTAGAAGCAATTATTAAGTTCATGGGAGTCTTATCATTTACCGGTGACGTCTGATAGGTGTATTCAAACTTTTAACGTCTATTAATTTGAATAGACCAATCAGACGCCACTGGTAACATTGTACCGGCAAGGCTCCCAGGAACTCAACCATTGAGCCTTATCAAAATTAATTCAAATAAAAAAATGTTTTCCAAATTAAAAAATACAAGATAAGTAATGCGCTATCTTTATTATACAATTACAATAGAATAAGATAAAGGGAGTAAAATTACAGTAATTATTGCAGTTTTTAAAGCAAATCCGTTGCAAACTAATATGGGATTTGCTTCAAAAGCTGCAAGTTCTCAGGCTTCACGCCATTTTGAAGTTAGGTGAACCGGTACATCAGAATTTGCTGAAAAGTGCGAGTGAAAGGATGAGTCTAAAAAATCGAATACAAATTGATCGATCAATGAACTTGAACTTGCTTTCAGCTCTCACTGTACGAAGTACGTAGGGGGAGAGCATTATGCGAAGGCTCTGTCCGTCCGTCTGGCTGTACGCATAAAACCTCAGAGCAAAAACTACAGTGGGTAGAGGTACCAAATTTTCAGGAGGTATTAGCATTGATCAGGGTATAGTAAGATAGCAAGATACTTGATGGTTCGTCTATGGTATTAGGCACCTCATAAGAAGAAAAAAGTAATTAAAATTAAGTTCAAAAGTGCTCACTGAAGGACACAAAAAGGAGAAATCTATCCTTAAAGGAACAGCTGATAGAGGTTAACAGTTTTTTGGGGCACGGCTTTGAGGCACGTTTTGAGGCATGCCTTCTCTCAGTTATAGTGAATTGGAAAATTTGTATTGAAGCTGTTTCCCTACACAATGAAATCGATTTTCCTTCAAATGTTCTTAAAAAATACGGTCAGAACAGTGAGAGCGTCCCCTTTGAATTTACCGTAGTGAAAATTCGACTTTTTTATCTAGATAAAATACCATTTTGAAATTGTGGTGTATTACTGCTTGCATTATTGGACAAATGATTGCATTTATTCATCTATTTGAGTATATTCATATTTTGTTTCTTTTTCTCTTATTTGCATCTTGTTTTATTGAGAATAATAAATATATTTCATTTTTTTTTTTTTTTTGAGGATGAAGCCCACATAGGTCTGAGACCTGTGCGTGGGTAATGAGTTGGATGATGGTGATTGATGAATCATTTCATTTTCATTTATAGAAATAATAACAATTAATGCAAAGATTCAATAGATAAGGTCTAAAACTATTCTCTTCACAAATTTTGACTGTGCTTTGTTGTCGAAAACATTGATGTCAATTAACACTAAAAATTAAAATTCACTTAATTCTTCAGAAAAAAAACGAAATGCTATGTTTCTTGAAGAGTATTGATTTAAGCGATGAGAAAATACTAATTCTCGAATTTAAAAGACGGTTGATTTTTTTCGAAAGATGAAGCCCACATAGATCTGAGACCTGTGCGTGGTAATGAATTTGATGATGGTGATTGATGAGTTGAACTCATTAAAAACTCATTTTTGATCGTACCGCGACATGCTTTATCGAAAAATGGCTTCAGTAACAAAAACCCAAAGAACGTGAGCTGCAGACTGCGAACGTGACCGTGACACGTCTGAGCGTGACCAAAGTTCAATTGCCGGAGGATTTTGGGTTTTAGAACTCAATCGATTTGGCCCCGAGGGACATTTCCGGGTGGGAAGCGCACACACGCACGCGTTCACGAAATGAATTTTGAACAGATGTTACTCGAGCAAAAGCGTTGGCTGAAAGTGCTGACGCAGCAGTCCATAGAGATTACCGGCATTGATTTTAATTGTCATTGTTGCCCGATACACATTTTGTGACAGGTGGTGATTCCGCATGTCGGACACATTTGTTATTAATTTAGCTCAGTTAACCTTAAATTGAAGACAATATGAACTTAATTTTAATATTGTACCTAGAATCTAGTCCAATTATTAAGGATTCGACAGGGCCTTATCAAAATCGTGCCATTGTCCGTCCGTCCAGCTGTGCTCTAGCTCTTCAAAGGAAGATTCTAGACTCTTGAGACTTGGTGTATAGATTCCTCATATTCCGAGTAAGATCGCTATGAATTTTAATCGAGTCAATTTTTGAGGACTTGACAGGGCTTTGTTAAAATCGTGCCGTTGTCCATCCGTTGTTTTGACCGTCCGTACGTCTGTGCTCTAGCTCTTGAAAGGGATATTCTAGACTCCTGAAACGCGGCAGCTCTTCATAGTACTCATAGTCCAAGTGGAGTTGCTATTGAATTTGGAGTTTGAGAATCGAATATAAATATAATTATGAAATAGATCACCACTAAAGGATCCAAATTGGTTTTAGCTAGCGAAAATCAAAACATTGGACAGCTGGTTCATTTATTACGAAGGTAGCAGCTTAGCACGATTATCCACTTATCCACTTCATGTTTACAGTGCAAGCGCTAACGTTTTCATTTTTGATTGTGTTGGAATGTATTCTTAAATAATTTTGAAACGTAGGTTTGAAAAATATAGAGAAAATATTGAAGCAAGATATGTAATGAGATCTGTTGAACAAGAAGAAGGAATGAAACCGGTTTTCCAAGAAGTGAGCATGTGCATTTTTTTTAATCACGAAGCATAAAGGAATCAAAGAAGATGAATGAAGGAGGAGGAGGAGGAGGAGGAGGAATAGAAGATGTAGGAGGAGGAGGAGGAGGAGGAGGAATAGAAGAAGTAGGAGGAGGAGGAGGAGGAGGAGGAGGAGGAATAGAAGAAGTAGGAGGAGGAGGAGGAGGAGGAATAGAAGAAGTAGGAGGAGGAGGAGGAGGAGGAGGAGGAGGAGGAGGACGAATAGAAGAAGTAGGAGGGAAAGGAGGAGGGGGTGAAGGAGGAGGAAGAGTAGGAGGAGGAAGAGAAGGAGGAGGAAGAGAAGGAGGAGGAGGAAGAGGATGAGGAGGATGAGGAGGAAGAGGAGGAGGATGAGAAGGAGGAGGAGAAGGAGGAGAAGAAGGAAGAGGATGAGGAGGAGGATGAGAAGGAGTGGGAGGGGGAGGAGAAGGAGAGGAACGAGGAGGAGGAAGAGGATGAGGAGGATGAGGAGGAGGATGAGAAGGAGGAGGAGAAGGAGGAGAAGAAGGAGAAGGAGGGAGAGAATGAGGAGGATGAGGAGGAGTGGGAGGAGGAGAAGGAGGAAGGAGGAGTAGGAGAAGAAGAAGAAAAAAGAGAAGAAGAACATTAAGAAAAGCAAGAAGGAGAACAACAAGAGGAAGAAGAACAAGAAGAATAAGTAGTACAAGAAGAAGACTTAGAAGAAGAAAAAGAGAGTAAATGGTGAAGACAAAATCGTGTACATTTAGAAAATAGGTAGCATTTGAGAAGTACTTGGTTGAGAGCAATGGATGTGCAAGCAAAGGTTGAAGAGAGACTGTGCAGTGAGAAAGGTTTTGAGAATATTTATTATCTAAGGGGAAAATGAAGAAACCTGCTATCTCTTCTTGTTTGAACATGGAATAAGCTCAGCACACATACTTTTCCCCTCTTCTAAACGCTACTGTGGATATAAATATTATAAAATAACAGTCATGCTATAGATGGCTTCTTCTTACGTGTGCATCGACTTTTATATATTTTAGAATATATAGTTATATAGTATATATTCTTATGTTTAGTAATATCTAGTACATATATTTGTACGTTCGACGAACAACCGGCGCTATCTTTCCCTTGTTATGAGCTGCTCTAAACATCTTTTCAAGATTCAAATTTCCTGCCTTTTTATGGAGCTGCAGATATCGACTAAAATCGTAAAGCTGCATGAATTCATGACGTGGTTTAGTGGGCTTCTGCCCTTGATATGACCTTGAAGCATTGTAGTTTCCGGGGTACAAGAGTCAAGACGTGCTTATAAATAAATAATGTGAGTGTGTATACTATCTAGCACACCTCCGAAATACTTCCTGCGTGGAAAGCATCACAATATCGATGTAGCCTTTTTTGTATCTGTGATGAATAAAACTTAAATCAAGCCACAATAAGGCAAAACACTCTTATTAACACTTATTTTTTTAAATTTAATGATTTGCAGTCTTTTTTATATTGTGAATATATAATAAATGTACTCACATTCGGCCGAACGTCTTCGAGGTAATACTCGAGGTAATATAAAACTGACTGCAAGTCGTTAAATTTACAACAAAAAGGTCGTATTAACAACGCAGATCGTTATGGAACAAGAAATCCAAGAACTTATTTTTTAATAAACTTACTTTTAAATCCACTTACGTAATGTTGAGTAGCGAGCGCTCACGGCTACTTTTGGATGGGTGACCAAGCAGCATTAATTAGAATTGGATTAGTTATTTCCTTCATTATCAACAACACTGTGACTCAAAATACTCTTGAATTTTAAGGTCCTCCGTAGTTCTCATAGCGTGTTCAAAACGACGAGGTGAGACTACTCATAACGCTCTCACAATTTATAAAACCATTCACTCATTATTTTTTTTCGAGGATAAAACCAACATAGGTCTGAGACTTGTGCGTGAGTGATGAATTGGATGATAGTGGTTGATGATTTGGGCCATACAATTTGAGGAGGCTTCCAAGCCATTGGGAAGTGATTTTACAGCAGAGAAGTCTTTTTTACTGGCCAATCCAATCGGTCACCCTTACAAAGAGGGCCCAGGACTTCGTAGCTTATATACATTTGATTGAACAGATACCTGAACGGCTCACAGCTATCATCTCCTTAATTATTATAAATTACAACTCACAAAATAATAGCTTATCAGTCTCTCCACCAAACCATACGCTCATAATCCCTAGGCCCTTATTAGACAGAGCCACTGTAGTCGCCGTCGCTTGCCACACTTTAAGGCTAAATAACATCAGCCAAGTAAATTTAAAATGAATAATAAGACGAAGTTGTCACAACCACATTTATTAAAAATATAGAGATACTAGTTTTGGATGTTACCCCATTATCAATCTCAAACTAAAACTAAAGTACAGAGCAGCTTAATATATACTATACACGGATTGATACTATTGGCTAAGGGATAGGCTGGCCTTCAATGACGGTTTCTGATTGGCTGAAGGTCATAACAAGTCATGCCCACTAGTGGGAGGAGCAACAAGCAATAATAATAATCAAATCAAGAATTAAAAACCGTGAACATCTAGAAAGTAACAAAGAAGAACAATACACATAAATTGGGCTAGAATTGAATCATTTTTAAATTAGAAAATTGAAACTCACTTACATGCAGTCAAGGTCAACCGAGAAAGAAACGAAAGAGCTGTTATTGAAATGTAGGCCAGAATTATGATGATATCAAGTTAGCTGTACTAAAATGGTTAAAATAAATTTGATCATTAAAACTCGTATTGGAATCGTTTTTACCAACCTAGTCAGCTCTCCAAAGCTTCTAAAATGTTGAGTTGTCTGCCTTTGCCAATCAAATGCGGAAATTCAACAGTTTCTTCAGCAATGAACTTGTTTAAATTTATTTATCTGGCTTACATTTTAATAACGGTCAGATATAACGGAACGTTTAATAACGGAATAATGTCGTTTCTTCCTCAGTTAACCTTGACTGAATTTCAGTAAGATTCAATTTTCTAATTAAAAAATGATTCAATTCTAGCCCAATTAACTTGTATATTGTTCTTCTTTGTTACTTTCAAGATGTTCACGGTTTTTAGTTCTTGATTTGATTCTTATTACTGCTTGTTGCTCCTCCCACTAATGGGTGTTACTTGTTATGACCTTCAGCCAATCAGAAACCGTCATTGAAGGCCAGCCTATCCCTTAGCCAATAGTATCATTCCGTGTTTAGTATATATTAAGCTGCTCTGTACTCTAGTTTAAGTTTGAGATTGATAATGGAGTAACATCCGAAACTAGTATCTCTATATTTTTAATAAATGTGGTTGTGACAACTTCGTCTAAAATATTATTCATCATGGATATCTTCCACAATAACACTTTCACCACTACAAAGAAAGTAAATTTGATTTGAATAATCAGCCATTCGCTTAAAAGAAGTGTATGCCTTCGTGTACTTTGAAATTGTTGAGCTTAGTTACACGGTCAGTTGATGTAATTTAGGCTTAAAGTGAGGCGCGCGACGGTGACTGCAGTGGTTCAGTCTAATAAGGGCCTAAATTGAAAAAATAACAGTTTTTTCGCTGAGAATAATACATAATCAAATAAATCACTCATCAAGCAGTATTTGAAACATTCGTGACAGATTTATGCAGTTCATAATACTGTACATTTTATAACGAAATTCATAATAGCTATAAGTGATAAACAAACCAATATTCGACAGGAAAGTTATAGGAAATTCAAGATCCATAGATCGGATCTATTACATTATACAAAATACATTCTTTTTTCATTTGACTACTTTTTATGTTTTGGGGAAAATGAAATGAGAAAAAAGGTGAAAATATGGATTTTCATTTTGGATCTACGAGATATAGAGCTGTGAGGCATTAATAAAATTGGGAGATTTAAGATTTATATCTAAGAGATCTTATAGACCGAAGTGGAAATAATATCAACATAGTTTCCATTGTGAAAAAGGAAGAGACATTTTCTCTAGGAATGTGAAAATCACATTTGATGGAGAAACACTGTGCCACGTGTTGACTAACACCTGGTTCCTTTCATTTCTCCTCTTGAAAATAAGATTTCTCCTTCTCATGGAAGAAAAGGTCAGCACCGGTTACAGTTGACCTTTACAAAATTAAAGTAGTAAAATATTTATCTGAAAATTACGAAGAGAATCCTTGAAAATTCCTGGATGAATAATTGGAGCGTGTGGAAAATTGGATATACTTATTGGGTACTGGTATATACCTAGTTATATTGGTAGGAAACTCTAAAACAGACTACCGCAGTTTTTAAAGAATCTTGAAAATATAGAAATATTTAAAAAACGATTGAAAAAGTATTCAGTTGATAAAGCTTTCTATAGTGTACAAGAGTTCCTTTCATTTCAAAATTAAGCCTCGCCTCAACTTATCGATATAGTAATGTTACAAAAGCAAGCAAAGCAGTTATTTACGCACATAGAACTACGTTATTCTACGTAGATCATTCCATTCATGATCGTACGTGACTTGAAACCCAATATGCGTTCTCTTGCTCTCTTGCGTTCTCTTTTCACATGTCTTTGTCACTCTTATTATTCAAGTCTGCAACTCTCTCACTCAATTGATCTTCTCATCAATTCTACATTCTTCTTGAACAATCGAGGTCTATAATCCAAGCATTCTTGAAGCTTCGAGAAGGCGCCAATTCTTGGAATTATACAACTACAACAGCTATATAAAGGAGTCCACGTGAACCAGTGAGTTTAGTTTTACAAACCCGTGTGACAGATTGTATCACAGATCTCGGGAGAGAGACAATCAAGTGCCAGTGGAGTAAACAGTGCTTTATTCAATCTTTAGACAGTATCAAATGCAGAGACACGTGTTTACTGTTTATGCACCTTACTAATAGTTTAAAGACGTTGTGTTAAGTGATATTATTTGGGACTGTCAAATAACGAATTGGACTGTGTTTTTTGTAAGTTAAGTGATTAGTTGCTCTTTTTATCATTTCTTTCTGCATTATTGTACAGTTTATTGGACTCCTGTTTCTTTTGTTATTGATCAGCCTGTAATTAATTATTCATTTGTACAGTTTATTGGACTCTTGTTTCTTCTATTATTGATCAGCCTGTAATTACTTATTCATTAATTCTTGTAAATAATTACTGAAAATAAGTATCAGCTTGTCATTTGATGATCTGTTTTTATTTAATTAATTGAACTTACAATTAATTTGTTTGAATAGACTAATTTGTGTAAATAAAGTGCAAGTGTGAACTTTAGTGTTGCCAGCCTTATTTTAGCCATTAGAACCCGTAACAGTAATTATAGTAACTAGTGTATAAGATTGTATAATATTGTTCATCTGATTCGTCTTATACTCCTTAACTGGAGTCTCCAAGACGTAATCTACAAAAAAATCGTTTGAAGCATAAATCTACTTCTAAAACTATTCGCTACTGGAAATTGTAAATGGAATTGTGAATGTGTGTTTAGTTCAGTACTCTCTGATGCTTTAGTAGGAGAAGGAGAAAGAGTCAAAAATCAAACCAAATATTATTGAATTGAAATAATTATGATAACAGAAATATTTATGGCATAAATAAAAGGCGGGCCGCTTAGCGCAGTTGGTTGAGGTGTCGCAACTTCAGCTTGCTATCGTTTCAGTGGTCGTGGGTTGGGATCCCGCTCCTCCGTCTGGCAACTATGTGTTTCATTCACCTCATTACCCACGCACTAGTCTTGGACTCATGTGGGCATCATCAGCAATAAAAAAAAATTAAAAAAAAGTGGTTGTTACAACAGTATTACATATGAAATATTCATTATCAATATCAATCACATTATCATCATCCCCAATAACAGGGAGTGCAAGATTTTTAAATTTTAATGGATAATAGCTATGACCATGAGTTTGTCATTTGTCTTTTCTCGTATAAAACCATCATTTTTCAGGGTTTCCTGGAAAGTAAAAAAAGGTTTGTTTGCTATCAGCTAATGCAGGGAGTGCATAAAAGTTTTTAGATTGTAATGAATTTTAAATAACTATGACAATGGATTTTTCTTTTTCGTATAAAACCCACATTTTTCAGGGGTTCCCAGTAGGTAAACAACGGTTTAATTGCTACCAGCTAATGAGAAAGACTTCATTTCCAGCATTCCACCCGAATGAGCTAATTTGATCGCGCGTGATTACAAATACGCGTGGGTGTGTGACTTCATTATTAAGCCTAGAAGCTACACGAACGTATAAAACGTTCGGAAACGCTCTGTAATCACAACGACCGTTTGGAAACATTCGTATTGAAGTGGAAAATCAAGAAAAAACTGGTTCCAATCAAGCCGTCATGATTAAAAAAACACACTGAACGTGAAAACAGCCTATTGTTAAAAATGACAAAAGTTCAAGCTGTGGCCCCCGCGTTATTTATGTTGATGATTGTTATCTTACTGTTTTTTTGAATGAAACTGAACTTTATTGAATAAAAAAGGGAAAAACGTATTCGTAGATTTCGTAATTCTGGTTTTTTGAATCGGGGAAACTAGAAATCAGGAAAGTTCTAATCACGGAGACAATAAATAGAAGTTGATGGAGTTGGCAAGCTCTGGCTAATTGAAAAGTGAATGGTTATTTTTTATTGCCAGTATAAAAGGTTGTAACTTGTGATCCTGTGATCAGGGAAGCTATGTTAGTGTAGTCCTAATGGGTTGGACAGATCTATTCATGTTCTATGTGGTTGAAAAGGAGTATTGAATAGCTTCTTTCTCTTCCCAAAAAAATTGCGTAATTAAAAATCTAACTAAAAGCTGCCTGTCGGAGAGCTACCTTTAATTACTTCTTTGTGATTGTACTGACCGTAATGAATGGACTGGACGGAATTTGGATTGAAATTTTCCTATTGACAATGAATCTAATCAACTAACTACCCATAGTATTAATGGGTTTATGGGTTTTAGAACCGTAGTGTTTTTGAGCCATTATAACATTTCCGACAGTGCACTACATAATTTCTACGTGCTCTTCCTCTTCACTCTCTCTTTCTTTCTCTCTCACTCTATCACTCTCTTCCTGTTTCTCACTTTCTCTCTTTCTCTCTTCTTCCTCCTCCTCTTTCTCTTCCTCCTCCTCCTCCTCTTCTTTCGCCTCCACTTCCTCTTCTTCCTCCTCTTCCTCTTTCTCTTCCTCCTCCTCCTCCTCCTCCTCTTCCACCTACTTCTTCTTCTTCTTCTTATCCTCTCTCTTCTTCTTCTCTCTCTTTCTCTTCTCCTTCTCCTGTTAATTTGCTTTTGATTCATCAGTTTTCTATATTGTAGAGTCTGTTTCTAAATGTAGCCGTATTTAATTCTGATCTCAAATTATTTTGTTTTTCCACAGGTGTGTAAACGTGTATCTTTGATGACTAATGTAAGTATTGCAGTCATGATTAAGTAGCCTAGTTGTACTAATTTCTAATAAATTGATATTTCTTTATCAATTCATCTTAATTCACAAACTAAAACCTAAATACATTACAATTTTACATAACATGTTAAATGCTCGTAGATTTGAATGAGCAAATGAAACTGAACTTATTGAATAAAAAAGTTCAGCTGATTGATATTATCCTAACATACTATTCCATTATACCATATTCACTGAACGTGAAATAAAAAATACATAGAAACAAACTCAATATACTATTGCTCTGATATTATTCGTCACGAGAACGGGAGCCTCTATGGTAGGCGGTACCAGGAGGTCTGCTATTGGTTGATGATTGACACGCCCACTGGTAAAAGGTGGAGTAACCAAATAGCTGACAAATAAGAAGTAACAATAATATTGTCGAGTAGAAAACAGGTAGCCAAATAAAATCGACATTATAATAAACTTTGGTTGCAAATTGTCATTGCACAATCTAGTCAATCACTGTCAACTTATTTATTGATTCTGATGAATGCATTTATGTTATTTAGCCACAAAACATTAATTTTATAATTGTTATATTTTATAATAATAATTCATTACAAATTGCCGCAGAACAGCAAAAATAGACTGGATGAGAAAAATGTGATGCATTGACATACCTCACAAATTACATTCATCAGCCATAAAAACGAACAACTGAAGGTTGGGATGGAATAAGTAGAAAAATTGATAGAGTGTACTTGCCCTCAGGTTAGCAATTAGATGTGAAAACAAAACCGTGCTTCGAGAAAATTCACATACCATGAATGTACCTGAAAAGTGAAGAAAAATAATTGTAATTTCAGTGGGATTGTGCTCCCACCAAATAATGAGGTTATGCTTTTTTATGACAGTATAGCTGTTAGCTATAAAACACACTCATTACCCCAGGTGTAACACACTCAGGCTATAGATTTTTTGTGTGGATGAAATAGGTCTGAGACCTGTGCGTGAGTAATGATTTGGATGATTGTGATTGATGATATGGACCTACAGTTTTAGGTGGGTTCCGAAATGATTTTACAGCAGAGAACAGTGTCTTTTTTCTGGCTAATCTAATTGGTCACCCTTACAAAGAGTGCCCAGAAGAACGCAACTTATCTCTATTTGATTGAACAGATACCTGCTACGGCTCATGGCTATCATTTAATCTCTGAATTCATTGTTTTTTTGTCACAATAAATAATAATAATAATGATGATAAACCAAAATACAGACACAAAAATTTGATTTTTCAACCAGTATATCGAATAATTTATACAGTAGTTCATTTTAGAATTTGAATTCGATTATAAAAGTCCACTTCATGAGCTATTGTACAATAACTTTGATATCATTCCTTCTTCTTCAATTGTAAATAATTGAGTGTAACTCTTGGCATTTTTATCTCTGAATGTCTCTATTTTTTCATACATTTTATTTATTTATGAAGACAAAATATTAATGAATGCAAAGATGCAACAGACTAAATCAAAAGCTGATTTCTTCAAATATCTTGACTATGCTATTTTGTTCAAAACATTAGTGTTAGTTGATTACCAAATATTTTGATTTACTCACTTTGAGCCTGCATATTTCACAAAGTAGCTGACAAAGAATTCTCATGGAAATAGATAACAATTTAATTTTTTAACAACATCCAATACAAGAAACTTCAGAACAAAAATGACCTAACCCCTTTCGCAACATGAGTCTTCTGAAAGACAGAAAAAATATTCAATCCCATTTGTTGACAACATTGCAGCTCTAACCAAACCTAACCTAGAAAATTAGAACTAGAACTATGTTGGCAACGTCCGCCATCTTTTGTAAACAAATGGGATTGACATCTTTTATTTAGGCAAATTCTAACAAACACCATCAAAGAGTTTGGCAAAACAATTTAAATCTCTCATGTTGACCAATGGTTTCGAATGTAAAACGAGGAGATTTTTCATGTTGATTTTAATGTTTCTGCTCATTTTTCGCGTGGATATCAAACTACCCTAAAAGTCATGTATGGTACAGAAACTGAGTTTTCTGTCTTTCCCTTCAGTATCATAATACTAAACACTATCTGAATTATTCAGAGGCTTCCATTTTGGATTCACATACAGAACAGTACTACGGAGATATTTTTGTTTCTCTCTGCCAGATCTGTTTTTGTTTTGTTCTCTACTTGGAATTGACAAAGACTTTCTCTTGTCAGAAAACTCACACGCTTGAATCAATCACGGGAATGTATCCGAGTTGTAAGACAACACTAGACTTTAGATCAGTGCATCAAACAAAATGTCTGTGTTGCTTTAGAATAGTGATCAAAGATGTCAAAACCGCAATTTCAAGGTTTAAAACAAAATTAATATTTTTTTAAATCAATTCAAATCTATTTTATTGTATCATTGTAAATTTATCAAATTGATATATTAAAAACCCCTTTGGTATAACCTAGCATACATTTTAATGATAATCAGCTGGAATAATAATCAAAGGTCTCAAGCTTTGAAACAAAACTAATATTTTCATGAATCTATTAATAAATATTTCATATGAATTATATTATTGTTCAAATGAAGATTTATAAAATGACTATATTAACAAGCCTACCGGTTTAGGCTAGCATACATTTTATCGATCGAGAAAAAAATTGGATAATAATCAATTAGAATAGTGATCAAATGTGTCAAAGCCTCAATTTCAAGGTTTGGAACAAAATTAATATTTTCATAAATCTTTCAACACACTTCAAATCTATTTTATTGTATCATTGTAAAATTATCAAATGAATATATTAACAAGACTACTGGTATAGCCTAGCATACATTTTGATGATAATCAGCTTACTATAAAAAGTTAATATTCATGTTCAAAATATTATTGAAACATTTCAGTGTTAATTGTCATTCATTTGTTGCTAAACTTATGAGTTCCTGTTGAATAAATTGTTTAAAAGTCAACAGCAAAAAAATGGCTTTACAATTTGAACATTATTTTCCCACTTATATCCATTTAATATTTAATAAATTCTATTCATTCTATATCCAATAGAATCCCATTGAATTAAATTAAAATTTCAATTGAAAGTACAGTAATGACTTAAAAAAGAAATATCTTCTGGAATGGATTAAATATTTGATACACTGATGTTTTTTAATATCGATATTGAATCTCATTTAGCTTTTTTATTATCCAGTTAATGATAAGTCATGCCACGTCTAGGAATTAGTCTAAATGATTGAATATATCATAATTATATATATACAAGAAGCACAAAACTCTCTTATTCTATCCACACCAATGTATATTTGGATATGATAGGTGATTTTTGTAACTATTATTGTATTGGTAATAAAGAATTATATTATTAGATCTATCATTATTATGTTTTATGGCTATAATAAAAGATCTATTTTCTTATTATTGAAGCAAAAGACTGCAACAATATCAAATCATATGAAAAACTATATTTTCATGCAAAATAGACAGAAATTTGTAAGTTTTGGATTACAATCCATATTATCACAATATTCAAAGTAATGCACCACAATAACATAACAATAATAATAATAATTCAAGATGTTCAATATCCATCATAAATTAATTAATAACGAAATTACACATTTTCTTCCAAGAGCCTCAGTAATACTTAAACAACTCTACCGTTAAAATGATGACCAGAACTCACACAACTTTGTTGCAGGTTGCAGGAATCTATTAACTGAATGAAATGAATTTGAAAAGACTTCAAAATTGTTTTATCAACAATATACAAACAAGTCCCATTCAATAAACCTCTAAAAAACTGTATTGATCACTACTACAATTCCAATATTCAATTCTATTCACTGTTAATCGTCTTAAATATTCATTTGATTATTATTTTTTTAAATCATTATTTTTTTAGAAGAGTTTATTCAATTAGTTTAGCACAATTTAAAGCTGAGTGATTCCTAAGAGTGACTAGTCCAGGAGTCAAGTCACCTAAGAGTCTAGCAGTCTTACCAGTCCAGTCGAAGTGTACCGGTATAGGTTAAGTGGAAGTGAGGGCCTTTAGTCCAACTTGTTGGATAGACGATTGACGTGGGCTCCATACATTGAGAAAATATGTTGTAAAATTTCATCTGGGGTATATGTCCTGCGACAGCTCGCTAGATTGAATGACAAAAAGTTACTTTTTACAGCTTACCATGGGCTCTTTCTGTCACATATTAGGTATGCTATCTTAGTATGGGGTAATTCATCAAAGCAAACCCTTGATAGGGTGTTTTTTTTTTGAGGATGAAGCCCACATAGGTCTTAGACCTGTGCGTGGGTAATGAGTTGGATGATGGTGATTGATGAGTTGGATCTACAGTTTTAGGTGGGCTCCGAACCACTGGGAAGATCCAAAAGAAAGCGGTTAGGTGTATAGAAGAGTAAATAGATTAGATTCATGTAGGCCGTAGTTCAAGAGACTTGGTCTCCTAACTGTACCCTGCTTATATGTGTATGAAGCTACTTTATATGTAAAAACGAATAATATTAACCAAAATCTTGATGTACACGATTATAATACAAGAAGCCGAGGAGATTATCACTTGGTGAGTCACAATAGTAGCTTATTCAAACAAAAACCTAGTTATATTGGTAGGAAACTCTACAACAAGCTACCGCAGTTTTTAAAGAGTCTTGAAAATAAAGAAATATTTAAAAAACAATTAAAGATATATTTAGTTGATAAAGCTTTTTATAGTGTACAAGAGTTCCTTTCACATCAAAATCAAGCCTCACCCCAACTAATTGATATAGTAATTATGGTAACTAATGTATTAGAGTATAATTGTTAAAATCTGTGGTGTTTTCCATGACGAAATACTTAATGAACAATCTCATATTAAAACTGACACTGTATTTCACTTTTAAATAATGTTTTACTCACATATATTGGAGATGCTTGAGGAATGCATTTCACTTCTGAAAAGAGGCTGACAAAGCTTTTTTTCAGAACTGAAATGCATTCCTCAAGCATCTCCAATATATGTGAGTAAAACATTATTTAAAAGTGAAATACAGTGTCAGTTTTAATATCAGATTATAATTGTTGATCTGACTTGTCTTATACTTAACTGGAGTATCCAAGACGTAATCTGCAAAAAAAAAACTCCACCCTTAATAAAGGCAATTCAACTATCTATCTTCAGCATACAGCATTTCTTTCACAACTTCCTCCTCAAGAAAAGTCTCCTACATGTCTTCAAAGTCTCCAACCTTCAACATAGCCTACACTCCCCTACCTCAGGAAAAGTGTTTGCTACTTTATATGCACTGGAAAGCCACTTTTGACATGCATCTACAATAAGGAGACCCACAGGAAGTCATTTTATATACACCAACTAGGACGGACTGCATAAGTTAGAATCTTCTGAGCTCTCTTGAAAAATGCATGATGGCTGTAGCAGGTTGCAGGAGAGGATTTTCTGTACATCATAAGCATTAGAACAACGGCTCTGGACCAAAAACCTCCAAACTAGAACGTGGAGCACTAATGATCAGATTTTTCTGGGTAGGAAGACATTTCCTAAGTACTTATCATTGTCTGTGATGTTTTCCGTGACAGAATGGATGAATAAATAATTTTTATTAGTCAAGAGCACAAAACATTTCTTACATAATAAGAATCTCTTACAACTAATAAAAAGGTTTGCATCCCGAGGCTACATAGAGTCTGTGTGGGGTGGTACACATGGTGATGATAATAATAAAAGAGTATAAGCTGTAAAAGGCTAAAGCTAAAGGTCCGATCAAAAATACTAGAATACTTGATGAAAAATCTAATATCAAAATTGGCACTGTATTTCTATTCAACTGAGTAAAATCATAATTTGAATAGGCATATAGTGTGAGTTTTGATATTAGATTCTTATTATACTTTGAAAATCAGCAATGATTATTATTGCTACTTAAATAATCCCGACTTTATAGGAACTAATGCAATGAACCTTAAAACCTACAGTAAATTTATTTTAATAACTCTCATTTTCATGATTTCTTTATAGAATAAACACTGTATTCTTCAAAAGTATCCTTCACTCAGATCTTGGTTTTATAAGCATTTTCACTCTTAAGGAGGTCTTGGTCTTAACCAGTTGATCATTGAAAAGTTATCCCTGCATTTCTTAAATACATTCTGCTTAACAATGCCTATGATTTTTAATAATTCATAACACTATTTGCTAGCTTAAAAAATTACTTGGTTCAGATTTCAATTTGTCTTTATATTAATGTTTGATATAATTAAGACTATTCATTACCGATTTAAAATTATTCAAATTATCTGCATATATGTGATATATTATCTCTATTACATTATATATATATTTATTTATATTAATATTTTTAAATATAAAAAATATATTTATTGAATATTATCTAAATCATATAAATAATTAATTATTAGTTTGAAATCAAAACTGGTTCTTACACAAAAGTTGAATAAAAGTTGAAAGTTGGAAATCTTTCTCCTATAACATCCACCTGATTATATCAGTGATAAATAGTCAGTTAACAGGAAGTTGAGGGAATTGGGGTTCGGAATTAATACACAAACACTATGATTCAATTAGGGAAATTAAAGTTGGAACATTTGAATTTTTTTCTGGAGGATGAAGCCAACATAGGTCTGAGACCTGTGTGTGGGTAATGAATTGGATGATGGTGGTTGATCAGTTGAACCTACAGTTTTAGGTGGGTTCCGAACCACCGCGAAGTGATTTTACAGCAGAGAACAGAGTCTCTCTTGATGCATTCAATGTTGCAAATCATTGATGCATTGCCAGAAATATTTCAAATGCATGATAAACAGTTTCTAT
Organism: Conomelus anceps; assembly: GCA_948455865.1. NCBI lineage: Eukaryota > Metazoa > Arthropoda > Insecta > Hemiptera > Delphacidae > Conomelus > Conomelus anceps. Next base: position 6,936,362 of record OX418225.1, read on the forward strand.
AGATAGATCAAGTTAAGGTTTTCTATAGAATTAATTAGAATAAGTTAAATTGGGTAAAATAATCCACCCATATTATTCCGATTGTTCAAAGTATAGACATTGGTCTCACCTAACATCCTATAGAATAAATAACAAATCTAGACTACATTTTTCATGTCATATTGAAATTTTTAGTAAATTTTTCTACACACTGTGATATTTCTCACCTCAAATTCAAACTCCTACCAGCTATCACGGTAACTGGACAATAACTAGAAAACCGTAGATTCTACCTCTCTTTACATAATACACTTTACACATCTCACTTTAAACAATACACTCCACCCAATACACTTTACACATCACACTTTGCACAATACACTTTACCCAATACACTTTGCACAATACACTTTACACAATACACTTCAAATCGTCAAATATCAACATCCAGTGACTGAATAATTCTGTGTGGGTGAAAATGAAACATCATTCAGATTTTTTCTTCTCAAAATAGACTTTTCTATCAACAAAAAACCACGTGTATTACCCTCAAATTATTATTCCAGAATGAAAACGCTCCTGAAATGAAAAAAAAACGCATTCAAGCAAGCAAGTTTATTTTTGCGTGGGAGTTACATTTGTAACTGTATTACAAAGCCTTTCGCCCCTTCAAAGAATTATTCTGGAATTCTTCATCAATTCAATCCCCAATTCCCTGTTGAACGATTTTTCAACATTTTCACGCCTTGATTTGTATCAGAAATGACAACAGAAAGGTTCTGATTTATGTTCAGCTGTGTTTAAAATGTTCTTCCAAGTCACCAAGTCCCAAGATTGAAATGTGAATTTTTAATCATGTTTTTTCTAACACTAGACATCTCTCTAAATCACTCCATGGAATAATGTCATATCGTTTTTTGAAGCATTCTGATTGATTTGTGAGAATTTTTGATTTGTTAGGCATGATGTAATATTGGTTTGTTGCAAAAAATATTGACTTTTTCTCCAGTAATCATTCAGCTGTTTGCAGTCATACTTTGTACATGATTGATTGCATTGAAATTTGGAAAAAAGAATGGAATTTCATTGATTGCTACTACTGATTTCATAAAATCATATTGATTTAATCAAAGGTAGAGTAAATTTACTTCTTTATTATTATATTATATTGACAATAATTGTGCTTAGTAAATAATCATTTTATTATTGAATTATCAAGCATTAGACATTCCTTATTAGTTATTGGACACTTATTATTGAAGTTTTCTTTGTTGTGGTGAAGGTGATATTGTGGAAGATAGCCATAATAAATAATAAGCCAAAGTTGACAATGCGTCAACTTCGTCTTATTATTCATTATTATTGAAGTATTGATCGGTCTATTGGCAGTTAACTAGTTTTGGGACAGTAAAGAATTTTGGTATAAAATTATGCATTGCTAGTTGAAAGTTATTGAAATTCGTGTTTCTTTTATTGATTTTCTTGTGTAATAGTTACTTATTAGAGTATGCTGTTAGTTAATTGTGTGAATAAAGTCCAAGTGTTACTTTCAAGTTTGCCAGAATTAATTTAGTTTTAGAACCCATAACAATATATTGTATTTACAACTATTATAAGAATATCAACTTTTTGTTGTAAATTCAACGACTTGCAGTCAGTTATAAATTGTGAATATATAATAAATGTACTCACATTTGGCCGAACGTTTTCCAGTTATTTAATCTCATCTTCAATATTACGTAATATCTCGTAATAACGCCGATCGTTATGGAACAAGAAATCCAAGAATATTATAGAGCATTTAGCTGATAGTTCTTACATATTTTACTGCTAATAATATCATCGATGTATTATATTAATAAAATATTAAACTTATTTAGAGCAGCATCATTTCCATGACGAACTGAATTCATCCTAGATTTATCTCCTCTCAAAAATTAAGTGACATTTGAAACCTTGAAAGTTATAGAGCCTATATTTAATTCTGGTTTGAATCAGAATAAGTTTCTGAAAAGAGAAAGTTGTTGTTCAGACAAACCCTCAAACTAGTTTTGACTGGCTTTCATTCTGGTCAAATTTTGTGCATCATTTTCATAGCTTTATGCCATCTCTGTAACTCTGTTACCTGTATATTTATACCTCTATTTACCTCTATACATCTATTCACCTCTACTCCTCTTTCTACCTCTACCTATCTCTATGTGCCCCTATATATCTATATATCTATATCATATTAAGGGTTTTGGAAAATATATCTGAAAGACTATTTCTCAAGCATTTGAAAGCACCTATTTCCATAACAAAAAAAGTTTTTTTTGGAGGATGAAGCCTACAGGTCTGAAACCTGTGCGTGTGTAATGAATTGGATGATGGTGATTGATGAGTTGAACCTACAGTTTTATGTGGGTTCCGAACCACCGGGAAGGGATTTTACATCAGAGAACAGAGTCTTTTTTGCTGGCCAATCCAATCGGTCATCCTTACAAAGAGCACCCAGGAGTTTCGCAGCTTATCTTCTTTCCTCATATATCATATTTCAACCCTTGGAATTTGATTTTTCCTATTTAATATGATTTAATACATAACTAAACAGTAAAAGTTTACTCTCAAACCTCCATCCTAGCCTACAAAGCATACACGAATAGTTTTTATTCTCCTTCAAGAAGAATCCTTGATAGTTATATTCTCAACTTATATAACCGGCAGCTCATATTCCCAGCATCATAATGTACTAGACAGCATCGAAGTTTATTTCCCCTCTTCTTTACACTCATTTCCGCCTTATTGCCATCTCCTTTTATCGTTCATTCGTCATACACCGCACAATAACCAGAGGCTAGACTATTGGCAAACTTGGAACGTATAAAAGCCTTGAAGAGAACTTCCTCAAAGTCGGAGTTGAACCTCTCAACTGCTGTAATTGATCCACAGGAGAGTAGGAAGTTCAAGAGGGATTACTATCCCACTCACTCACTTTAAATTTGTCTATCTATCTCTATTCTGATCTACTTAGCCAGTTTTTACTTCTTAAAATTTCCTGAACTAGTATTGTCGTTAATGGCTTTTATTGGTGCAGAGATACTTAATATATCTCTGATAGCTCCAAACAGTATTTTAGGGAAGTATTTTTATTTTTATTTTTTTTATTTATTTGACATTGACAATAGTTTCAAGGCTTAAGCCTATTGAAACGAAACTTTATTTTAACTAAACGAATAGAAGTTGCAAAATATCTTATTGCTAAAGAAAAAGAAAAAAAAGAAAAATAGTGATAATAATACAATAATAATAATAATGTTAGTAAGAGGAAAATTAAAAATAGAAAAAAGTGAGAAGAAGATATAAAGAGTGAGAAGAGGTGATGAAAAACTCAACGATGATGATACAGCATGATGTACATAGTAAATTTGTGACAAAGGTTGTTCCCTTAATAAATGAAGATATAGGGGGGATTTAAATGAATGAATAGATGGAGCTGAGACAATATGAAATGGCAATGAATTCCACAAACGTTATGAAACAACTAGGAAAGATTTATTGAACATTTCAGTTCTGTGGAGAGGCATCTGCAGCGTGAATTGGTGGGATCGAGTGGCTCTGGAGTGAACATCTGTGAAGAGAGTATAAGGGAAGTGATAGCCAAGTGCCGTAGCCGGTATCTGTTCAATCAGAAATAAGCTACGAAACTCCTGGGCGCTCTTTGTAAGGGTGACCGATTGAATTGGCCAGCAAAATATTCTCTGTTCTCTGCTGTTAGATAGATCACTTCCCGGTGGTTCGGAACCCACCTAAAACTGTAGGTCCAACTCATCAATCACCATCATTACCCACGCACAGTTCTCAGACCTATGTGGGCTTCATCCTCCGAAAAAAAGTATATGCTAGTTTAGTGTAATCTGATGCAGTTTCAATGCAATTTAGTGCGGTTTATGATTCCTGGGTAGGTTTCCATAACCATAAACTTCAAAATGCATTATGACCAATATTATTTATAAATTCCTGGATTTCTTGTTCCATGACGAACTGCGTTGTTAATATTAACTTTTCATGTGAAATTTAACGACTTGCAGTCAAATATTTGTTAAGAATAAGTATAATAACTCACTTAATCTGGCCGAGCGCTTTCGAATCTATGAGATCCATCTTCAGAGGCCGCTGAAGATGGATCTCATAGATTCGAAAGCGCTCGGCCAGATTAAGTGAGTTATTATACTTATTCTTAACAAATATTTGACTGCAAGTCGTTAAATTTCACATGAAAAGTTAATTATTTATAATGTAACTTACTTTTCAATTTTGATTTATACACTGTGCAGTAATTAATACATTGAAAATTCCATTGCTGAATTTTCTAAGATCACTTATTTTTGATTTTCTTATTGTGTAACAACTTCTATTATTATCACAACCGAAACTATAGTAGTATCTCACGGTTTTCAATAAATGTGGTTGTGACAACTTTATTATTCATTATGGATTCAACTTTATTATTCTATTATTCATTATGGATATCTTCCACAATATCACCTCCGCCACTTCAAAGAAAGTCGAATAAACTTCTACATTGCAAGATATTGCTGATTTGTTCCACATAAGAATCTATATTTGCCCAATTTTGTCTTGCATCACAACTCCATAGCCTGTGATGTTTTCCATGACGAAATACTTGATGAACAATCTAATATCAAAACTGTATTTCTATTTAAATTATAATTTTCACTTATACTGGAGAGACGCTATTTTGCTTCTAAAGAGGCTGACGAAGCATCTCTTTAGAAGCGAAATGCATCCCTCCAGTATAAATAGAAGCTTCGTCAGCCTCTTAAGAAGCGAAATGCATTCCTCCAGTTTAAGTGAGAAGAAATCATAATTTAAATAGAAATACAGTGTCAGTTTTGATGTTATAATTCCATAGCCTTGGAGTTACTCATCTAGTATCTATATGGTTTTCAGAATGATCCTACCAAAAAATATTACCAAGTAATTCGTAGTAGAATATGTAGAAGTGATAGCCGCAAGCCGTAGCAGGTATCTCAGGTATCGCAGGTATCTCGTAGCCGCAAGACGTAGCAGGTTCAATCAGATAGAGATAAGCTGCGTTCTCGTTGGTCCTGTTTGTAACGGTGACCGATTAGATTGGCCAGCAAAAAAGACACGTTCTCTGCTGTAAAATCACTTCCCGGTGGTTTGGATCCCACCTAAAACTGTAGGTGCAACTCATCAATCACCATCATCTAACTCATTACCCACGCACAGGTCTCAGACCTATGTGGGTTTCATCCTCCAAAAAAAAAAAATTATAAATAGAAGCGGTGTGGTGAAGCGGTACTCTGTCAACTTTTGTTTGACTTAGAACTTGTAACCAAAGCACGAAATATATACTGTATGTTGAATTATTGAAATAACTTCGTATTAAAATAAATACAAGTTAAATAAATAGCATGAAACGGGCAGAATCTACATCAGGCAAATGGCCAAACTTCTCTTGTACTACATTAATGAGAGGAGGAAGTCCAGCATGAAAAAGTTGATGAGGGTGACATGAGCAAATAATGAGAGCTTCGAAAAAACTTGTCAAGTTTATTCATCTGAAAATTTCAACCCTCTTGCACAGAATTGGGAGAACATTGATGAAGTTGATGGAAAAATAAAAAATTGGTGAATCACCTTCTTGAGTCTTTCTGAACGCTTTTCAAACATGGCGACAGGCCTGTCAGAGACAACATGGCGGGCGGTTGCTTTGAGAATGACAGGTCGTGCTTTAATTAACTGGAGCTGGAACTCGCATTCATTGGGGGCCTTGCTTGACTTTGATAGGCTGGCTGTGAAGTTGGTCGCTGTTGTTTATTAGATGAGATTGAGAAGGAGCCTTTTTTGAAAATTAATGGAGTTTTGTTTTTGAAAATGAATGGAGTATTACACTAACTTGGACATTTGTCAAGTATATCAGACCCCAGAATAAATCCAAAGATTGAATTTGTACTGTTTTTGAATATTATTGCAATATTATTATCAATCTGTTGAACTGTAGATCCAAATCATCAATTCATTACCCACGCACAGGTCTCAGACCTATGTGGGCTTCATCCTCCAAAAAAAATCAAGGGTAACACCGGGTAAGTGATAATAAATACATTTTATTGTAAGTTTGCTTGCAGTCAATTTTATTTGTGAATAAATAATATTTTGTGACTCGAAAACGTTTGGCCAAATGTGAGTACAAACATTATTTACTCACAATTAAAATTGACTGCAAGTCGATGAATTTACAATAAAAAGTTAATATTAACAATCAATATCGGAACAAGAAATCCAAGAATGATAAATTAATAAAGCTTAAAAAGTTAATATTAAACTTATATAAAGCAATTAAAAGTTATAAAAGATTATATAAAGCAATAGAAAGTTAATATTAACAGTCAATATCGTTACGGAACAAGAAATCCAAGAATGATAAATTAATAAAGCTTGTAATATTTACGGGCAGTTGCAAGAAAGAAAATTGGAATTAGACCACTGCAAAATGGCGTCATCTTACGGAGCTCAATAGAGAAGTCGTTGCACTGGCTCCGTCAAATGACGTCATCTAACGGTGGTCAAATTTAATTTCCTTTCGTGCAACTTGCCGTTAATTTTACAAGCTTTATTAACTTACCATTCTTGGATTTCTTGTTCCACAACGATATGCATTGTGAATATTAACTTCTTATTGTAAATTTAACGACTTACAGTCAATTTTAATTATGAATAAATAATATTTTGACTCACTCTAGGCAAAACGTTCTCGAGTCACAAAATATGATCTATTCACAATTGAAATTGACTGCAACTCGTTAAATTAACAATAAAAAGTAATTATTATCACTTACCCGGTCAAATTTGATTTTCTTTTGAGCAACTGGCCGTATGTAATGGTATAAAAACTGTAATAGCTATTTGTGTAACTAGATTGCAAAGTGGGGTTTTTCTGCACCGAGAGAAACAGTTTTTTCCACGTTCCGAAGGCGAGTGAAAACGTTTCTCGAGTGCAAAAACAATACTTTGCACTCGAATTACACATTAAATTTCTCCTACAGTAATGTATAAAGTAATTTAAACAAAACAAGACATATATAACTTGTCAATTCCTCACATAACCTATCTTCGGAAGTGATAGCCGCGAGCCGTAGCAGGTATCTGTTCAATCAGATAGATAAGCTGCGTTCTCGTAGGTCGTGTTTGTAACGGTGACCGATTAGATTGGCCAGCAAAAAAGACACTGTTCTCTGCTGAAAATCACTTCCCGGTGGTTCGGAACCCACCTAAAACTGTAGGTCCAACTTATAAATCACCATCATCCAACTCATTACCCACGCACAGGTCTCAGACCTATGTGGGCTTCATCCTCAAAAAAAAAAAAAAAAAAAAAAAAAAAAAAAAATCGATTTTAACAACTACAACTATTTCGTAGCTGAAGCAGAGTAGCCAACCTATTTTTGAATGCACAATAGGGAACCTGCGTATTACATGCTCACTATTTTGTGTTGTTAAGTCGCAAATCTGGAGTGCGAAATTTACTTTCCCGCACTGGTACAGGAATGCACTATTTTGCGTGCTACAGTTAGTGCGAAAATAGGCACTTTTTCGGGTCACTGTAGGAAAAGATAATTATCTTGGAAGAATCCATTCACAATCTAAAATTATTCCCAATCTCCAATCTGGAAACGTGTAACAAGTGGGCTCTATTTGATATGAAAATTGGATTGGTAACATTCACTGACCCGAGCTGCACGCGTGAGCGGGGAGAGATCGCCCGAGGGTGGCTTCCACTTTCGACCAGAAAGAGTTGAACAAACACACCCAAGCAGCTGAGAAGAGTTTCCTATTTGAAAAGCCAATCCCAGATATATTCCCCAGATAACACACTGTATGCCCATCCTGTTTGCAGAGACCTCTCATCAGTGGAAAAGTCTCGTTATTATTGCTTCAGTTTCCTAGGTAGTAGAGTTCTCGAACCTTGGAAATCGAGTCTACTTCCCAGTGCTCGAATTTTTCATCGTAAATTAAAAATTTTTCAAAGTTGAAGATACCTATTTGCCGATATTTTCATCAAAACTAGATATATGTCAAGATTCTTTCTACAGGGAATTTTTCCCACACAATAGCGAATTGCAACCATAATTTTTAACGAGAAAAGTTAAACATTAAACAATACACTAAACAGTTACCAATCGAACAGATAGGTTTATAAAGAAATAGAACCAATAACTGACACAATGCTCAAAAAGAGAATTTCTTACTTTGCACATATCCTCAGAACTTCACGAAATCGCTTAAAAATTATAGAAAATCATAGAAAAATTCATAAGTGGGAAAACAGAAAGAGCTACAATCCCTTGGCTTGCTGAGATAAAGAAAGACATAGAAGAACTAAATTTAACTTTGGATGATGTCAAAGATCGCACAATGATTTACAGGGAAACAGTTGGACAAAAATAAAATTTTATCAATAAAAACAGTTAAAAGAAGGAAACAGGTTTGTTCAGATGAATTAAGAAAGGTAATATCTGACAGAATGAAAAGGTAGGCCTATTGGGAGAAAAAGAAAAGCGAAGTGAACAAAAGAAGGAGAACTGACCAGAGAGACTAAAGTGATCCTATGTGGTCATAAAATTAAAAAATAGAAACAGTTATATATATGCTATAGAGATAGACCAACCATCATCAGGTATCTAGTGTATAATATTGTTGATCTGACTTGTCTTATACTCCTTAATTGGAGTCTCCAAGACGTAATCTACAAAAAAAAAAAAAAAAATCATCACAGACCAACTAACCATTGATGTCCTTATTCTATGGTTATATTTGAATACTATAAAATCAATCTTCTACGGATAATTTTATACTACTTTCTTTCCTTTTTTATTTCACTTCATTGCAATTTGTATATTCTGTATTGTCATAGTGTTGAGAGGACAAGCATGGGAGTCATCATTGTACCCTCAATTATGTATTTTTGAATAATTAAAATAAAAAACCTATCAATCGCTGACCTTTATTATTTTCTGGAAATATTTATAGTTTTCTTGAATTTCTTTATCCATTACGATCTGTTGAAAGGCTGTTGAAAATGAGTCTAAATTTAACGTAATAATGATAATATGGCTGTTATGGTGGGGAAATCCTCATGTAGTTCCACCTCGTGGTTCAGACATAATATGGGAAACATGAGGATTTTATGTTTACTATAGAAGAGAGGAATAATTGATAAGCTTAGGCTTAATAAACGAATTGTTTTGGTCAAATTTTACGTAATAATGATAATCCGACTGTTATTGGTAGGGGAACACGTTATGTGAAACTTGGTAGATATAGAAAATTTTACGTACAATTTTGTAGATCCACCATGTTTCACATAACGCGACTCAAATATTTATTGGGTTTCCCCACCAATAAAAGTCATATTACCTGTATATACGAATTTAAGTAGCATTTTCGAACGAACGTGATGACACATTAGCAAAGCCAGGCTATAAACAGCTGATCATATCGTAATTAATGGATCTAAATCTTCATAATATGTGTGTGCTTGAGAGCCTATATGCCTCATATTCCGCCCCGCATATAATCACAGCCCTCATATTATCCACCACCTGTTTTTCGAGAGTAGGAGGATTTGACTCGAAATTTGTATAATTAATTACCCCGTTGAACAGCGGTTTGGCGATCGTGTATATGCTTCACCTGATGCTCGTAGAATAACTAATTATCAGCGTAATTAATTGAATCTCGAAAATCGGTTCTTTCCATCTGTCTCTTGCCACGGGTGAGATTAACGTACTCGAAAAGCAGACCCCTACTGCGCATGCGTGGTGTTATACGTCGTAAACGACCTCCATTAATCAAAGTGGTCATGTTGAAAATTCATTTTCGGAATTTATTACCGCGCCGCTAGCGCGGTGACACATTTACACACCGCCGATGTATGCTGCTGATTATATAATTTTGAACGGGCTCGGCCTTTTAGTGGTTGCACCGTAACGGCCCGCAAAAGTTAGTGGGAAAAAATTACGTGATGTTGGATTTTTATATTTGAATAATTTTCATGCTAAAACTGAGGAAGTATTATTTACGAGACATTTGATTTTTATATTTTATAGAGGCAGTTTTCTCTTTCAAGTTGAAGCATTTTTGTCACCGATCATGAAATTACTTTTTGACCAAGCTTTAGCGAGGTCTCTGATTCAACTCCAGCGAAAACCGGTATTTGGTTTGTGTGTGGGTGTGTTCCGCAGTTTAAGGCTGTGCGCATGGCTTTTGGTCATAATTTTTTTTTCAAAGTTTATTGTATTGGATATTATTAAGGTATTGAAATGTTAACTATTGTCATGAGAAATTATTTTTTTCATCTAATATTTTATGGAATATGGGAGTTCAAAGTTGAAATTTTTCTGTTTTTGTGGGCAATTGAACTCGCCTACAAGTTATTTTAAACTTTTGATATTTTTTTGTAACTGAAAGACAACTTGGGGAAAAGAATGACACATTTTTTATTTCAATTTAACAATTGGTTTTTTCAAAATAATTTAGAAAAAAAACTGAAAATTTTTGAATGTTTAAAAAAAATTATTTTGAGAAAACCAATTGTGTGATCCGAATGAAAAATATCTCATTTTATTCCTCAATTTGTTTTTCATTAGAGAAAAATTCATCAAAAGATTAAAATAACTTGTAGGGGAGATCAATTGCCCCCAAAAACCGAAAGATTTCAACTTTCAACTTCCATATTCCATAAAATATTTGATGAAAAAAATAATTTCTCATGGCAATAGTCAAAATTTCAATACCTTAATAATATCCAATACAATAAACTTCGAAAAAAAAATTATGACCAAAAACCCTGCGCACAGCCTTAAGCCGAACGGATTGACCGATTTTCTTGAAATTTTATATGAAGATAATTTGTTTAATAACCGAGCCACGTATATATATATAAAATTTCGAGACTCGTTCCCGTTACAAGATGGCGGCCCTTTATAAGTAAATTTTACCCTTAAAATCACCCTAACTTTTTAACACTTGATTGGATCAGAATGAAATTGGGCTCATCCTTCTCAGCGCTCCAAGGCGGTCTTATTTCATATATCATATGTTCAAAATTTTGAAATTTTTGGAATTATTTAATTTAATTTTTTCAGTCCTTGAAATTTTTGGAATTCAATAATTTAATTATTTTCTCTTTCTTTTTCTTCTTGTTGGTTCTCCTGTCTCCCTTCTTCTTTCCCTTTTTTCCTAATCTGTCCTTTTTTATGTTCTTCTCCTTCCCTTCCTTCTTATTGCTTCACCTTCTTTCTCTTCTTACTTCTTTATCCTTTTTTATCTTCTTCACTTTTCCCCATCTTTTTTCATCTCCTCTTCCTACTTCTTGTCATCCTTCTTCTACACTTCTGTAGCATATTATTAGTAGAGTAGTAGTAGTAGTATCAAATACACACTAAAGTAAAAACATAGTACAAAATGAAATGAAGAATATTGACAAATGATCAAGCGTTTTTTTTTTATTGCTGATGATGCCCAGATGAGTCTCAAAACTTGTGCTTTGGTAATGAGGTGAATGGGTGAATGATGAGATATGATGAAAATGATGAATATTGGTCAAGAGAGAGGGGGCAAAAAAATTAATCAATTTAAAAGTTTAACATCAAGATAACAGATAAACAGAGTTACAAGACGGATCAATACAATGCTACTTGTAATAAATATTATTAATTAGACAAATAACCTAGTCACAAGGTCAATCATCATTAATAGCTGAGTAACTCGTGAGGGTGATGTGATAACTGGACAAGTAATTACTATAGGTGGAGTAATTTATTGCAGTAGTAAGGTCCTGTTCCTTGCATCTAATATCGACGGGGTGTGTGATGAATCACTTCAATCTCAGCCTACTCCTCCTCCTCCACCGCCTCCACCTCCTCCTCCACCTCCTCCTACTCCATCACCTCCTTCACCTTCTTCTCCTCCTTTATCACCCCTCATCACTACTCCTCCTTCACCACCTCCTCCACTACCTATTCCTTCACTTCCTAAGGGATTGATATATACATCTACACAAATTGAATTGTGCAACCTACTCTACATATAAATTGCATCTACTTGGAATTTGGCAATCTAGCTCAATGCCAGCTATCCATATAACTGAATTAGGAACGCGAAATAAACTATTAAGGACATCACAATCTATTACGTTTTCATTACGAATTTGCAACGATTTTTTCCGAGATGTTTGAAAAGTGGATTCATGCGGAAAAATTGGATTTCTTTGTTTAGCTTCTTAATTTTTTTCCCGAATTGAAGTACCTTAATATGTTGTCTTCAACATATTAAGTAGAAGTACCTTACATTATATATAATTTACATATTAAGGTACATTGTAATATATTAAGGTACATATAACATATTAAGTACATATACATATATTAAGGACATATTAAGGTACATTGTAGCATATTAAGGTAAATTCAAGGTAATATAATTACATATTAAGGTACATTGAAGTACCTTAATATGTTGCCTTCAGCATAATTATCATACAAAGTAGATCTTCTCACCAGCTTTTTTGAATTAAGGAATACTGGAGTCAGGGTGATAAGAAAGCTCTAAGGGAAAATATGAGATTTTCAGACTATTTTCAAGAGTGTTGCGGAATTCCCCTGTTATATTATGGATGGAACAAATTACTGTCAAATTCTACTGTATTCTCTGTAGAACAAGGAGAACAAGAATCTCTCAAGAAGAATGAAAAGAAAAATATGAATATAACAACAACAACAAGAACTGAAAATTGATCAGATTCTGATCTTAATACAGTACTGTCTAAACTTTCAGATTCTAAAATGTTGCATTATCAAAGAGTTTCCAGGCTGAACGACATAGCTTGACTGCAAAAAAATATATTCGGAATAGTTTTAATAGAAAAGGCATAGCTGTGGTAAACAACACAGGAATTCGCCCCAAAAAAGAGCGCTTAGCATTCATTCGTGGTTCTACATTACAGAAGAGGAATTGAACGGGGAAAATGGACTAGACAAGTTTCTATGGGATTCATTGAGATTTCAGACAGTGGAGAAAATGCAAAACGAGTACTTTGCTTTATCAAAGGCGGAATTTTCTTATTGTTCGCAGCTTTGAAATTCAGTTATCACATTTGAAATACGACAAAGACAGCCTTTTCAAAAGCATTTCAATTCAATTAGATTGAAAATTTCCTTTCTAGTTTTCGTCTGGATTAGTCACAGCACTCACTCATCTTTTGCGTAGTCGTTTCTCTCTTTGAATAGATCTGTTCCTTAGGAAAATGCTCCACTGGAAGCCAAATTGAATGCTGGATAAGTTCTGTCGTGGATGGGTGACAAAGGCTGAGTGATTTCTAGTCGTGTTAAGGAATTATTTCAAGAGCTTATCAAAGGGGTTCTTTCTGTCTGTTCTGGAATTGAAGATGTCATTCCTTTTCAAAAGAAAAAATGTGAATAACATACTATGACATAACTGTAGCTGACACTTGAATGAAGAATGTGAATTACTATATTTTCAACAAGTGGTTTACCCGTGCCTTTCAACGGGATTTTAAAATAAAAAATTTGATGTATGGATTGCAAGGTAGATCTTTGAAATTGGAGAAGTAATATAATATGGATTTCAACCATCAATGCCAATACATATTATTCCTAATGAAGTCTGTTAAAAAAGAAATTAGAAGTTTTAATATTGTTACAGAACAGATGTATTGCTTTGGCTTGTTGCATGAAGCTTATTATTTGCATTACAGTGACGTATCAGGAATCAGCTGTGAATATCATTCATCTAAACACATTATAAAACAGTAATAGTGTCCATGAGTGAATTTTGAAATATTAATAATTTTTGAAATATAATAATTATTGAACTATAATAATTATTGAAATTCACTTATTATTAAACGCACAAGTTTTAATCAAAATTTGAACATATGGCTTGTTGAAAATGAGCTAAGAAGAGTTATTTTCAAAAAAGAGCATAATGTTTGTACATTGATTTTGGAACTAAATTAATTGAAAAATTGCATTGTTGAAATATTCACTATGGGGGCTGTCATAGTGACTAGGCTAATAATTTGTTAAAACACGGAGTTATTACATCAAACAAGAGTAATTTCCACGAAATTATTATACTTAAACATTGAATCTGAAAAAACGAATTGAATGAATAAGAATTGAAAAAATACATTGCTTGAATCACTCTAGAATTATAATTGCTATAGTCGTTATTAATTATTGTAGTTACTGGTCATTAGGACATGAACGAATAATACAGTTTATGTCACAACTACAAGAATAATAATTAACATCCGGGGTACTATAGATTAGACACTTACGTCATTGTTAAACTCTATCAAACTAAAAACTAAAATTCAGAGTAGCTCAATATATTTTATCTACGACCATGTCATAATGTATACATTACAATTTCACAATTGATGCCAAAACAGCTGTCTTTTCGAAATGCTTTTTGAAACCCGTTTTATAAAGAGCTCATTATAGTACAGGTTCTACATTATAACACGGGTTCTGGACCAATCAGAAGCATTTTTGATGGAATCAATATCGTAATTCAATATTGTGAAACTATCAGCTGATTTGATCAAACTGCTAACTAAGCTGCTAACCTAACAATCTACTATAACTTCTCATATTTGAGATGAGAGGTTAGGTATCTCTGACAGTCACAGGTAAAATGAAATTGTTTTAATTAAATGTATACTAGTGGTCGTAGATAAAATAGTGTATGCAACGATTTTATTTGGCCATTAAAGCACTCATGAGATATTTATAACACTCGCATTCGCTCATGTTATAACTTGCATCTAACTCGTGCTTTAATAAGGGTCAAAATAAAATCGTTGCATAAACTACTAATATACCCTTCTTAGACGACTAATATTCATTTATTTATTTATTTATTTATTTATTTTGATGTAACTAACAATCAATGGGAATACAACAGGCTATTGCCCAAAACTGTTATTCACAAAATTTCAGAGTAGAATCAAAATTTTAGGTTATGTCTCTTTCACTAGAAATTTAACCTCGGAGCACAATAGTTCACAAGTTTCTTACAGAAAAAGAATATTAATGTTTTATTTAATTTTCAACAAAGCACTATAACAGTCCAAAAAAAGTTGGTTCATTTAAAAAATTATTCTATTTGAACATTATTTCTGTAAATAAATTAATTGCAAAACATAATTATTGTGCATATAATTATGTGATTGGATTACTATAGGGGCTATATCTTGATTTATTAAAGAATTATTATAAGATAATAAATCATATTGATACAACATTACTCACACATAGGCATAATATTTAGGCTTATGGTGAAATGAAATATCATCTCCTATTATACATCTACTATAATATTAGTAATGGAAACAGATTCACTAATTTATTTATTTATTATTCTTGTACTGATTCATCACAACATTTTCATACAGTTCCTTTTTATCACATCAAGTGACGTTAGACGTTGGAGAAGGAAGAAACGTTTGAAGAGATTCATTCTACGTGTTAGGGGGGGGGGGGGGTTAATAGACATAAATAATGTTTAATTGAATTCAATAATAATATAATTTCAATGACGATACTATCAATTTAATATTACTAATACCAAATATCATTTTTGCGTTTCTAGTATGAAAACATATTCTCATTTATTTGTTGAAAGATGAATTTCAGAGTCTTTTCTATGAATTATGAATATACAAGTCCAATCCGTCATCATGAGATAAATCTATCTATATAAGTGCTAAGTTCCAACCAAAC
The DNA here is from genome assembly GCA_948455865.1 of Conomelus anceps. Taxonomy (NCBI): domain Eukaryota; kingdom Metazoa; phylum Arthropoda; class Insecta; order Hemiptera; family Delphacidae; genus Conomelus; species Conomelus anceps. The sequence continues at coordinate 6,952,180 of OX418225.1, forward strand.
TTTTCTTGTACAAATTCAAATGAATGGCAAAATTCCAGTTCCGCTAAAAAGTTGTAGCAAATTTAGATGAATGGCAACGAATTTCAGTTCTGAGTCGCAAGTGTTGTTACAAATTTGAATGAATGGGGATTTCTGTATGGGGGAAATTGATATTAATAGTAGTTGGTTGAAGAAAGAAAGTACAAGAAAAATAAGGAGATGGAGATGATAAGGCGAAGAAAAGTACAAGAGCTCTTGAGTATTATATCATTGCACGTCTCGCATTCATTGAAAGACAGACTAATAAATAATAAAATATGAAGTAACTGTATAAGACGAACGTCTTGTTGGAAAATCCAACAAATTTCCAGTTATCTATTCATAGTAACTTTTTCTTTCCATGGTGGAAGTTACACTAAGTGCAAGTTGTCTACCCGGGAAAAGTTGGTTGTTCGAAAGTTTCTAATTCAATTGCGACGAGGAGTGAGCCTCTAACTGACAAAATGGCCGCACTAGGAAGTCTGGCAACAATGTTTGATCATCTGGTGAGTCGATAATTATCATTGTTTTTAAATTTTATGCTCACTTTGTTGTTGTAAAATTGATGGAAAACTTGATGAACGCTGCTGGTTGAATGATTGTACTTTCGAAATAATTCTGAGAAAATTGAATTCAATTTGAAGTTTTTGTGAATCTGTTTCCAAGTTTTAATAAGAATCGAGAAAAGTTGTTCAGAGCTTGTCCAATTCTTTCTTATTCAATCGTACTCCAATTGATGGGAGTTTTAGAAACGTTTTCGAGTTGTTTGTCACAAAGAGGAATATTCTTGAAATGATTATTGTCGTGAGAAGAAAATCGAGAGAACAGAAATTGATGTGTAGTAGATTACGTCTTGTGAAATAAATTTTCGGAGAATACATCTGCTTTATTGTAAGAAAACAAAGAAAAAAAGAATTACTTAAAACTGTAGAGATGAATATGACTCTAATTTAATCAGAAACTATTGCAAAAACTTGAGTGGCTAGAAGTTGGAAAGATGGATACATCATGAAAGAAATTTAGGGACAAATAAAGGTTCCAATCTGAAGTGGAGCGATGATATCCTATGACAAGAAATACATACATGCAAAATGATTGACATATATCAATTTCTGAAGAAAACAAAAGCTCTTAAATACTGTCAGTTCATGTAGTAGTCTTATACAATTAGATATCTGTATCCCACCTTCAGGTGACCTTTAAAATAGTTAAAAGTGAGAATAATTTCTTATTCGGAGGCAGGAATCTTGTAATAAACAATTCAACGTATGCAATTAAATCTTAGAGACGGACATAAAAAATCAAAATTGTATACTTTATTCATTTTTTCTTTTTTATGATAGCTTAATTTTTCTGAATTCTTTATTCAATCGTATTATCTTTTATTTCATTTTTCCCTAAATATTCCCAGTATTGTAAAGTATTTAATCTTTATGTTTTTACCCTAGAATAAGATACAGTAGTTTCTTTATAAATTCCAAATTCCTTTACTCTAATTTTAAGTATTCTGAATAGATACATTTATATAGGCCAAATATCTTAGTTTTTTCTTGATTTTTCAACCATTATCTTGTATCTGTTTAAAGAGTAATCACAAACATTTGAAGATGGTAGCTCCCATAAGGATGTATCTCGGGAGTACCTAATTTCTCTCAAATTATTACATTATTTTCATGTGAACATTCATATGAACATGTATTGTAAACATTCAACTATAGTAATTTCGATATGTTTGTATTGTTTATTGCTGATGATGCTCACATGAGTCCGAGACTTGTAATGTAATGTAACAAATGTTTTGAAGATAGAAATAAATTTATTTATTTATTCATTCATTTATTTATTTATTTATTATTTATTTATTTATCTATTTATTTTATTTATATATTTATTTATTTATAATAATAGACATGACACATTAGAGCCACGTGGCTACTAGTACAGACAGTTAGCGGCGAAGAATTGAATGAAGTAGAACAATAAATCGCAAGAGAAGCTAAGAGCTCATGGGGCAGGACCATTGTCAGTTGTGGAAAAGCCATTTATCTTACCGGCTGTTATCAGTGGCCGAGGAGTGTTCCAATTGTCAGATGGAGGCGCCGTCCAAGGAAGCCTCCTAATCCTTACTAATCCTCCATCCGCCATCTTCTTAACCATCTCCCCCATTCCCCTTTTCCTCCTTAACCCTTTCCCGTCTTCTTTCCTCCTCACCCAATCCTTATCCCACCTCCATTCTTTTTCTTTATCCACCCATACCTCTTCCTTCTCACTCCCATCACCCCATCTATTTCCCGTCTTCTTTCCTTCCATCTCCTTCTCCCTTCTTTATCCATTCATTCCTTCCCCTTCTAACTCCCATTACCTCATCTATTTTCCGTCTCTTTTCCTTTCATCCCAATCCTTATTCTATCACTTTTTAGCATCTTTACCCACTCATTTCCTTTCCTTCTCACTCCCATTACACCATCTTTTTTCCTTCTCTTTTCCTTTCACCCCAATCCTTATTCTATTTCTTTTAAGCGTCTTTATCCACTCATTTCCTTTCCTTCTCACTCCCATCACCCCATTTATTTTCCGTCTTCTTCCTTTTCATCCCAATCCTTATTCTATCTCTTTTTAGCGTCTTTATCCACCCATTTCCTTTCTTTCTCACTCCCGTTACCCCATCTATTTTTCTCCTCTTTTCCTTTCACTCCAATCCTTATTCTATCTCTTTTTAGCGTCTTTATCCACCTATTCCTTCTCCTCCCTCACTACACCCCATTTATTTCCCATCTTCTTTCCTTCCATCACATCCTCATCCTCACCCAAATTCTCTTTCCTTCCCACTCCCATTACCCATTTAGTTTCCTTCTCTTTTTCTTTCATCCCAATCCTTATTCTATCTCTTTTTATCGACTTTATCCACTCATTTCCTTTCCTTCTCACTCCCTACACCCCATTTATTTCACGTCTCCTTTCCTTCCATCACAATCCTTAGTATCACCAAAATTCTATTTTCCTTTTCTTTTCCTTTCATTCCAATCTTTATTTTACCTCTTTTCAGCGTCTTTATCCACTCATTTCCTTTCCTTCTCATTCCCATTACCCCATCTATTTTCCTTCTCTTTTCCTTTCATCCCAATCCTTATTCCATCTCTTTTTAGCGTATTTATCCACCTATTCCTTCTCCTTCTCACTCCCTACACCCCATTTATTTTCCGTTTTCTTTCCTTCCGTCTTCTTTCCTTCCATCTCCTTCTTCTTTCTTTGTCCATCTAATTCCTTTTCCTTCTTACTTCCAACACCCCATCTCATCTTCTTTCGTTTCATCCCAATGCTTATTCCATCTCTTTCCTCCTCTTCATCCTCACTCCCATTATCCAATCTATTTTCTGTCTTCTTTCCTCCCGTCCCAGTCCTTACTCTATCTATCTCTTCCCTTTCCTTCATCAACCTATTCCTTCCCCTTCTCAGTCCCATTTTCCCATATTTTCCGTCTTCTTTCCTTCTCTCTCCACCCTCATTCTATCTCCTCCTCTCCATCTTCATCCACCCATTCCTTCCCCCTCCCCAACCCACCACCTCATCCATTTCTTCCGACAACTCTAATTGGCTAATTGAATTTCGCGGTAAACCCTCTTTCCCGGCTTTTCTCACTTGAAACAACTGAATCTGTTAATCTGCTCTCATCGTTTATAATGACTGAGTTTGGATTGAAGGACTTATTTTAAAAGGCTGTTTGTTTAAAAGAAAATTACGAATTGAAAGACTGATTATAGGAAGCTGTACAGCTATAAAAAGTCGTTTGAATGTGAATAAGTTTGTAAATTGCCTATCCTACAATCGGTAATTATTTAAAACTATTATTTGAAATTGCTTTAGAGGATGATATCAAATAGTTTTCTTGTATATCTGTGATTTAAATTAAATCTTTTTCGAATGTCACTTTTTTACTTTGGGGCACATTTTATCATTTATTTATCTCATTTTCTTGATAGATTTTAATTTCATTATTACAACTTTTTTAGTAGGTACTTAATGAATAAGACTTTACGTTGGCACGATCCAAGATCACATTTTCTATAGTTGAAGCATCAAATATTAATAGTTTAGGCGTTAACGCCTTTCTACATCTCAAACTGGAATTTAAATAAAGAATAATACTGAACAGTTTAATTGAGATTGAAAATGACGCGACATCATGGATATGCTGAATAATATCATCACCACTAACAAGAAACATAAAACCAAAGTACAGCTACATTCTTGGAAGTATTCATAGTCCCTACAAAGTAATTTCATTTGCCGATTCATTGAAACTGATATAAAATGAGATTACAATAACGTAGTTAATACATATTTTTTAGAAGTACAGTATACTGAATTTTTTCAAGTGTAACAGTACTGGTATGTTGTTTTTGTAAATAAATAAAAATTGGTTCATGGAAAACCTTTTTGCCCTTTTCCCTGGAAGTATTCATATTTCAAAATGAATAATAAGACGAAATTGTCACAACCACATTTATTAAAACTTCGAGAAACTAGTTTCGGTTGTTATACCATTATCAATCTCGTTTGATTGAGATTGATAATGGTGTAACAACCGAAACTAGTTTCTCGAAGTTTTAATAAATGTGGTTGTGACAATTTCGTCTTATTATTCATTATGGATACCTTCCACAATATCACCTTCGCCATTACTAAGAAAGTTATTCATATTTCCAACAAAGTGATTTCATTAACTGATATTTTTCAAATATTGAAACATATTCCAATAACGTAGCCATATATTAAAAAAATACATATATAAAATAAAAAATCAAGTAGTGATAAAATGATTATAATTCTATTTTTTTTTTCAATAAATGAATTGAGCTGAATTTTATTAGAAGGGTAATAATAGGGGTATACTGGTTCTCTCTTCGTATATAGATTTTTTAATGAATTAAACTCTCTGAAAAAGCTCTTTTCTTTTTCCCTAGTAGTATTCATATTTTCTACAAAGTGAATTCATAAACTGATTTTTTCAAAATATTGAAACTGATATCAGATATTCCAATAACGTATTCAATATATTTTTTTTGTAAATACAGTATTTCAAGTGATTGAAAAGCATTGGTTATCCATACCCAACTGATAAACTAACCCAGTTTTAATTCGGCTTAGTAATCGCTCTGGATATTTTGTAGCTTTTGGGGAAAATATCTGCTAGCTTTCTTCTGTACAAACTCGCCTTAACAATAAGCGCAAAAATATAATCTGTGTTTCAACGATTAATCGGTTGCCAAAATTGATCGTAAATTCGCGGAAGTTTCGAAAAATATCGAGTGGGACTCAATAAAAGCTGAAGGGGAGGAGGTGAAAAGACTCAATAAACCCGTCTTTCAGCGTGTGGAAGGGGAATTTCGGTTTATCTCCATCCGTTAGTTTCCAATTTTCAAAAATTACGCCACTCTGTTCCCCTATTGGATGGAGGGCTGACGTTAATATGTAGCCCACTGTCACTTGGCAAACCTGAAATTCCTGTCATCGGAACCCCCCCCCCCCCATCATATTCCTCTCAAACACCTCCTCCCTAACCATTCCTCACCACCAAACCCTTGTCAGTTTCACAGCAATTACACAGTTCATCGATTGCGATGTGACGAACATGTACCACTAGCATGGCTCACGTGGTTTGTTCGTGTTTAGGGGTTTGACGTTTCCGAAGGGAGGCTTAATGTAGCGGGATGTCTCAGTTTAGGGGCAGGGGTTGACAAGACAAACCTGTAAACCCTTTTTGCGTAGAATGGATGAAGATTTTTCCGTTTAATCGTTCCAATAAATGGAGAGAAATCCTTAAATACGATATAAGTCACTAGAGCTGCTCTCCTGACATATAATAACCTTCTTTGTAGTGGTAAAAGTGATATTGTGGAAGATATTCATAATGAATAATAAGACGAAGTTGTCACAACCACATTTATTTAAAATATATAGATACTAGTTTCAGATGTTACTCCATTATCAATCTCAAACTAAAACTAAAGTACAGAGAAGCTTAATATATACTCAACACGGAATGATACTATTGGTTAAGGGATTGGCTGGCCTTCATTGACGGTTTCTGTTTGGCTGATGGTCATAACAAGTAACGCCCACTAGTGGAAGGACCAACAAGCAAAAATAAGAATCAAATCAAGAACTAAAATCCGTGAGCATCTAGAAAGTAATGGAGTAACATTATCAATCTCAAACAAACCAAGGGAGTTTGTTTGAGATTGATAATGGAGTAACATCCGAAACTAGTATCTCACTAGTTTTAATAAATGTGGTTGTGACAACTTCGTCTTATTATTCATTATGAATATCTTCCACAATATCACTTTTACCACTACAAAGAAAGTTATTATGTGTCAGGAGAGCAGCTCTAGTGACTTATATCGTATTTAAGGATTTCTCTCCATTTATTGGAATGATATCTGTTAGTTTTTTAATCAAATATTAGGTGAGTTACTATGCAAACTTGCAGTTTTCCAAGTGGTCTAGGGGTGCACTCACCATCGGGAGCACATCTATTTTTTTTTTTTTTTTTTTTTTTTTTTTTGGTAGTCCACTGTATTTATTATACCTTATGTATATTATACCTTAGGTAGCCTCATGTATTTATTTAAATAAATTGAAATTAATCAACGTCGATATTGTTGTTAAGCAAGCCCAATGTTTCGAGCTGTTCACTAGTCGTGTTTGTTTTTAATGTTATTACTTTTGACATGTGCTATTAGTGTTAATTCTATTCCTTATTATATTTGGATACTATCTGTTGCTTTTTTCATCAATTTTATCACTAGGTAGAATATGATTGCTTGTAGTTGCAGTCTTACTGGTTTTTTTATAACATTCAAGTTATGACCAATGTTATTACTTTTAATTCAAAGCAAAATATTGGAAATGTGTGTGTGTTCTTTGAAAGATTTCATCTTGAATGTGAACATCATAAAAGCAGTGAATAATTGTTATAATCAGATTTTTATCACAGTTAAGATGAATTTTCTGTATCTCCTATCTCTATCAATAATATATGACGTATATAGATTGCAGAATGCCACGCTCGTGATACAAGCTGACGACCACTACAGTCTACAGGATAGAGGATAGGGATGGAAAAATAGAGAGTTTCTGCAGAAACATGGGCTAATATCAAGTTTATCATATATTGAGCTGTAGTATACAATAAGTTATAGTTTATACCCTTTTGTATTTGGTAGAATCAATTTAATGCTATAGGTAACGAAACCTGACCACTCTATGTCTCCGTTTGATCTACAAAACTGTGCTACAATATCAAACGGTGGTATTGAGTGATCAGATTGTTATCACCGTTATGATGAATTTTCTAAATCTCCGATGTGTTTGGCAAACAGTGCTGATATCACTCGGGGTGGCAAATAAAACCCTAGGTTTGCCTATGAGTTTTCCAATAAAATCAATTTATAAACCCCTAGGTTTGCCTATGATTTTTCCAATAAAATCAATTTTTTCTATCATATATGCGTAAAATATTATGATAGTTAAGCACAAATTCTTATGAAGAGATGTTGGCAATTCTAGTATGGAATAAAATGTTGTTTTTTCCATTCTAACTGATCGCACATTTGAGAAAGAATTTGGCCATCAAATTAATTTTGTTATAAAATATGTTCCAGTGAAATTCTACCGTTATTTCTATGGGATTGAAATTAATTCCCAGAACAGGTTATTGCAATCAATCAACCGTGTATTTGATGCTCGGATGACTCAAGTAATTAAGTAAGATTATGCGTCACTGATTTTATTTTATATTTTTATTGGGTTGTTACACGTCCCACTGATGAATTTATTGTGAATTGCCATCAAATATGAACCTCAATTAATTCTGTTCACTTATTAGTAATGACATTATAAAGCACTGGTTCCTGGAAAATATAATGTAATTTCTGATGTCAATATTAACATTTTAACAATATTGACATTAATCATAATTTCATTGTGCATTGCGTTTACTGAGGCTTGTTCTGTTCATGTGTTGTAGTAATTATAGCAACTAAGTATGTATCTGAATCTATCAGGTCAAATAACAGATGGTCATACATTTTAAAGGATTTCAAAATTTTTCTGTGCTAACCTCAATGTTTTGGACAATGCAACATATTCAAAATTTGTGAAGTGAGCAGTTTTGGACTTGAGTCTGTTGCACCTTCACACTCGTTGTAAATTTGTCACAATAAATAAATATAGTTCCAATGAATAATCTGAGATTTTTGATCCAAGTTATTCATAAGTTCAAGAACAGATCAAAAATTGAAATCGATTAATAATATTTAAACAATTGTGGAGCAAATAATAATGGTAATTACTTGAAAAATACTGCATGATCCTTACTTTCTCCATGACGGAAGTTCATTATTTTTTAATTTCTATGATATAAAATATTTTGTTTTTATGATTTTTTTAAAAATCCTTTAAAATTGGCGATATGAGATTGGAATGATTAGAAAAAATTTACTTACTAAAATGAGTAGCTTGCTATCAAAAATGCTGCTTTAAAGTTCAAATAATGCTTGTCATTTCCAATAATTTTTAAAAAGCTTTCTTCCTTGGGTTTTTCCTGCAACAAGTAAAATATGTTACATTAAAAGAAAAACAGTTAATTTTTCATAGTTCTTGAATATTTGCAAAATACTGCATGTTCTTTACTTTCTCAATGAATGAAGTACCGTACATTATTTTCTCAATTTCTATGATATAAAATATTTTGTTTTTATGATTTTTTTTAAATCCTTTAAAATTTGGGATATGAGATTGGGATGATTAGAAAAATTGACTTACTAGAATAAGTGGTTTGCTATCAAAAATGCTTCTTTAAAGTTCAAATATTGCTTTTCATTTCCACTGCAATTGAAAAAGCTTTCTTACTTGGGTTCTTCCTGCAACAAGTAAAATATGTTACATTAAAAGCAAAACAGTTCATTTTCCATAGTTTTTGAATATTTGCATGTGAAAATATTGTGTTTAAAAATGAATTGAAAATATTACTGTTTTTTCTATCTACATCAGGAACGAAAAAAATATTACTTTATTTCCAACTGATGAATTAATTGTAAATGACTACACTATCTTCACTCATATAGTTCGCATGGGCCCTCTTCGTAGGGGTGACCGATTGTTTTGGCCAGCAAAAAAGAGTGTTTTCTGCTATAAAATCACTTCCCAGTGAGTCAGGGTCTGTTTGTCTAACTGTAGGTCTAACTCATCAATCATCTTCCAACTCATTACCTCACGCCCAAGTCTCAGATCTATGTTGCTAGGTGGGCTTCATCCTCAAGAAAAAAAATCATGTATGAATCAATTCTATCAATTCTCAGCAAGGAACATTATTGCTAATATCAATAAGTTTCAAAAATTGGGAAGTGCCATATATTTTTGGAAGAAATCATTGAAAAATTATTAGTAATAAATACAACTCAGACCTTTGTGGGTTTCATCCTCAAAAAAAAGAATAAATAATTAATTTATGAATCAACTCCATGGATTCTCTGCAAAGAATATTATTGTTAATATCAGATTATTTTCAAAAATTGAAGAGAAAAATTCTTGTATTTGGGAGAAATTATTCAAAAATACAAAGAAATACAGTTTTTTGGTCAACAATAATAGATATTATAAGAACAGACAGTTCAGGAAAAACATTTCAACCATAATAGACATGATCAATAATTCATAATTGCCTCATACATTTACTGTATTTAGAAACCATCACATGAGGATATATGGAACAATATTTTCAATTTTCATAATTTAAAACTTCAAATAAGTAAAGAAAATATTTCAAATTAAGTTATTTTAAAAGGAGATGCTCAATTTCGCTTGAATCGAACCCATCAATTTATAATATTCACATGTCTTATTAAAACATTTATTATTGTTCCATAAAATATAACCCTTAGTTCTGTATACATAGAACAGCTTCGAATTCAACAGAAATTCTCATAGAGAATTATCATTGTTCCACATAATAATTATTTTTTACTTTATGAAACGATTTTGAACTTGAAAAATTATTTTTTCTCTGTCAATTGGAGAATTAAAAAGGTTTTTTATGGCATATGATTTATTATTCTATGATTATACATCATTGAATGTACATGAATATGGTTTATTGAAGTACATAAGCAAATTGAAAACAGTAGAAAAGTCTTGTTGGCAGACCTGCAGGCGGTAATTTTGAATCAAGAATTAAAATTCCATATAACCCCAAGATTTCCATATATACAAATTTTATCAAAACTATTCATAAGGAACATAATTGATTCCAATGTACCATTATTTCAGTCAATAGTATACAATGTGCACAATTGTTTGTGAAACATTGTCTCTCAGCATTGTCTCTACAATGAACTGTTGTCTTGGGTCTGACAGAGGCAATGCATACTATATGTGGTCGGATATAATGACAACATTACAGCATGTAGTCAACATGATTTACATTGATGTTCCAGTTGTCATATTGAGAACCATAAATCACAATCTATGTTCCAATTCAGGATATACTGGCAGACCCCTTAATAGCTCATGGTACTACACCCATGAAGCAAGCTATGTGAACTACAGGTACTCAAAAGGGACATTATCAGATCCAAGCTCAGATTCTCATGGTTCACAGGATTCCCTCGAAATGACCTTATTTCGATTTATTTATAAATACCTATTACATTATACAAATGATATTTTATGTCTCATGGCTATCTGCAGATGAACAATTTTTTTGTAGCTACAGTACTATTTAGTTTTGTTCTAATTGTCAAATTATAAAATTGAGAACCAGATTTTGGAATGTGTTGAACAAAATATTAACTATCACTTATGTTATAACAAAAATAATGGTTATTTATAGTACTGTTCAGTATTACTGTAAAATAAATGAATAATTATACTTAGACTTCTGTTGGTGGGGAATCCCTTTTAATCCTTTAGTTTCACAAAACAATCAGCTGATAGATTTAATGGCTAAATCAATAGATTTTTATCCATGTACTAGAATAGCAGAGTTGCTTTCAGCCCTTCTAGAGCTTATACTACTCTTTTACAGTGGAACATTGATAAATCGAACCTCAATAAATCGAAATCCTTGATAAATCGAATTTTTCCAATTCCCCTAGAACTTGCTATCCTACCACCATGTTATTTTACCTTTATAAATCGAAGATTTCATGGATATTACCTTGATAAATCGAAGTTTTTGAATCTATTGAGCTTTAATACTAATAACCTCTATAATTCGAAGGTTTGGCAGAAACCCTTTATTATTCGAAGTTTTGCAGTTTTCGGACCTTTATAAATCGAAGTTGTAATAAGAGAACCTTAGTAAATTGAAGTTGCATGCTTATTGGATAAGATTCTGAAAAGGTAAGTGTTTTGAACCTATATAAATCGAAGTATTTTAAGATGGACCTTGATAAATTGAACCTCAATAAATCGAAATCCTTGATAAATCGAATTTTTGCCGTTCCCCTTGAGATTCGATTTATCAAGGTTCCACTGTATTATAATATCTTCATGTGTACCATCTCACACAGGATCTACGTAGCCTCGGGATGCAAACCATTTTATTAGTCGTAAAAGATTTCTATTATGTAAGAAACGTTTTTTGCATTTAACTAATGAAAATTATTCATTCATTCATAATCAATAAAAATAATATTTATGACTATTGAAAGCTTTGAGCCTCTCAACTACATTCTTCTTTAGTTTTTCATTTTCCCTATTGCTCCAACTTTGGAAATATTATGCTTGAGATAACCATACACATACAAATAATATTGTTTTTCAGTAAAAGGAACAGTCTTCATCTATAGTTGAATAAGTTAAAAGTTGAAAATTCAAATTAACAAATAACATGTATCAACCAGATTCTTATTGAACACTTCTCTTTGAGCTCCTTTAATCCATAAAAATATTCAAAACAATTACATAAATAAGCAGAAATAAGTTCCTGGATTTCGTGTTCCATGACGAACTGCGTTGTTAATATTAACTTTTCATGTGAAATTCAACGACTTGCAGTCAAATATTCATTAAGAATAAGTATAACTCACTTGATCTGTAGGCCGAGTATCTCACAAATCTCACAAACTTTTTGATCACATTTTGCAAAAACCACAACACTTCTAACCAAAAAACTGACATGATGATCTAGGAACCCACGCCTCTGAAGATGGATCTCAAAGATTCGAAAGCGCTCGGCCTACAGATTAAGTGAGTTATACTTATTCTTAATGAATATTTGACTGCAAGTCGTTAAATTTCACATGAAAAGTTAACAGAAATAAGTCATGACTGAACAGCATGTCAGAATGGAGCCAAAATTTGAGAATGATTCCCCACGATTAGAAAACGTTTGGCCTACGTGAGTAGAAATATTATTCATTCACAATTAAATTTGACTGCAAGGCGTTGAATTTTTAATAAAGCATTACGAAAATTAAAGTTTCATAAAAATTATAGTACTAGTACTATAGTACTTTTTTATATTATTATATTATAGTACTTTTTTTTAGTAGGTATTAAATTCTATGAAAAGGATTGCTATTGGATCGAAAATTACGATATAAAATATGAATATAGCTCATCTAATGCAATATTATCTCTTCAACTTGTGGAATAAATATACTTTTGCAGAGTGATGAGTGAAAAGTTTATTATTTGATCCCTGAAGCATCAAACAGACTGTAAGCCGATAAACGATCGTAAAGTTTACCTATGATAAAGTTCTCTCAACCTGGAATACATTCAGGATACGCATGCATTAATGATGGGCTTCCTTCCAGGATATGTGTTCCTATGAAAGCAAATAGCCTTCATTGGAGAGTACTCTTCTCGAAGTTCCGAAGCTCATCGTCTAAAATGAGAAGTACGACTTGATGAAAAGACTGAACAGAAATTTTAATTAGGAACTTCCACTCACCATAATATATTATTTACTGAACTGGTCTGGGCAAACCTAAATCTCATAGAACTGAATCAGTCAAGAGTGAGGGTTGTAAAAGAGCTTTACAATTCATTAGAGCAGTGCATATCTTATTAGTTGAAATAGAAGTTGCGGTGGAAGAAAGGTTAGAGAAATCTTGACCACACTTTGAAAATGAAATTAAACATTCCCAATGATTTTCACTGGAAATCATTGTTATGAAGGCCTAATGAAATTTCATTCAATAATAAGGACTATTCAAAAGTTTAAAGTTTCATAAATTTGAAGCCTAATTTCTTCCTTGCCTTATTTTTACTTCGTTACTTACTTCTTTTATATTCTTCTTTTACTTACTTCTTCTTTATAGCCTACTCTAACAAGTACAATAAATTACTCAACTTATAGATTACATAACTATTAATATGTAGAGTCTTGCGGTGCTGAACTGCCCTTTTTGAGTCACGGCGGACGCGTTTCGAACTACATGGTTCTTCTTCAGCGCTTGTTTGCAGACCAGGTCTGCAACGGTCAGATCTGTACAGCAAGATTCTACATATTAATAGCTATGTAATTTATTAATTGAGTAATTTATTGTACTTAATTATTTATTAATGAGTTGTAAACTTGTGATGAGTTGTTAAGGCTACTGCAGTTCACGAAAATGGATATTCAAAACAATTATTAAATTACATAAGAGTAATAAATACAATAAATTGAAAAAGCTGATTTTTATCCCATTCTATCTAGATTTAGACGAAATGAAATTGCCAACGACAGATCCAAAAATTCTTTGGGATGTCATAATCTTACTAGTTTGTAACAAAGAATAATTTTTGCTAGAAAAATACTATTATTTTTGAAGAAACTCGATGTTTTCAGTCGGAAACTGCCGTTATTCTGAGAGGAATTTGGAAAATACCGTTAATTTTTGGTTGATTTTTACAACAATTAAATAACATTAGAGTAATAAATGAGCCGGAAATTAACATTATAAATAAAAAAGTACGACTGTTCGTAACGGTGACCGATTAGATTGGCCAGCAAAAAAGACACTGTTCTCTGCTGTAAAATCACTTCCCGGTGGTTCGGAACCCACCTAAAACTGTAGGTCCAATTCAACAATCACCATCATCCAACTCATTACCCACGCACAGATCTCAGACCTATGTGGGCTTCATCCTCCAAAAAAAAAATAAATAAACGACGGTCAGATAAGCCAATGGCTCCCCTGACCTGACTTTGTTGACATATGATAAATAAATAATATTAAAATTTTTTACTGTTACAACTCGAGGTTATAGTTGATTTTTCTTCAAGAAACCCACCGTTTTCTTGAACAATCTCGGATAATATCGTTACATTTTGTGGATTCAACTGCGATTAATCAGAAACTAACGTTATGAAATGAATTAAGAAATATCATTCATTACATTCAGCGTTACATTTACTGGATACAGCTGCAATTAATCAATAACCACCGTTTTTTAATGAATTAAGACATATCATTTCATTCAGCGTTTTTCATTGGTTTTTCCCAAATAGGCTTACTACCTTTATTCTCAAACTCGAAAAATGCAGTACACGTAATATTTCTTGGATACATATTTGGTAGGTATATATTGAACTCACGACAAAAAAACGACACAGTCATTCAAACTCAGCACTTTTTAGCATCATTCATTCTTATTCAACACGACTGCTGATGTATGTGAACCAACTCCCAAATGTCGTCGTGTTCAAAGGAAGTGAATGTTTATATTTTTCCTGCTCACATGCTCTCTGTACGCTCTCGCAATGATAAATCAGAAGTTTTCTCAGTTCGAGAATTATTATTTATTTGCACAGCCAGATGCATCAGAAAATGAAAAATGACTTCACTTTGAGCATTGTGGGAGAACGCACCGCAGCCTTTCTATGCTAATGCGAATCGCATGAGATAAGCTACCGTCAAATGGAACGGGAGAGTGATGGGCTACAGTGGGAGAAAGAGAGAGTGTGAATGTGCGTGCGAGAGAGAGAGAGAGAGAGAGAGAGTGAATGAGAGAGTGTGAGTAAAAGTTTTCCCACCAAGCACAACTACCATCATACTCACATACTTTTCGTCTGAGTCACAAATTCGGATTAATATTTTGCAGATTAGGCTTGCACATTTGAAAGGAAAGTTGTTTTTTGCTTAGGGGGAAAAATAACCCTGGGAATTAAGCGAGTGTTTTTTGTGAAAGGGGCTCAACCTTTCGAGAAAAACATAAGCAGACATTGTTATAAACATAAAAAACATTGGAAAAACCAGCACATAAGAGTAATATTCTCAGACTCGAAAAATGCAGTTGGCGTAATATTTATTGGATACTTATTTGGTAGGTAAATATTGAACTCACGACAATAAATTCGACAAATTTCAAAGGATATTGGTCTTAGTATTGTAGTAGGACGTGAAAGACGGGAGCTGGCACCCTTATCGTGACGTCACGATTGTCCTAATCACTGCGCATTGAAGTACATTTCGCCATATAATGTTATTGTGATCTTGTGTGATCAATGAGGAAAACTTAGGAATTTATTCCATCTATTTATTTAGGAATTTTATTTATTAGGAATTTCATCTATTTATTTTGCGAATCCATTTTTCCTTATTGAGCTGTTTAGGTTAGGTTAGGTTAAGTTAGATTAGGTTAGGTTGGGTAAAGTTAGATTAGGTTAGGTTAGGTACAGTTATTGTTTGGAAGAATAAATCATTCACAAAATAACAGAAGAATAATGGATGATTCTAATGCTGAATTGCATGGAAGAGTAAATAATGCCCAAAATAACAGGGAAATAATGGATGATTTTGTGAACTTGGAAATTAGATATTAGTTTACCTTCTCTCTGAAAGTTATTCTAAAAAATACAAAGTGGGTGGAATAAAATAATACAATAACAAACCAACATCGCCTATCTAGGATGCCTTGGAGATGAGATTCAATACCTCGAAAACGTTCGGCCGAATGTGAGTACATTTATTATTTATTCACAATATAAAACTGACTGCAAGTCGTTAAATTTACAACAAAAAGTTAATTTTAACAACGCAGATCGTTATGGAACAAGAAATCCGAGAAAATAATATTTATTCAATTTCATAATCCTTTTTCCCTCATTATTAGGAATTAAGTCTTACTAAGTCTGATTTTAATGAGGAATGATGAGTCCTACTTGATCAGATATGCTGATTATTGGATAAAGTAACATTGGACAATAGAGAAGAAGGTTGAGGGGTAGGATGAAGGTGATGAGCCCAATCAGTTAGGTAAGACAATTATCTCCATCCAGGAATAGCCCGAGCTGTTGATATCTTGTGAACCCAGATTCAGTTATAAGTCTACAGGTAGAAGGAAACCTTGTAGGACGTTTATTCCAGGAATTCAATGATGGTGGGTGGTGAACTCATCCTGTAAACCCACCCTTCCACACCAACCAACTTTATGGCATTATGAAGTACTGGAGTACTCGGATTACGTTAGGGAGCCTGGGAATTCCGCTGTTCTATTTTTAGAAAATGATGAACATCACTTCTTATGATCATTTCATCAGCAACGACGAGGCTTGAAGCAGAATTCAAAATTGAAATAAATGCTAGCACTCTCATATAGCTGGCAGACTTTCTTCAGGCCTCTACGACTTATTATGACAAATAACCTGAAGAACAAAGCCTCTTTTTGCCTCTAAATATGAAATACAGAAATTCTTACTTTACTCTACTGAAAATAACGTATAAATACATAGAGTTTTGGCACACCATCACCTTGAATATTACTGACAAATTTTCTTTAGGCCTGTAAGACTTATAAGGACTAAAACCCTATTGAATACAGCCTCCTTTTTACTTCTAAATTTCAGATACAGACTTTTTCACTTCCTCACTTTGCGAATACCTTATAAATATATAGATATACCTTATAAATAAACCTTATATGGTTTTGGTACACCATCACCATAAGTATAACTGAAAAATTTTCTTATGGCCTGCAAGACTTATTTGGACCAACAGCCTACAGAATATAGTCTCCCTTTTATCTCTAAATCTGGGACATAGTATAGAATTCCAAAATTTTTTACTCTGACAATATCTTAAAATACAGATTTTTTGTACCACATCACCATAAATCTATGCTAAAAGCTCTTAGGTTATGAACACAAGTTCTGAGGTAATACACCTATACCTCCTCATTTTCTAGTAAATTAACACAAATACTGTATCTTATATATGATGAATAATCATTGGTAAAATAGTTAAATAATCATTTTGTTTGTTATAGAGCCTTTTTTCATACAAATGAATTGCATATTTCGAACATCAAAAAATCAATATAATCATTAATATTAGATTTACAACAACTGTATGCTTTTCATAATCAACATTGTGTTACCTGAATCACTATTAAATCACAAAAAATAGTCTACCTGTATATTTACATCAATCCATCAAAAATATTACATAGTAAGATATTGAAACAGTAATCACAATAATACAATTTAATTTATATTAGGGACATGGAGATATGGTAATTTCCTGGTTATTATAATAATAATATTATAACTTATTATTATTATTATTATTATTATTATTATTATTATTATTATTATACTATCATAAAATGAATGACTAAACAAATGTTTTTAACATGCTTTTTTTGTATCTTAATAGTGTTTTGGGTAACACAATGTGGATTATAAAAAGCAAACAACTGCAGTGAATCTAACCTGTAGTAAATAATAAATTTAGTATTTTCAAAGTAAGAAATTAAAAAATTCTGTATCCCAAATTCACTTCATCATACATTATTCATAACTTATGTCTATCTTCAGATTTGTCGATAGTCTTTATTCAAAGCCTATTGACTATTTATAGAAATATGGGATATTGAACATTCTCAAAAATTTGTATTATTTGTTACCATAGCATAAGTTGATATATAGTAGCACAGTGACTTGTATCTCCAGCATTCTAGCAGAAATGTGTTTATAGCACATGGAGAATACTAAGACACAAAATATTCAAGCAAAACAATTTACTGGCACCGCTACGTTGATGAAATTTAAGGCTGGTAAAGCTTCTGAAGTGAAATTTAATGTATTCCTCCAGTATCCAGTATAAGAGAGTGAAAATCGTATATTAAATAGAAATACAGTGTCAGTTTTGATATTAGATTTCCACTCATTATTTGAGCACTGGGCCGGTTTCGTGGCCTCACTAAAAGTCACATTGGTCTCATTTATTTAAAATTTAGTCACATTATCAACAGTACTCAATTTATAAGTGGAATTTACAAATATTAACCGTTTTCATTTTTAATGTTGAGTTCCAAATACCAATTTAAAATCTACTGATAAATCGTACATCATTAATATAGTCTATTTTTAATCATGTTAAGATCTGTGATGTTTTCCATGACGAAATACTTAATGACCAATCTAATATTAAAACTGACACTGTGTTTCACTTTTAAATAATGTTTTACTCACATATATTGGAGATGCTTGAGGAATGCATTTCCTGAACCAGGCTGACGAAGTTTCTTTTCAGAAGTGAAATGCATTCCTCAAGCATTTCCAATATATGTGAGTAAAACATTATTTAAAAGTGAAATACGGTGTCAGTTTTAATATTAGATAATGTTAAGCTTTAAGATTTTCAAGTCAGTTCATTTCATACTGAAATTAGATTCAATAGAGTATCGTACTTAATGCAATTAAATCTAACGTGCGCACTAGCACGTCATGAATGTCTCCACATATCATTATCACCATATAAGTTTGTCACTTGCCACTCAGAATGATTGTCGCCTTATACTGGAGAGGTTTTTCAGCTTGATCCTAAAAAGCGAGGCGCATATTTTGGTGCCGCTTTCACGGTGAAATGTTCGCCTAAGAGCTACGAATTTTATGCTTGACGCTTCAGTAGGATGAATGATAAATTATGCAAGCCTTTCTCCAAGCTTACCGTACGCTACGCTAAGAGGCTTCAACGTTTTGTCCACTCGGTGTCGTTAGCTCAAGCTTTTTCACCATAAATCAAAAGATTTTCAAGTTTAACACCTTCTTGTCGAAAAGTGCTACATGGGACTTTTTGTTGGCATTTTTACTCCAAACTGAAAACCATAACAAGAGATTTTTCCCTAGAACTGCTCAAGACATATTAACAAAGTGGTGATTGTGCAGAATATAATCTAATGTAGAATCATGCCAAGAAGGAGAACGTATTATGGATGAATTATAAGAAATATACGCAATTTTTTTTTTTTTTGAGGATGAAGCCCACATAGGTCTGAGACCTGTGCGTGGGTAATGAGTTGGATGATGGTGATTTATGGGTTGGACCTACAGTTTTAGGTGGGTTCCGAACCACCGGGAAGTGATTTTGCAGCAGAGAACAGAGTCTTTTTTGCTGGCCAATCTAATCGGTCACCGTTACAAACAGGACCTACGAGAACGCAGCTTATCTATCTGATTGATACCTGCTACGGCTCGCGGCTTCTAGTCTGTGTTAACCTCAATGTTTTGGACAATGTAACATTTATTCAAAATTTGTGAAGGGAGCAGTTTTGGACTTGATTCTGTTGCACCCTCACATTCATTGTAAATTTTCCACAATAAATGAATGAATGAATAAATGAACACCAAAAATTAAAATTAAAAAAAACCTTGATAAGATGTTTAAGATCCAAAAGAAAGCGGTTAGGTGTATGGAAAGAGTAAATAGATTAGATTCATGTAGACCTGCTTATATGTGTATGAAGCTACTTTATACGTAAAAAGAGAGATATTAACCAAAATGTTGACCTACACGATTATAGTACAAGAAGCCGATGAGATTATCACTTGGTGAGTCATAAATAGTAGCTTCTTTAACAAAAAACTAGCTAAATTGGTAGGAAAATCTACAACAAGCTATCGCAATGCTTAAAGAGTCTTGAAAGTATATAAACATTTTTAAAACAATTATTGAAAAAACATTTAGTTGATATATATTTTTATAGAGTACAAGAGTTCCTTTCACATCAAAATTAAGCCTCACCGCAACTAATTGATAAAGCAATTATAATAACTAGTGTATAATTTCAATGTGAAAGAAACTCTTGTACACTATAAAAAGCTATATCAACTAAATATTATTTCAGTTGTTTTTTTAAATATTTCTATATTTTGAAGACTCTTTAAAAACTGCTGTAGCTTGTTGTAGAGTTTCCTACCAATATAACTAGGATTTTGTTCAAATAACTACTATTTGTGACTCACCAAGTGATAATCTCCTTGGCTTCTTGTATTATAATCGTGTACGTCAAGATGTTGGTTAACACTCTTTTTTACCAGCTACAAGTCCACATAACATATGGTTTTGTATACCTCGAAGTTTAAATGTACTGAAATGGATTTGGTGCATATTTAGGAAGCTGTATGTAGCCTTTCAATTCGTTTTGGGCATAGTTCATATACCTCTGTATAGAGAATAAAAAACACAAAAATGGGCATAGTGTCCTAACAAGTTACAGGTAGGCTAATATAAATCTTTATATTACAGACTTAAGCTTAAAAGCCATGCCTGTGATTTGCAATGGGATTACGATTTATTAAGTATCCTTATATTTATAAATTGTATGTATAAGTTATATTATGTACATATTGCATTATATGTATATTGTCATTGTTAGAATTATTATTATAATTTTATAAGCGAGTTTTTAACAATAAATCATTATTCTATTCTATACATATGAAGGCTATGCTACATTAGAGAAATGACAAAAATTATAATTTCCTCCTAACACATTTCTTCAGTGGAAATTGTAATACTCGAGTATGGCACAAGGTTAATAAAGAATTAGGAATGTTTTTAATAACCTTCTTATGGCATACCAATGCCATTCTATAATAGGTTGTTTGGGGTGCGGCAAATGTAGATAGAATGGAGATGAAATTGATTGTTTTATTGTAATGAACTATTTCAAACTTTGTTGAAAGAGAACAATTTTATTGAAAATCAACTTTGTCTTTACAGGTGAGTTGATCAATGAAGTATTGCAGTTATCGTGAGCCAGATCTGGCTTCAAGTGAGTGATTCAGCCTATAACTTGTTTGACTTTTTTTCGTCAATCTCAAATTTTTCTCTTTATTGCAATAATTGCAAAAAAATAATTCTTAATACAATTTGTATTATGTATTTGTAATACGATTTGTATTAATTGTATTATGTATTTTTTATACAATTTTTATTAATTATTATATTATATTAATTGTATTAAGTATTAATTTTTTTTAGGATGAAGCCCACATAGGTATGAGGCCTGTGCGTGGGTAATGAGTTGGATGATGGTGGTTGATGAGTTGGACCTACAGTTTTAGGTGGGTTCCGAACCACCAGGAAGTGATTTTACAGCAGAGAACAGAGTCTTTTTTGCTGGCCAATCTAATAGGTCACCCTTAAAAAGAGCACCCAGGAGATTCTCTCTATCTGAGAGCGCGCATTCTCTCTATCTGATTGAACAGATACCTGCTACGACTCACGGCTATCACTTACCTTATTCTAATTGCAATTATTGTATTAATGTAATTTAATTTTGTGAATTTGAGCCCCCTGAGGACTCTCCCTGGTTGGGAGCCCCAGCTGCTCTAGCCTAGCCAAGAGCCTAGCATTAGTTCCCAGCAAAAATATACTGATTTCATCAATAATTGGACTAAATAATTAAACAAGCCATCTGGTTTCCTGTATTGGTGTAGCACCACTTAAAGAAAACATTGATTCTTGATGTGTTTGTTTGATGCGACTGCAGCGCTGTCTAAACACACGCTTTGCAATCGAAATCCATTAATCGAAGTGAATCGACTTCGGCCGCCATTTTGTTTTTGAACGCGACGACGTCTTATGTTGACGAGGCGCGCTTGTAACGACGCTCGCCGTCGTCAAAGAGGAAATGAGCTCTGAAAGCGTTTCGAGTGTCTTATGTTTGCACAGCTGAAGCAGCAGAAGCTCCCAAAGACTTCCAAGGAGAGCCTCTGCTGAAGAGGGGGGGAGTTTCTTGTGGTTGGAGGGGTAGAGGGGTTATAGAAAAGCAAGCTGATACATTTTGAGTGTGAGAATCCAATCGAGTTGACTTGTTTTTCCAATAGCACTAGCAGTATATTACAAAGTTCAATCAGTGAGTAGGTCGCACTAGCAATATTATCATACGCAAGTAATGAGGCAATGGTGTATTGGAAGTAGGTCACCCATAATAATTTATCAAATTGATTGATGTTCTTGATCCTTTTACTATTCTATTTTTAATTCATCCATGTTTTATTAATCATGTTTTATTCCAATTAGGGTTCACAAATAAATCCACTTTAATATCCTGATAAGTATAATATTAATTTTAATGTTAGAGGTTTATCATCTTTCCAGGTTGAATTTAATTGGTTTAAAATATTTCTAAGAATGCTTGAAAGGATGATTCAATTCTTGCTCAAAACAATAAATTGAAAAATCAAAAAAACTTGGGCCTATCCTGTAGAAAAAATATTTATTGATTGATCTTGATCTACTCATGAAGTACAATTTAGAAAATGTTCAAATATTAAATCAATAAACATATTAAAAACTTGAAAAATCAAGAAGATGATTTGAGCTTTTCAGAAAACCTAATTATTTATCAAACATTCAAGATTTTAAAAGCTGTTGAATTTATTATTTTAAATGATGAAGATACTCTTTCCTTCTTTTTTGTTTTAGTTTGGATTGAGAATGATGTTACAGCCGAAATAAATTGTTATCTTGTGTTTTCATAATAAATAATATGATTGTGACAACATCAAGTCTTATCCGTTATCATAGAGATATTATTAAAAATTTTAAACTGATATATATATATATAGCGTATGGCTTTTTTTTTCTTTTTTTTTTAAATAGGTTTTTCTGAGAAAAATTCACACTATAAGTGCACGTCCAAATTTGAAATATACTGTATGGCCTGGGGGCTTGCTACAGTAAAATCATATGCCTCTCCCAGGTAGGCACGTCTCTCACATTCATGTACAATATGAACTACTGTCTGTTCAGCTGCCCCACAGTCACACTGTGGGGACTCTACAAAGCCCCATTTGAAAAGTGATGCATTGCATCTACCATGTTTTGTCCGGATTCTGTTGAGAGCCACCCAAGTGTGCCGGGGGAGGTCAAAACCTGGTGGCCTAGAGCACAGCCTCAGAGCATCTGGAACTTCTCGGGGTACCTCATCTCTCCATTTTCCAATCAGAGAAAAGTTTTCTCTTTTTAGGTGCTCTGCCAGCTTCACTGCTGGTCTTCTTGACTTTAGCTCTCTCAATCCTAGGTCAGGGATGTCATTGTGGATTGGGAGCTGTTGATTAGAGCATATTTTATCATATACACGAAGGAGAGCATGTGATCTTCGGAGAGGAGGAGGTGGAATGCTACTGAGCACTGGTAACCAGTAAACTGGAGTTGATCTTAAGGCTCCAGTGATTATGTGCATTGAGGTGTTTAGCTGCACATCCACCAGCTTTGTGTGGGAGCTG
Source organism: Conomelus anceps (assembly GCA_948455865.1). Taxonomy (NCBI): domain Eukaryota; kingdom Metazoa; phylum Arthropoda; class Insecta; order Hemiptera; family Delphacidae; genus Conomelus; species Conomelus anceps. The sequence continues at coordinate 6,975,716 of OX418225.1, forward strand.
TTTAGCCAGGATGATGCACAGTATTCAGCAGCAGCATATACCAAACCGAGGCTTGAGCACCTCAGAGTTGCTGAAGTTGATCCCCATGTTGTACCACATAGTTTTTGGACTATGTTGTTCCTTGTTTTCACCTTGGCCACAATATTCTTCAGATGTTGTTTGAAGGAAAGTGTTCTGTCAAGAGTGATTCCAAGGTATTTTGGGAACTTATTATGCCTTAGGGCTGCGCCATTCATTGTGACTTTCAACTCAGCATTTGCCAGTTGGTTGTTCAAATGGAAAGCTGACACTTCTGTTTTTCCCACACTAGGGCATAACCTCCATTTCGAGCAGTAGTCTGCTAGCACAACCAAGTCACTTGTAAGTGTCTCTTCACCAGCTCTAAGGTCAGTGGTCTGTGTTGCAAGTGCTATGTCATCTGCATATGCAAAGACTCTTGATTTGAAAGAGGGTATATCTGATATATACAGATTGAAAAGGAGGGGGGACAAAACAGAACCCTGGGGAAGGCCATTATCCAGCCTTCTAGTCCTGCTCATCTTACATCCCATTGATACTTGAAAAGATCTGTTTTTCAGCATGTTGTTGATGAGCTTAGCAATAAGTTGGCAAGGGATCACTTGCAGCAATTTAAATATGAGACCTTCACGCCAAACTGTGTCATAAGCTGCCTTCAAGTCAACAAATGCTACAGCTGTCTTTTTCTGCCTCTGGTATCCTGCTTCAATAAATGTAGTCAGAGCTAGGACCTGGTCCTCACAACTACGCTCCGGTCTAAACCCTGCCTGCTCTATCGGAATTTTTTCCAGAATTGCTGAGCTTATTCTTTTAAAAAGTAGCCTCTCAAGCAATTTGTAAACTGAGCTCAGCAGGGCAATAGGTTGGTAACTCACAACTTGGTCACCAGGCTTACCAGGTTTTAAGATTGCGACAATCTTGGATCTTTTCATCTCATGTGGGATTTTTCCTGTGAGCAGTATATTGGTGAAAAACTGGCTCAGCCATCTCTTGGCGTTTTTCCCTGCATGTAAAAGGAATTCTGGGTGAATGCCATCAAAGCCAGGAGCCTTGCCAGGTCTTAGGTCTCTCAGAGCAATGTCCACATCCTCAACACTGAATGGATGTGGACATCTGATTTTAAACTGATCACTGTATCAGATTAAAATTTAATTAGTTTGGCTCAGATAATATCATTTACAAACATATAAAAATATGTGGTGTCATGATATAAATATATATATCAACCACATAATATAATATGATATATATTATATGTATTGTATTATGATATATTATCATAGGAATATTATTAAAAATTTAAAACTGAACACTGTATCAGATTCAAATTAAAATAGTTTCGCTCAAATAATATAAAAAAATATCTGTGGCATTATGATATAAATATATTTCAACCATAAAATATAATATCATGTATCTATATAAATAAAATTAGAGTTTTGTCTGTACATTGATCAGAATTATATATTTTTTGGTTATTTTCACGTTCTATACATTAAAGAAGCCGAAACAAGTCTTGTCTCAATTTCTGTCTGTCTGTTTGTCTGTCACGGCCCCGAAGGCATTTTACGCGGCCTTCTCCTGAAAAACGAGAGCATCGATTGAGATTTAAGTTATTTAACAGTATTGGAAACTATTTTGACAATGTCTTCAGCTATAAAAAACTAAATTTACTTTTTTTAACAGAATAATAAACGTTTAAAAACCAAGTATTGTGCGATTTTGAATACATTTTTTCGAAGTTTTATTACCACGTTTTATTACCGAGAGCATCGATCGGGATTTAAGTTATTTAACAGTATTTAAATTTTCAGGCATAATGTAGAATAGTCCCGAGATGGTCCCTGTGAAGGTTGGGAGTTCAAAAGTCCTCGCTGAAGAAAAAAGGAGAAATCTTTCCTTAAAGGAACAGCTGATAGAAATTAACTGTTTTTAATCATATGGTGGGCTCTTAGCGGCGTTATTTACGCTGTCTGCAGACTTGTGTAGCGGAGCATTGCAGTCATTTAGGAAGCATATGACTGGTGAATCAAAGCTCAGCTTATGTTTCATCCATTATTTCTTTGGTGAAAACATTTTATTTCAATTTATCCAAACAAAAATATTAACATTTTAGGAAGGTGCGGTTTGTTCTAGGCTCTTGGGAATTCGCTAGGTAGCACTATTATAACTAAAATACCGTTGCAACGCACAAGTGAACCACTAGTCATGATATATATTCATAGAAATATTATTAAAAATTGAATACTGATCACTGTATCAAATTTAATTAATTTCGTCCAAATAATATTATTTACAGACAGGCTTACAGATATCTACAGAAAAAACTCAGTGGATGTCCAACATAAAGGAGAATATTACAACCCTTGATACTGACATCGGCAAAATTGGCTGAGTATCTGGGAGTCATTCAAGTATCTGGGAGAAATTCTTTAAGAAAACGGCAGGGATAATAAGAGTAGTTGAAGAAAGATTTCAATTGCAGAATCTGCTTACCACAAAACCAAAAATGTTTACAATAACAAGAACTTATCTTGGAACACCAAAGTGAAACATTACAACACTGTTGTAAAATCAGGAATGCTTTATGGGAGTGAAAATTTAATTTTGAATGTAAAATCTAAAATAAATGAAATTACTAAAATTGTAGAAAGAATTCTTTGAAAGATCTATGGACCAAACCTCACACAAGATGGATACCTCCTTGAAAGCTCTGAAGAAATCTACAAAAACATGAATCCCATCTACTCAGAAATCAAGAAAAGAAGACTAAAATTCTATGGACATCTCTATAGAATGGACCCCTCCCGACTTATACACAAGATTTTCAAATATTATGATTCAAAGAAAAATAATCCATGGTTTGATGACTGTCACAAGGACCTTAGAACGCTCAACATACCGTTTGAAGAAATTCAGAATAGGAACTGCTTCAGACTCAAGATTGATACTTCACAAGAGTTTTTGAAGGAGATGAGAACAATGAACTTGTCTGAACAAGAACGGAAAAGACGGCGACAAGTGCTGCGAGATTATCATGAAAGATTAAAAATGTCTAAATTGTTGAATCGTGGTGCTAAGTGACCAATCACGAAAATAATAATAATAATATTATTCACAACCACATAAATATCATGCTATTAATATACAACAACCACATATGCAATATGATGTATCATAATATATTTTTATAAAGCGGATTTTTAGTTTCGCACAATTTTTTCTGGGGTTTCCTGTAATTTCTATATTTTTGTGTTGTATTTAATTTAGTACCAATAAACCCTTCAGAATATTGAAGGATATTAAAAAAAATCAAATTGAAATTAAAATTCATAATTTCAATGTATTGTGCAAAAAAGTGATGAAACATAAATTTTCCATTCTCAAAATAGGACTTTACATAATGCATAATATGTCATCATAGTGCAGCAGATGACGTTATGAAAATTCTAAATGGAATCTAGAAAAATATTTTATTATGTTGTTTCCCATTTCATTCTATAATCGGAAGTGATAGCCGAGTGTCATAGCAGGTATATGTTCAATCAGAGATAAACCACGAAACTCCTGGGCGCTCTTTTTAAGGGTGACCGATTGGAATGGCCAGCAAAAAAACTCTGTTCTCTGCTGTAAAATCACTTCCCGGTGGTTCGGAACCCACCTGAAACTGTAGGTCCAACTCATCAATCACCATCATCCAACTCATTACCCACGCACAGGTCTCAGACCTATGTGGGCTTCATCCTCCTAAAAAATATAATGAAAAAGTAAAACAATATTTTAAGACAGACATAGAACAATATTTTTGAACCAAGTCTCTCTTTTGTCAGTTTCCTCCCATTCTCTCGTCACAATGTTTTACATGGCAACGAAATTTCAATTATAGTAAGACGATGGAATAGGAAAACACGTGCCTTTAAGTTTTTCCTTTAAATTTTCAGTCACCATTTCAAGTCTTTCACTTGTCTTTTCCCCGTTTCTATCTCTTTAGCAGTGAAACACTCTGGCTTCCATCGCGTGCAACTCATACAATCGTATATTGACTTTTCAAAGACAGAATTCCTCAGTCACTGGGGCACGATTTCTCTCAGACTTTGACAGAATCAAAGAGCTGGTGTCAAATATTTCATTTGATTTGTCTCCTTTACAGAGTGTGAATAACTGAATTTAATCTGTTACGAAGTGTCTCGCTTTTCCATGCGTGCATCTCCGAATCCAAGCATTTATTTATCTTATATAGAAGGCTGTGTAAACATTTTCAGATTTCTTGTTTTTTCAGATTACTTATTTCAATTCAAGTAGGTTTTATTGCATTGAAATAATTCAATGAAATATTTATATTCTTAAAAAGACAATAATAATTAGAAGGAAAATTGTCAATTATATGTACAATTCATAATAATTGTTATTGTATGGACAATATATTCATGCAGATTGGATAGCCAAGTAAGGAGCTTGTAACGTCCCGAAGGGAAACTCATTTGGAAGCTTATCGTAGAGCAGGGGTTCTCAATCTTTTCACGGACTGTACCCCTTAATGAGAAATTAAAATTTAGCGTACCTCCTTGTTACCGCGAGGAGATGTTTGGGGGGGGGGGGGTGACGGTTAAATTAAAAAACATTTTTACATCAAAAACACAATACATTTGGAAACATATTTGAAACCTATTACAAAAAATTAATGAGAAGGATGAGCTTGCTTCTTAACATAGCTCCTCAATGCTAGGCTCAAGCTCAAGGTAAAACCTTAAATCGTCCCCAACATTAACCTTGTCTCTGAACTTCTACGAAATAGTTGTACAAACCTATTGCACATGTTGGTTCCTAGTTACTCGATCAAAAAGTATTCAATTTATTCGATTTCATTATTAAATAATAACCTTGCGTGATTGCAAAACGGAAAAAATGGTTTAATTTTTCATTAACCTGCCTCGCGTACCCCCTGAAAATTTTCGAGTACCCCCAAGGGGTACGCGTACCACAGTTTGAGAACCTCTGTCGTAGAGGAAAGGTGGTAACGAAAAACGACTGTTTTGAAGATACTGATTTAAATCAAATTCACAAGACATCTACAGCCACGTCTCCACCAACCAAACATGCTCGGCGAACAGTGTTCACTGGAATTATCTGATGTCGCCGAACATTATTTGGTATTGGTTTGGTGTGGACGCCTTCTCAAACATCATGATCGGAGTGGAGGGAACCTGTTGTTGGTCGTAACTGTTCGACCAAGATGTCTGATCACAGACACATTTCAATTGAACTCACGAACATGTTCGGTGACCCATATGTTTAATGTTTGTCCGTTTTCTGTATTCGCCAACAATGTTCAGCAGACATGTTCGGTTGATGGAGACGCGGCTTACCGCTTGAAGTTCAAGTTCATCGTTATATACCTATTATATCTGGGCAATGGAATTAGTGTATCTATAGAGTAGATATATTTACCACATAAACAACAGCTGTTTATATATCCATATATCAGGGCAATGAAATTAGTATGTCAGCTGATAGATATTCTATAAAAAGTCTGATTGCATTTATTAATCTATAGCTGACAACTCAAAATATAGTAATATATAGATATATTAATGAAGGGTTGAGAGCCTATCCTTTTGTTTCGCCTCAAAAAGGATGAAGGAGAGGGTCAATTTCATTGGCAAACAAACTTGATCTGTATTAAGCCGCGTCTCCACCAACCGAACATGCTTGGTGAACAGTTTTCGCTGGAATCAGCTGATGTCACCGCACATTTTTTGGAGTTGGTTTGGTGTGGACGCCTTCTCGATCGGTGTGGTGGGGTTAGTGGCGGGAACCTGTTGTTGGTCGTCACTGTTCGCTCATAGACCGAACATTTCAATTGAACTCACGAACATGTTCGGTGACCCATATGTTTAATTTTTCCCCGTTTTTTGAATTCGCCTACAATGTTCGCGGCTTTAAGGTTCCAATAACGTGTGTTTAAAATTTGAAGTAAATTGGTCAAAGCGTTCGTAAGTTATCGTCGAGCATACAAACAAACCCACAAGCACACAGAAAAAGCCACGAGCCTCCAGTCACGAGTCAAAAATAAGAACTCGCTATGCTTGTTCAACAATAAGTCATTAAAACAATAATATCGCTATTTAATAGGAACATTTTTCATTCCCAGTTTAAGATAATAACGGAGTTCTTCAAGAAGTAACTAAGATAAGGAAGAAATTCATCTTTACAAAGATTCCAATTACAGAAAAAAATTGGGAATGATTAATTGAGCTTCAAACCCACTTTACAATCAACAGTAGTAGATTGATGGATTATCTGAAAGGACATTTTGACGTATTTCAAACTAACCAACCATCGACAGTTTTCCTCAATTGAAGAAAATCGAAAAAGTTTCATTCTTCTTGTCACCACCAAATTAGATCTGACAACCGAGGAAAAGCGTAGGATGAATGAACGGTTTTCCTCAGACTTTCATTTTTGTGATGAAAACAAAGAACATTTCCCATTCTCCTTGGATTTTTCAAACACTGAAAGTTTTCCAGACTGGAAAATTAAACTTAGGAATCGTTCCATTGAACAGAATAAGAAGGAGAGGGTGAGGAGGTACTGTACTTATAATCTTGAATACAATAGCGCATCATTATTGGTTCAAAGTTGTTTTCAACTTTCAACAAATTCCAAAGTAAGGGGAACAGAATTTTATGTTTTGTAAGATCATTTTAGTTTTCTGTTTAGTTTAGTTTAGTTCTGATCAGTTTAGATCAATAGTTTTCTGTGGTTAGTTTTAAAATATAAATTAATGGTATGATAATTTTTAGATTTTTTAAGAATGAAGGATGAACAACTCTCACCAACCTTGTTCAACTAAAAACATAACAGTTGACTCTTTTTGAGGATGAAGCCCACATAGGTCTGAGACCTGTGCGCGGGTGATGAGTTGGATGATGGAGATTGATGAGTTGGATGATGGAGATTGATGAGTTGGACCTACAGGTTTAGGTGGGTTCCGAACCACCGGGAAGTGATTTAACAGCTGCAGAGAACAAAGACATTTTTGCTGGCCAATCCAATCGGTCACCGTTAAAAAGATGGCCCAGGAATTTCGTAGCTCATCTCTAATTGAACAGATACCTGCTACGGCACTCGGCTATCAATTATCATAACACGATTATTAGGTTACACATTATTATTATTATTACCGATTTCACAACCTGAAGGTTGGTAGAAAATGTACATAAAGATCAATGATCAAATATGTGCACTTTAGTATTGCTTAAAATGTATGCTAATAAAATAATATTTCATGTAAGATCACGAAATAACGAACTAACCTCAATGACGATATCGACTATCATTTTTAAAGTATCGAAAACGTATCACACTTTTATCAAATAACTAACCACTGTATTCGCAAGTGATATGACTCAGAAATACTAGAATTAACACTCGAAACCAACGCATAAACAGAAAGCTTGAGAAATTAACCGAATATCATTGACAAAACGTGAACGCGAGACCGAACCGCGAGGCGACATGCAGCGACTGGCTCGAGCTGCTAGCTGCAGTTTCTAGAACATTCTGTGACGTCACTAGCACTGCCTTCCCGACGTCGCCGGCAATCAGCTGATCGACGGCTCCGCAGCGTTCTCAATTGCGGGTTAGTTCGAACAGTGCGTAGTATGATGCGAAGCGCGGTTTTTGAAAATATTCGGAAATCCGCTCTTTCAGAGCTACGATTCATTTTGAACAATGAAATTAATTTAGAATTTCCTTCTAATGCTACAAATATAATTGGCAATTTAATGATTGTAATATAATTTTACACAATTAAAATTTTCATAATTATTATTATTATTATTATTATATTATTATTATTATTATTATTTTTATTTTTATTATTATTATTATTATTATTATATTATTATTATTATTATTATTATTATTATTATTATTATTATTATTATTATTATTATTATTATTATTATTATTATTATTATTATTATTACTATTATCATAACTTCTGAAGAAGAAGACGCTAAGTAATGTATGATTCGTGATGTAGGCCTAAGATATTTTCATTTCTTGGGTTTATTCTTTTTTTCTGCCCAGTAATCTTTCATTTTTTGCGAAAATTTTTGCTTTCTTTCTTCATTCCATCGTGGTCTGTACTGTTTTGGGCGCAACTCTGAGAGGATTTCCCACTTATCTATTTTTTTTTCTGAAAATCTCTGTTCAAGATCTCCTGTTCATTTGTATTGAGTTAGATCCTTTTTAACATTTTCTACCCAGGGTCCTGGGCTGGTTAGCGTCAGTAGATATTGTAACAGTCGGTTAGTTAATCTGAGTTCTGGAAGTCTGAGAATATGACCACATTTTCTATACACTGTTTCTTCATGTCACATTCTATGTTGGAGAATTCCTTTACTAGTTCATTCTTCTGTAACGTTTGTAACCTATATCCATTTTCTGTTTTTCTTGGACCAAGAATTTTCCTAATAATTTTCCTCTCTTCGTTTTTAATATCGTCTATTTCCATTTTTCGATTCATAGAAAGATTCTCACAAGCATACAGAGCTGCAGGTTCGATCACTGCGTTATAATATCGAATTTTGGTCATACGTGAAAGGGAGTTTTTATTGTAAACATGTTGAACAAGTCCTAGAGCTTTTCTAATCTTTTGTAGTCTCTCTAACTGGGAAACTCTTTCAGAACCATTGGGCTCTATAATCTCCCCCAAATATTTAAAGTATGGGACTCTGTTTATTTCACCATACATAGTGTTTAATTTTTGAATTTCAACTTTATTACTTATGAGGACCGTCTTATTATTATTATTATTTTGATTATTATTTCTTACTATTTTTATTAGCATTATTATGAGGCATGCTATATCTACTATTCTCTCACTGTTTTATACCAACCTATTTCTTCCGCTGATTTCCGGGTACCAGGCGAGAAATATATGAATGGCGCAGTAGGATTGGAAACAGCTGGTTGTCATGACAACCGAATATGTTGTGTTTGAGAAGAGGCGTGAAATTCGCACGTGAAACAACAAAGAGAAGGCTATCAAAAAGATAGAGATGAGAAATGAGTGGAATGGAGTGATTAAACAGAGAAAGTACTGTATGGGAAACGAGGGATCTGAATCAAGAGTGGGATAAAAGTGTTGAGAACTTCCCAACTAACACTTCAGTACATTTATCTGGGAAAAAGTTATTTTCGCCGTTTCTTCACATCGAAATTTGCTTTCTTCCCTTGTTTTTCAAGTCACCCTTTCAACGTATTATCACTCTTCCCACCACTCACCACCTTTAGCAATACTTCATCATCCTCTTCATCCTTCATCTTCCTATTCTCTTCCAGCCCCTCTCCACTTACTTACTTTTTTCTTCAGCTTTTTCTCCCCACTTATTCATTCTCAGCGGCTACTTCAACTAGTTATATATATATTTTTCTCACTATCTGACATTATTATCAGCCATTTCTTTTCATTTTGAGACAGTTTACTTCCTTTGTTTCAACATTACACAAGTTTTGTTCGTTCAAATTCATTCAATCTTTTCTCAGTTTTTGTTCCTTCTCATTCTAATCTCTTTCACACATACACACTATGGCTTTTATCTTTCTTTTCCTATTTTCATCTTTCTTCTTCATGAAAGTGAACACATTCTCTTCAGATTTACTTATTTTAAAAAAAAACGAATACCCAACTTCTACTTCATTTTACAACTCTCTTTGAGCTATTGAGTTGAAGAATAAATCGCTGTATAGAACCGATTGAGTATAGAATTAATTAATAGAATAGTATTAGAATTAATTAATAGTATACAATAGTATTAGAATTAATTCTCAACCAACACCAGAAAAGTATATTAATGGTGGAAATAATTATAATTCCAAATAATTTGGAAGAATAAAAAAAATAAAAGTGAAAAGTAGAGAATTTAAAATTCATTACCAACTAAAGAAAGTCTTTATTCTTGTCTTTAATGGAAATAAAGACCTTTTCAATTGATGTCTCCCCGAAAGTTTTCCTCAGTTGAATTATGAACCCACTTCTAAACTGTTAATGGTGAATGTTTGATAATAAATGGTTAATTAACTGCAATGTTTAATTTAAATGCATCCCTCCAGTGTAAGTGAAAGTCATATAAAAAGAAATACAGTGTCAGTTCTAATATTAGATGGTTAATTTAAAATTATAATAATTAAAGACAGCTGTCTCCTGCAGATGCACAAGATAGAGGCAAATGGAGGTTGAGATGCGAGAAACGGCCTTGAGCTGTAATACACTTACTAAGTAAGCAGCTAAAGTAAAGTAAGTAAGTAAGAATTTGAACAGAAGATCTAGGCTGGAAATATCAGGCAATGTCAGTTCAAATAGCCCTCTGGAAATTAGTTGATAAATATTGAGATTCACTCGATAATTTATCAATTCATAAATTAATTTGTGGTACTTTGAGTCCTACAACAGTTTTAGCTCTCACTGTACGAAGGACATAGGGGAGAGCATTATGCGGAGGCTCTGTCCGTCCGTCTGGCTGTACGCATAAAATTTCAGAGAAAAAACTACAGTGGGTAGAGGTACAAAATTTCAGGAGGATTAGGCACCTCATAAGAAGAAAAAAAATTAAAACTAAGTTCGTCGGTTCTCGCTGAAGGACATAAAAAGAAAAAAATCTTATATAAGGAACGAAGTTAACAGTTTTTTGGGGCACGGCTTTGAGGCATGCCTTCTCTCAATTATTATTCTAGTGAATTGGAAAATTTGTATTGATCTGTGTCTCCCTATAGAATGGAATTGATTTTCCTTCAGAAGTTTTAAAAAAATATGGTCGGGACAGTGAGAGCACCCCCTTTGAATTTACAGTGAGGTAGATTCATTCCACTTTTTTAGAGTACCTGAAAGTTAAAAGTAAAAGTGTAAAGTAAAGAATTTAAAATTCATTACCAACTAAAAAAAGTCTTTATTCGTGTCTTTAATGGAGATAAATACCTTTTTAGGTGATGTTTCCCCGAACATTTTACCTCAGTTGAACTATGAACCAACCCCTTCTACTACATTATCACAAGGTACGGTACTTGCAAGTTGAAACTTGTCTAGGAGCTAATTCTTCTGAGATAAATATTGAGATTCACAAGAATTTATCAATTAATTGGTGAATTAAATTGTAGTACTTTGTGACCTACAACAATTTCTCTGAGTGCTTGGAAGTTCTACAACATTATTACTAGATACTAGCTGGTTGAATTTGTTGTCTAGGAGCTGACGCTCTTGAGGGATCAATTTCAAAAGCCAAAGTAGAATAACTGTCACGCAGCAGTCAAACGCGGAAAAGTTTTAGAATAATGGTCAGGACTCAGGACTCAACTTGATTTATGTTCTTCAAATGTGATCCCGAAGGATAAGAATATCCTTTTAGCGGCGGAGGCAGTCTTCAGAGCCAGAACCGGACTGCATAATTTATCAGACACTGGGCACGAAAATTCTCTTCCTCACGCTCACTCTTTCTCATCCTCTTTCTCTTTCTCTTTCTCTTCCTTTTCCTCTTCTTATTTTTCTCCTTTTCCTCTTTCTCTTCCTCTTTCACTTCCTCTTCCCCTTCCTCTTCCCCTTCCTCTTTCTCTTCCTCTTTCTCTTCCTCTTTCTCTTCCTCTTTCTCTTCCTCTTTCTCTTCCTCTTTCTCTTCCTCTTTCTCTTCCTCTTTCTCTTCCTCTTTCTCTTCATCTTTCTCTTCCTCGTCCTCTTTCTCTTCTTCTTTTTCATCCTCTTTCTCTTCCTTTTTCTTCGCCTTTTTCTCTTCCTCTTTCTCCTACTTTTTCTCATCCTCTTACTTTCCTCTTTCTCCCCCTCCTTCTCCTCCTCTTTCTATTTATCTTTCTCATCCTCTTTCTCCTCCTTTTTCTCATCCTCTCTCTCTCTCTTCCTCATTCTCCTCCTTTTTATCTTGCTCTTTCTCTTCTCTTTCTCTTTCTCCTCCTCCTCTTCCTCTTTCTCTTCGTCCTCTTCCTCTCTCTTTCTCTTCCTCCTTCTCCTCTTTCTCCTCCTCTTCCTTTTCCTCTTCCTCTTTCTCGTCCTCTTACTTTTCTCTTCCTCCTCTTCCTTTTTCTCATCCTCTTTTTCTTCCTCTTTCTCTTCATTTTCCTCTTCCTCTTTCTCATCCTCTTGCTTTCCTCTTTCTCATCCTCTTGCTTTCCTCTTTCTCCTCCTCTTTCTATTTATCTTTCTCATCTTCTTCTCTTCCTCTTTCTCCTCCTTTTTCTCATCCTCTTTCTCTTCCTCATTCTCCTCATTTTCTCTTCTCTTTCTCTTTCTGCTCCTCTTTCTCTTCCTCTTTCTCTTCCTCTTTCTCCTCCTTTTTCTCATCCTCTTTCTCTTCCTCTCTCTTTTCCTCTTCCTTTACCTCTTACTCTTTCTAATCCTCTTTCTCCTTCTTTTCCTCTTTCTCTTCTCTTTCTCTTCCTCTTCCTCTTCCTCCTCTTCTTTCCCCTCCTCTCCCTCTTTCTCTTCCTCCTCTTCCTCTTTCTCTTCCTCCTCCTCCTCTTTCTCCTCCTCTTCCTTTTCCTCTTCCTCTCTCGTCCTCTTACTTTTCTCTTTCTTTTCCTCTTTCTCTTCCTCTTTCTCTTCTTTTTCTCTTCATCTTCCTCTTCTTCTTTCTCCTCCTCTTCCTCTTTCTCTTCCTCCTCTTCCTTTTTCTCCTCCTCTTCTTTTTCCTCTTCCTCTTCCTCGTCCTCTTACTTTCCCCTTTCTTCTCCTCTTTCTCTTTTCCTCCTTTTTCTCATCCTTTTTTCTTCATCTTTCTCATCCCCTTTTTCTTCCTTTTCCTCTTTCTCTTTCTCTTCCGTTTTCTCTTTTTCTTCTCACTCTCCCTCTATCTCATTCCTCTCTCCATCACTACCCTCCCATCTATCACCTTCCACCTCTTATAAGCATTACAAGCCAGAAGATGAGAGATTCTAAGTGGATTTCATGCATGGCGTAGCATGTGACTTCCTTAATCATTCATCTTTTATTATTTATGATTTGGAAACGCTCAGACGACGGATAATAATGCTGTGTCAAACCGTATAAATTGCCTCAATTTAAAAGTCGACACACCCAGTACTAGAGATTTTGATCAAGATAACGCTAATAACTCTAACCTGACCACTCTGTGCCTCTACTTGCTTTGAATGCAAGATGCTGAAGAGGAAACTGCAAAATGTTGCTCAATGTTTTCCTCACTTGCGTATAAATTTGCGTCAATCTAAAGCTAGCATTAGAAATTTTGACCAAAACTACGCTAACGATAACGCTAATAACAGTTATTATATAGAGTGGTCAGGTTAGAGTTAACTCTAACCTGACCACTCTATGCCTCTGCTTGCTTTGGATGCAAGATGATGAAGAGCAAAGTGAAATAGGTTGCTATATGTCTGCCTCAATTACGTATAGATCACCTCAATTTATAGTCTACATCTAGTATTAGAGACTTTGATTAAAACTACGCTAACGAAGATGCTGATAATTCTAACCTGACCACTCTATGCCCCCGTTTGCTCTGAATGCAACATGCTGTAGAGCAATTTGAAAAGGATTGCTCAATATCTGCCTCACTTGCTTATAAATTGCCTCAATCTACAGCTAGTAGCAGAAATTTTGATCAAAACTACACTAACAATGACGCTGATGATAATTATAGCCTGACCACTATATGCCTCTGCTTCCTCTAATGTTGCAGAGCAACCTGAAAAGTATTGCTTAATATTCGCCTCAATTGCGTGTAAATTACCTCAATTTATAGTCTACAACTAGTGTTACAGATTTTAATCAAAACCACGCTAACAACAACGCAAAATCTAACCTGACCACTCAATACCACCGCTCGTCTTATTTTAGAGAAAATTTATGAAAGCCTTCTTAGTCGATGATAATATAACGATTATAGGCTTGCATTTATAACAGTACTTATTTTAGTGAGTAGTATTAGACGCGTTTCAGGACCTGAGTCCCATCCTCAGTGAACAGAGAATACATCTTATCCATCTAGGTACTGTACTCAACTAGTACAAAATTTTATCTTTCTCGGCCACGTAGTTCCTGAAAAACGCTAAAAAGTCGCAACATTTTCAAAAAAACGTTTTTTTTGCGTACTTTTGTTAAAATTAATGAATAATAAGACGAAATTGTCACAACCACATTTATTAAAAATATATTGTGAAACTATTGACCAGGCCCGGAAAGACATGAGAAAGATGGGGCTAAATGAGGAAGACGCTGGTGACCGGAATCGTTGGAGAGGCTGTGTTGATGAGGCCAAGTACCGACTGGGGTACGAGTGGCCACTACAGTAAGTAAGTAAATAAGTATATTGTGAAACTAGTTTCGTTTGTTATACCATTATCAATCTCAAACAAACTAAAACTAAAGTACAGAGTAGCTTAATATATACTAAACATGGAATGATAATATTGACTAAGCGAGAAAGAGGCTGACCTTCATTGAAGGTTGTGATTGGCTGAAAAGTCACGCCCCCTGGTGGGAGGAGTAACAAGCAAAAATAAGAGTCAAATCAAGATCCAAAAACCGTGAATTTCAAGAAAGCAACAAAGAAGAAAAATACAACCTAAAGCTAGAATTGAATCAAATTAATGTTTTGGAGGAGACTTTATGTTTGCCGTTCATGCTGCTGGAAAATGATCATTAAGTTACGTCATAAACTCTGAACTTATTCAGGAGCGACCTGAGAAACACCAGACCTGAGCCAGCCAGGTCATAAAAATAATTATTTTACATATTTCAATTACTGTACTTGTACAAGTAGAGTACAATTCAGAACAGCTGAGGGTGCAGCAAATAACCTGTTAAATCATGGTACTGTGTCAAATAAATTAAGAGGCTTGACAATTTCAGACATTTTATTCACAATTATTCTACTAATGGGAAACATAAATGAACTTACCAACGTGCAGTAAATAAGAGCTCCTTAGTAATAATCTTCTTATAGCGAGAATGTATTCAATGTAATGAATTTTGAAGACTTGAGAATCTAATGCATTTCAATGTAAACAATATAATATTAAGAACACTCAAGTTTAGAACACGTGCATTCAACTAAATGTTCTCACACAAAACATCTTCAATATTAAACCCCATAAAAGGAGCTTAAACTTTGATGTGTGAAACAAATGGTAGTAAGGCTCTTATTATGTACATCCACTTCAGTCACTGTCACGTGCCACAATTTAAGGCTGTGTGCAGGGTTTTTGGACATAATTTTTTTCGAAGTTTCTTGCATTGGATATTATAAGGGCTTTGAAATGTTATCTATTGCTTTGAGAAAAACAGTTTTTCCTCAATTATTTTGTGAAATATGGGGATTAATAGTTGAAATTTTTTGGTTGTTGGGGGCAATTGATCTGACCCATGAGAGATTTGAAATTTTTGATACATTTTCCATAACTAAAAGACCCCTCGAGGAATTAAATGACATATCTTTTATTTCAATCTAAGAAATAGTTTTTTCAAAATAATTTTTGGAAAAATTTAAATGTTTTACACATTTAAAAAAATGTATTTTGAAAAAACTAATTGCTTGATTGAAGTAGAAAATAGGTAATTTTATACCTCAAGCCCTTATTAGGGCTTTGAAATGTTATCTATTGCTGTGAGGAAAAAAAAAGGTTTCAATTATTTTGTGAAATATGGGGGTTCAAAGTTGGAATTTTTCGGTTTTGGGGGGGCAATTGATCTCACCTATGAGTGATTTTAAATTTTTGATCAATTTTCCATAATTAAAAGACCCCCCGAGGAATGAAATGGTATAATTATTTTCTATTTCAATCTAACAAATAGTTTTTTCAAAATAATTTTTGGAAAAGTTGAAATGTTTTACAGATTTAAAAAAAACGTATGTTGAGAAAATTAATTGCTTGATTGGAGTGAAAAATATATCATTTTATTCCTTGAGATGCCGTTTAGTTACAAAAAAAGCATCAAAAGTTTAAAATCACTTGTAAGTGTGATCAATTGCCCCCAAAAACCAAAAACTTTTAAGTTAGAACCACCCTACTTCAGAAAATAATTGAAAAAAGCATTTATTCCTCTGAGCAATAGATAACATTTCAAAACCCTAATAACATCCAATATAAGAAACTTCGAAAAAAAATATGAACAAAAACCCAGCGCACAGCCTTAACAGGCTAAATAAATACTTCAGCTAGCCACGTGACCGAGCTCAACAATTTCAAAATATACAAAGGCATATACTTCTTTAAAGCCAACAGCTGACTTTTTTAATCAATTTTTTTTGGAGGATGAAGCCAACATAGGTCTGAGACCTGAACGTGGGTAATGAGTTGGATGATGGTGATTGATGAGTTGGACCTACAGTTTTAGGTGGGTTCCGAAACACCAGAAATTTACCCGGCTGGTGTGATTTGGTCTGAAATAGTGGCGCACGGCGGCGACTACAGTGGCTCTGTCTAATAAGGGCCTAAGAAAATGTCCACTCAAACACAAGAGAAAGAAGACAAGCTCTATTGTGACCGTAATATTTGTTGCAAACAGGAAATTGTCGACTCAGCGTTTTAAGTTATTCTACCAACTTCTGAGCTCAAGGTGGCCTATTTTTTGTATCCCTTTCACAAGCTTCACATTCAATCTTCCCCATTGATATTTCCCTCATCCTTCGGGCTTTCATTCGTTTTCCCGCAAATCACCCATTTCTCATCTCAATTTATTTTCCTCTGTCACCTCTTTCACCAGCTCCTCCTCCTCTTCCTACTCCTCCTTCTTCACTATTATTATTCCGCTTCACCGTCACCATTCTTTTTCTTCTTCTCAACCTCTTTTTCTTCTTATTCTTCATCCTCTTATTCCTATACTCCCTTTCCCCCTCAACTTCATTTTCTTCTCATCCTCATCATTCTTCTTGAAAATATTAATATTTAATTCATTCATTCAACCCAGATTTTCTCAGAAATTCCATCCTCTTCTTCTATTAATCTTATTTTTCTATTGATCACTTGTTTTTCTTCACGCACTTTTCTTTTCATACACGTTTTCTTTTATCTCCATCCACTCTGAAGTTTTATTTGTCTTATTCCTTTGCATCTACTTCTCCATATTTTTCTACTCCTCCACCAAACCTTCATGCTTCTCCTCTGGTTCTTTTTCTTCTCCTTTTCTTCATCATCAATATTTTTCTTATTTTTCGACACTCTTTTCGTCTTGCTCTTTCTCTACTACTGCTCCTTTTTCTAATTCTTCCCGTTTCTAAACTTCGTCCTTCTGTTCCTTCTCCTTATATCATACTCATTTTCTCCTTCTTTTATTCCATTTTTTCTTTTCCTTCTTTCTCTACTACACTCCTTTTCTGACTTCTCTTTCTCGAATCTTGGTCCTTTTTCTCCAGATTTTTTCTGTCTTCTTTTTCTTATTCTTCCACTTATTTTTCTCCTTCTTTTTCCTCTCCCTTTTCTGCCTTTTCCCCCCCACTTCTCTCTCCTACACTCCTTTTCTAACTTCTCTTTCTCAAGTCTTCGTCCTTTTCCCAGCTTTTTTTCTGTCTTCTTTTTCTTATTCTACTTCTTTTCCCTCTCCCTTTTCTTCCTCTTATTTCCCCACTTCCTTCTCCGCGTGTCCTCCTCTATACTTCTTCCTCCTCTACTCTTCTTTCTCCACTCTTTCCACCATTCTCACTTTTTCACTCACTCCTTATCCACCTTATTAAACCTTCTAATTATTCCACTCCACTTCCTCCCACTCTTTCCCATCACCCTCCTTTTCTATTATAATAATTCGCCACGAGACAAAAGCAGTCTCCGAAATAATGAACCGTCACTTATCCTCGTTGCTGTCTTGCTGTCGTCAGCAAATTCAATCTACTTCAGCAGCACAAAACTAATTTTCAAGACATAACAGCAGAAGAGAATTTTGAAAAGGAAGCATTCGGCCATATATTTACTTATTCAAGCAGTGAGTTCAAGCTTGACAGTTCATAGCAGCTTGTCTACTCGTTTGTGAGACACATTTCCATTTTAATTTCAAAAACAAATCGGACGGAAAGGTAACGTTCAGTTCAACAAAATTACAATAATATTTGAAAACTTCAACTCATAGTAAATGAAACTAGAGGAGGAATGAATATGTTTTAAGAGAATATTCTATCTCTACTTTCAATCTATTCATGAATTCTTGTTAACATTAACATCTGAAGAAAGTCTTATCACGATAAGAAACTTGAAAACGATAAGAAGTTCAGTAGTAACGATTATCCTTTTCGTGGAGTAAACATGACAGATATCATATATTCATTGAATATTCTATAGAACACAAAATAAGGATATGAATATAGTCAGGCGTGAACCGGGAAAAATGAAAAAGGATAAATTCCTCATTTTTTTAGAAAACACTAAAAATAGCTGTATGCACGAGTATGTCAATTTTTTTATTACTAATGATGCCCACATGAGTCCGAGACTTGTGCTTGGTGAATGATAAAACATAGATGCCAGGCGGAGGAGCGGGTTTCGATCCCACGACCGATGAATGACAGCAAGCTGAAGTTGCGACGCCCCAACCAACTGCGTTAATATGGAAGTGAAGAGTTTTGTTTGTCAATATATCCTTCTTCTTATGAAAAACTGCTCAATAAGCAATCTGAATTTCGGGCTGTATGTAAAATTTGAAAAACAATTTTTTTCAATGGTCAAATGAGTATAATCCAGTAACTTTCTTTGTAGTGGCGAAGGTGATATTGTGGAAGATATCCATAATGAATGATAAGACGAAGTTGTTACAACCACATTAATTTATGAAAAATAGTAAGAAACTAGTTTCGGTTGTTACACCATTATCAATCTCATGAAAACGGTTTTTCTAAGATTGATGATGGTGTCAACCGAAACTAGAATTTCACTATTTTAAATAAATGTGGTTGTGACAACTTAGTCTTATTATTCATTATAATCCAGTAGCCAAGTATCACAAGTAGGTGACTCCTGGAAAATTATTTAGTACATTTTTCTCACCGGATTTTTATGTATTTTTAGGCGTTGAATCCGAATTTGAACACTGGCACCTCGAAAAAAGCTTGCTTCACAAGACATTATTACTGAAAATCTGAAAAAGCTGGATTTTATGTCCGCCATACTCGGAATATCTAAAAACTCTGAATTTTCTCGAAAATGAAAATAACATAATCTAATTCAGGAAATCACTGAGAAAAATAACCATTCAACAATTATTACTCTAGTACTTTTTCCTCCAAAATATGAAGTTTTGAGCGCCATCTTGGAAATATCTTGTGACAAAAGCTCTTATGGGGGGGCCAAAGTTCAGATTCGGATTCAGCGTCTTGATGTTCATAATAATCGGTTGAGAAAAACTACAATATGTTTTTCCTGTCAAAGTACAGATGGCACAAAACATCTGTGCGCATGGAAGCTTGCCACTACTGTCGGGATAAAAACATCGATTGTCGCAAGGTGAGCGAGAGAGATGCTGACGCTGAATCGATAGGCGATGTTATTCGAAAAGCAAGCATACTGAACCACCTCTACTCCGCCCGCCAATTTCCCGACACTTAAGTCCACGCGCACAGATAATTAGCGCAATCTTTTACTGGTTTATAAGTCATTTGTAAAAAACTTACCAAATTAATCAATTTTAAACAATCAAATATTAAACAATATTGATTATTTTTATTTTCTGTCGAATATTGCTCCCGTTTTATAGACCAGTGATTTAGGGCTCAATTCTCGCCAGATTTCAGCATTTTCACTTCATCATTTCTTTTTTCTCCCTGTTTCAGAGGCGTAAATCTGGAAGGCGTAAGATTTATTCGATAGTGAAGTGCAGCTCTTTTCTTCTGTGGTTTTTTCTAGTCTTGCGCCTGGTTTCCTTCGATCCTGCTCATCTTGAATTTTTTTTCATCTGGTCCTTTTCTTTCGTCCGTGGCAATTCAATACTTTCTCGTCTTTTTCCTTGTTTAATCTTCACTTCATTTTAATAATTATATTCTGTGTACAAGAAAAAGGCCTGGATTTTTTTCATTCACCTTTCTAAATTTTTTTGTAGTTAAATAATTTATCATAACAATCATACCAGTATCAGTAGTACATGAATATAGCTGTTCATTTGAGTCAATATATTTTGTTTTTCCATCATGAAAGTTTCATACATTTTTCTTCCTATTCTTCCTCGTGGCATATATCTTCAAGATTGTATGGGGGGATAAACGACTTTTTATCAAGCTGTTCCTATAAAAATTGCTAGACTCTACTTTTTACATCATTCTATCTCCAAAAATAATCTCCACAGTCTGATTCCCAATCTCCAAACCTACAGTGATGGACTCATTCATTTTTTTTTTTTTTTTTTTTGAGGATGAAGCCCACATGGGTCTGAGACCTGTGCGTGGGTAATGAGTTGGATGATGGTGATTGATGATTGATTTGGAAGTAATGTATAAAAATTAGACTTAAACCTAATCATATACTGTACAGGTGCAAATGGAGACATAATATTTCTACATCGTACCCCACAAAATCCTCACTCTTGTTTGTTTCTACGGTTTACAGTTTTCCATAATCGAAAAAATCGAAGTTAAAATTTTTAGGTAATAATATTATTTCGTGATCTTGTTGTCTGTCTTCACAGACCTTTTTTCTTTTCACAGAGCTGCACTTTTTAATAAATACAAATATGTACAAATTGTATATGAGTTTACAATATATGTGGCCCAAGTGATTTTCATAAATTACCCAATATCTAGAAATTTTCTGGAATAGATAATTTATTATTCAAACATCCCATTTTCCATTTTATTTCTCTATTGCTATGTATGTTATGAGCTGCCTCGATAACAGCTCTCTCACTCTCTCTCACTCTCTCTCTCTCTCTGGTTAAGTGTCAAGAATGGACGAATCTTTGTCCAAACTTCGCCATTTCATGTAATTGCATCACTCAGATTGTCATTACCATAGTTAATATCGTACAAATGAGATCATTGTATATAATATCTTGCACTATAAAAAAAAAAAAAAAAAAAAAAAAAAAAACATTATATGAGTTCACTATAGTATCTATGTGATGTTGATAATCTTGTTTATAACCATTCATATGCATAATTTGTAAATTTACATGAATAAATAAAGATAATCTAATCTAATCTCTCTCTCTCTCTCTCTCTCTCTCTCTCTCTCTCTCTCTCTCTCTCTCTCTCTCTCTCTCTCTCTCTCTCTCTCTCTCTCAACAGTGAGGTAAGCCAATAATGGAGTGGCCCCAATGTACAAAGTCAGTAGATTAAATCTTTAAAGCAGGCAAAGCTAGAAAGTTAAGCAGAGCATAACAAATAGGATCAAACAGTAAACGATTGAGAATGGTGGAGTATTATCATTTTACAGTCTTTGATGTGGTTTCCCGTTGCCCTGTTGTTGGACAGACGCTTTTGGTAGGACTCCCTGACCCCCTTCCCACTTTTCGTGACCCCCATGATCCCTTTTCACGTTTTAGGTTGTCTGCTATCCCTCCTGGGACACCACGATCCCCCCCCCCCCAACACAACTCTGTCACATCCAGTGCAATAAGATTTATGACCAGCAAAGAGAATCTGAATACAGCAAACTGAATCTTGTTTAGTATTTGTTTGTTGGTATGGTTGACTTATCATGTGATGGCTTATGTGGCGAGATGCCAAGCTTCTAACAAATAATTCGGATCTTGTCATAGCCACTCAATTATTTATCATTCTAGGTATTATAGTTTCGACAGTCTCACATCATTATCAATCTCTATCAAACTTGAACTAAAATACAGAAAAGCTCAATATATATATATATACTCTTCTTAGATGAAGACTCTTGGTTCATAGACTGGAAGCCTCTCATTGGTCACTTTCCACGTTGAAGGCCTGTCATTGGCTGATAGTAGACACGCCCATTATTAGCAAGGAATAGCCTACCAATAAGGAATAGGCCTCCCACGTTGAGTGCGACCAATGAGAGGCTCTCACTGTACGAACCAATAGTAGTCGTCTTATAAGGGTATGTATTGAGTTACTCTGTATTTTAGTTTCAGCTTGATGGAGATTGACTATGACATGACTGACGAAACTATAATATTTCGAAAGCTAATTTTTGTTTATTGCTGATAATGTCAACATGAGTCTGAGACTTGTGCGTGGGTAATGAGGTGAATGATTACACATAGATGCCAGACGGAGGAGCTGTATTTTCTATTATGAATAGCTATCACAATTTCATCATCACCAGCCTACCAATGAGATGCCAATGTTTCCCATAGTACGGGGTACCCCAAAAAATTATAACATTATTTTAATACCAGTAAAGCATAATCAGATTAAATTAATTAATTCATATAAATCTACAAATTTTGCAATTTAGTGATAATAACAGTATTATCAACATCAAATAGACTATATGCATATTCAATGAAAGTCAGCCTATCCCTTAGTCAATAGTATCATTCCTTGTTTAGTATATATATATTAAGCTACTCTGTATTTTAGTTTTAGTTTGTTTGAGATTAATAATAATAATAAGCTTATGGCTTTTAATGATGGGGAGACCCTTACGGGTAGTTCCACCTCGCCGTTTGAGCCATGTTACGGGGAACATGGTGGACCTACTATTTTAGGTGGGTTCTGAACCACCGGGTAAGTGATAATAAAGCTTGTAACATCAAGTCATTGAAGCACGGTCACCCATCCAAGCGCAGTCTGAGATTGATAATGGTATAAAAAACCGAAACTAGTAACTCACTATTTTTAATTTTGTAATTAACTATTAACTAGTAACTCACTACTTTTGGGAAGTGATAGCCGCGAGGCGTAGCAGGTATCTGTTCAATCAGATAGAGATAAGCTGCGTTCTCGTAGGTCCTGTTTGTAACGATGACCGATTAGATTGGCCAGCAAAAAAGACACTGTTCTCTGCTGTAAAATCACTTCCCGGTGGTTTGGAACCTACCTAAAACTGTAGGTCCAACTCATCAATCACCATAATCCAACTCATTACTCACGCACAGGTCTCAGACCTATGTGGGCTTCATCCTCAGAAAAAATAAATAAAATAAATGTGGTTGTGACAACTTCGTCTTATTATTCATTATGGATATCTTTCACAATATCACCTTCATCACTACAAAGAAAGGATAAAAGTACACTAGATTTTATGTTCATTGAATACATATTCTAGTCACCCAGACACGCAGTTTTCAACTACAACCCTTCCTTCGGGAAAATATTTTCGGACTCAACCCGACGATTTTGCTGAGACTTCTCGCATGAACGAAGGATCAGTAAATTCACTTGGAAGCTTCAGTCCTTGGAGATCTCATCAGCTGATATATATATATATATAACGATATATTATATATAATGATACATAGCTGAGTGAAAGAAGTGGCAGAAAAATTGATTTATTGGACATTCTCTCATCCATTGGGGACATATTACTCTTGTCTGAAAACAAGATAATCTCCATCGTCGAATGCTGATAAGTCTTTCAACGTTTGTTGATACTGTCGCTTATTCTGTTGATTTATTGTGTTTACACCATGGTACGAATAGAAGAAGGAAGATCGATGAGAATGGAAATAATGTGCGATAAAACGGGGGAAGAGGCAATGTTTGGAGAAAACAAGGAAAGGATAATGTTTGAGGGAAATATGGGCGAATGGATTAATAGGGGAGAATGATTTTGGAGTAAAACTAGGTTGGGGGGAACTATGATTTTGGGGGGAAATCGAGAGGATTTTTTTTGACCAATGACGATGTCCAAAGTTTAGTTTTTTGATCCGCAGAAAAGTGAGAGTACTTTCATTTTCTGTGAGTACTGAAAGTGTACTTTTATTTTCTTCTTGGATTTCTTGTTCCATAACGATCTGCGTTAACTTTTTCTGGTTTTCTTGTTCCATTACGAACTGCGTTGTTAATATTAACTTTTTGTTGTAAATTTAACGACTTGCAGTCAGTTTAATTTAATTTTAATTCAATTTAGTTTTATTTTCTGTGGTAGATCCCAAGCTATGTTGATGTTCTTTATTATTTGTTGAGGAAAGATACTACTAATTCACCGATGAAATTTATAAATTTGATTGAGTACAAGAGCGTGGAGGATTTTGAGATCACGGTCTTTTTCACTAATAGATTCGAGTGTTTTTTCTTAAATTGCAAGGAATGTTTTATAAATTTTGTAAAATAGTTGCCGTTTACAAATAATATTATTTTGTATGAATGAGCTACTTTTGATGTTGATCTACTACCTACTGGGTCAAAATGAAAATAATTAATTAATTGGTCAATTTGATAGAGTTGTCTACAAGTGGCTACTTTACTGGTCTCACCCTAATAAATTAGATTCTATTATATACAGTAGGCTATATTACTGAGAAAATGTTGCTCGTATTGAAATTATTTGTAAAGTCGTTACGGTCCTCACTCTAATAAATTAGTGGATATTTTATACATTACTGAGAAAATCTTATTCAAATTAGGCTATTTGTCAAATTCTTTAGCAAATATTGTTTTGGTTTATTAAATTATTTCAATAATGAACTTTTTGGACAAAACTTATATTAAATGACTTATGAGAATTGAGTAAGAAACAACCTGCAAATATAACTTTACAGTCGACAGAGTAAAGGTCAATTCACACATCAGTTACGGCGCGTCACAGTCACAGTTCCGTCTCAGTTCAGTCACGATAACAATCAGTCACCTGACGGGTCGGCGCCGGACGAGTGTAGACAGCGTAACCGGAAACTCAGATAAGAGTATATTTTATGACTGTGACGAGACGGATAGCT
Source organism: Conomelus anceps (assembly GCA_948455865.1). Lineage (NCBI taxonomy): Eukaryota > Metazoa > Arthropoda > Insecta > Hemiptera > Delphacidae > Conomelus > Conomelus anceps. Next base: position 7,000,536 of record OX418225.1, read on the forward strand.
CGGAACTGAGACGCGCCGTGACTGATGTGTTTGAATCGACTTTAATAGATGGTACTTTTTATGAATGAACAGATGATATGAATAAAAATCAGTGTTCAATAATGACTGATATTCACCAACAATATTGTATTGTATTTTATAGTTAATATACAAACTATAAAATATATTTGTATATATTATTTGTATTGTGTCCCATGTTATTTTCGCGATATTCTTTCTATTCCTGAACAGCATTTGAATTTAATGGACGCACTTGATTCGATAGTGCAATATTTCTAGTTCCGGTAATAGAGACGATAGTGGATTAACATTTTGTAATTTTTTGTTTCAGATTCAAGTTATCGTGAAAATCGCAATCAGGATGGCTGAAAATAAGAGATGGAGCTTCAAGGCGCGGGACTATTTTCCAATTTGGCAGTAAATATTGGGTTGGACAAATCGGAAAAGAAATCCATGGATCAGAACTGACAATAGCCGATTAACTACTTGAGTTTGTCTTGTATTCAAGTTTAAATTCAAAATTCATTTTCAAATTGATTCATTTTCTTCTGCAAAATTCATTTTGAATTCAAATTCATTTGAATTCATAGTATTGAAACTATTTTTTTTTTCTCTTCAGAAATCACCGTTTAACTGAACAGAAATGTTTGAAAACCCTGTTTAAGGTTGTTATACAAAATTTGTGTGAAAATGTTACCAATCAGTAGAATTTAATTTCATGTTCTAAAATTTTTCTAATATTTCTTATTTTAGTTTAGTTACTGGTCAATATCAAATAAGAGTTGGTTGGTTTTTAATATTTTGTCTTTGAATCTATTAATATTGTTGAAATAAAGATTATTTTATTTTAAAAAAACTATCAGAATAGTTTGACAGCTACTGAACTCGAATATTATTAATTAGAATTGTTTCAACATTCAAAAATTGTTCCAAAATTATCAAAAATACAGAACAATAACATTGCAAATAACAAAATTGTTAACAAATGATATTGGAGAATCATTCTCTATTACTTCAACAGTTTTAAATTTGACAAAAAATTAATAAACCACAATTTTTCGTTACTATTTTGTTATTTAACTTCATGTTAGCTTACTAAGGCTCTACAAACACGCATTTACATTTTGGTTCCAATATGTTGGAGACAAATTATAATTTTATTTTGTATGGCATTCTATTTCTGTATGCATCCTATTTAAAATTGTATCATCTGGGTTATGATGATCCAGAACTGCATTGGAACAAAAATGTCAGTTGCTTGTGGAGCCTTAGATTCTTCCAGAAAATGGCCTAAAAGAATTTGAAATGGAGAAAAAGGTTTAATGCTGCTTTAGAAGCTCTATCTCAACAATCATATCAATTTTTAGATAAGAAATTGAGTTGGATGCTGATTTATCAATGAAAAATTTCTTATAATCAACAGTGTACTTTACAAATTTGAGAGAAAATGATAAAAATTTGATTCAGTGTTCAGGTTATACCGAACTATTGCCAAAATGATTGGTGAATACCAATGATTTTACATTGAAACGTGAACAGTATGGGCTTAAATTAAGCCTACTGATATTCTTCTCGAGTAGTTTTACAACTGAATGATTACAGCCACTCAAAATAATGAATCCTAAACTGAAAACTTTTGAGCTTAATGGAATCTTTCAAGCTCTCATGTACGCTTCAGAAAATAACTTATCCACTGAAGACTTGAGAACATTGACGATCTATTTTTATAAAAATCTTACATCTTACTATAAAATAGAATCGATATTATGGGAAGAAACTATAACAAGTATCGTTCGAGCTTTGTAAATATAATGTACATATGCATATCTTCATTTTTATCTAATTGAGAAGCGTTGATATTTTTTTAATTTCTACCCCTAGTTATTAAAGTCCCTAAACTTTGCATATATGTGTCTTCGCATTCCAAAGTTTACTTAAAATGGAAGTTACCAAACTATGTAATTATCGTTATCATATATGTTGAATATAATAAAAATATATTACTTGTAAAGAGAATTTGAATAATTTGTCGCATGTTCAATTCCTACAAAGAACGATGTAAATTATTGTAAAATATAGTTTTTATTGGAAAAAAGCATGTTGATAACTTAGAATCCTTGTTGATACGTTGGTTATTGTGAATCTGTATGTTACCATTTTCTGAGATCATAATAAGAAGTCTATTTTATTTTATTGAATGCATCTTGTGTAAAAAGCTGAAACAAAAACTATCATTCATAAATTTGTAAACTGTTTGCTTCAATACTGGATAATGTCTTCGATATTGTGGCAGTTGTGTAGTAGAAATTTAAGCTATATATAAATAACAAACATGCTCAACAACCAATCGCGGCGTATCGTGTTACTTGACACCACTCTGCCTCTCCACCAATCAGAAACGATATTCGAGCCCCCGTATCTTCTGATTGGTCATAGAGTGGCTGCCAATTCACGATTACCGCCCCTCCATTTTAGATGTAAGACTTTTGTGGCTGTATTTTTGTTGAGTTTCGTATAAATTGAGAAGTTTAATAAAGTTTCAAATTTATATGTAGATGTTTGTCAATGATTTCGCAACCTTTTTCCAGTTTTGAATCATTAGGTAATATTGTTATAAAAAATAAAAAGAGATAAAATTCGAAATAAGGGGTTTAATTGATAACGGAATAATTATTAATTGAAAAAAGATCTAATTAGGAAATACAAATTCCTAAATAAGGAGCTGTAGTAGAATTAAAAGCAGAAGCGTACTGGAAAGTTGGCAAGTACAGTCTTCAGGGGATTTTTTCGGAGGATGAAGCCCACATAGGTCTGAGACCTGTGCGTGGATAATGAATTGGATGATGGTGACTGATGGATTGGACCTACAGTTTTAGGTGGTTTCCGAACCACCGGGAAGTGATTTTACAGCAAAGAACAGAGTCTTTTTTGCTGGCCAATCCAATCGGTCACCCTACAAAGAGCGCCCAGGAGTTTCGTAGCTTATCTCTGATTGAACAGTACCTGCTACGGCACTCGGCTATCACTTCCCCAATTTAATCGGTGCATTACTTTAACAAATTAATATCTTGTACTATTGCTTCAAATGCAATAAAAGTGAAAAAGTGACCTGAAACTTGATTCTTGATCAATAAAACGATCTACGATGTTGATATCAACTTTTTATTGTAAATTTAACGACTTGCAGACAATTTTGGTTCTGATTTGGTCTGATTTTGGTCTCCACTTGCAATCATAAATTGACTGAAAGTCGTTAAATTTACCATAAAACGTTAACACTGAAACTTTACTTGCATTGTTTTTGCAATCTGTGATTGTGTTGTAATATTCGTGATTGACCGAACGAAGAGAGGTCTCTGTTCCAAGTCGACCGTTTTGCATTTGTCTGTCTTTTTTTTGTAGATTACGTCTTGGAAGCTCCAGTTAAGGAGTATAAGACAAGTCAGATCAACAATTATACACTAGATACCATAATTACTATATCAATTAGTTGAGGTGAGGCTTAATTTTGATGTAATTTTGTCTGTGAAGTCTACTGTTCACAGAACTACTAGTAAGTGATTGTTTAAGTGGTAAACGAAGAACTTACATGTAGCACATAGTGCAAGTAATCATGTAATTTTCACTCCAGTCAAATATTCCTATAGGAATATGTAAGCACAAAGCATTTACCACTTCAGTTCAAAAAGGAAGCGTGAAAATTCAAAATCCACACTTTTGGTCCAACAATGAGGTATGAAAATGTAAAATTTCCACCATCAGTCTAATCACAAGGTGTGAAATCTGTGAAGTTACATATTATTTGTCCAACAGGAAGATGTGAAGAATTTAGATATTCGCTCCTTGATGTTGGAATCATAGGAAATTTACACTAATTTTTTTTTGTGAATATAGCGACTTGCAGTCAATTTATGACTAACTCGGAAACGTTCGGCCTAGAAGGTAAGTAAAATATTTTTTTTTTTTGGAAATGAAGCCCACATAGGTCTGAGACCTGTGCGTGGGTAATGAGTAGAATGATGGTGATTGATGAGCTAGAGCTACAGTTTTAGGTGGGTTCCGAACCACCGGGAAGTGATTTTACAGCAGAGAACAGTGTATTTTTTGCTGGCCAATCTAATCGGCCACCCTTACAAAGAGTGCGCAGGAGAACGCAGCTTATTTCCTGATTGAACAGATACCTGCTATGGCTCATGGCTATCACTTCCAATACTTATTCTTAATTAAAGATTTACTGTAAGTCGTTAAATTCACCAAAAAAATTAATATTAACAACGCAGTTCATCATGGAACAAGAAATCCAGGAAATTAATCAATTAAAACCAACCGTATAATAAAATGTCATACCTCTGACAAGAGCACTGAAGTATTAGCACAGTGGAGCAGCAATACTCGATGGCAAAATCACCATCACAAAACCATACACATGCTGTAGAATGGTGGTATTTACGCTGCAGAAATCTGTAATGCCTTTCCACAGCATGTGTTTGATTTAGCGATGGTGGTCATCCTCGAGTCTTGGTACTCCACAGTGCAAGCACCGTAAGATTTTGAAAGATTAAATTAATTTTTGATTGGGAGACAAGCTACCACACATTGTGTAAATGAAATCGACCGCTTATAATTCCTTTATTTATTTATTTATCATACAAAACACAATCAAGTAAAGATGCATAGCCCACTAGTAATTCTTTATAAAGTAAAAAATGGAAAATTCATATTTCGGGTTATGTCCAAGTTAAACTTGAATTTTCTTTGAGTCAAGAGACACTGACGGAACGTTAATAAATACGGCTACTATAAAAATCTGTGATGTTTACCATGCCGAAATACTTGATGAACAATCTAATATCAGATCTGACACTGTATTTCTATTCAAATTATTATTTTTACTCACTTATACTTGAGGGATGCATTTCACTTCTAAAGAGAAGCTTCTGGGGGATGCATTTCACTAGTAAAGAGAAGTTTTATAAGCATCTTTAGAAGTGAAAAATGCATTCTTCCAAGTGAGTGAAAATCATAATTTGAATAGAAATAAATTCTGTATATGTATATTTGTCAGTTTATTCAATTGTCAGTCACTTCAAACTAACTTGTGAGATACGAGCCGATATGGCCAAGTTGAAAATGAATGCTCCTGTGCAGAAAGGTCTCCATGGTCTAGTGGTTAAGGCGCTCAACCGGCAATTGAGAGGTCCGTGGTTCGATTCCCGGTGGTGACTGATATTTTTGTACAGTAGCATTCATCGATTTCCATCAGCTTTTCAATGCTGTTGTCAATATCCGCCATGGCGGAAGTCTTCAGTATAAAGTAATAGCAATTAAAGGAATTCGAAATTAATAAATTCTGTTTATACAGTGTCAGTTTTGATATTGGATTGTTCATCAAGTATTTCGTAATGGAAAACATCACAGACAGGAATTTCACAACTTATATTCAAATTAATGAAATTCGCACCTAATAAATGTTAAAGATTCACACTTGTAGCAATTTTTACAGACAAATTACACATATGAAATTCTCTGCGTTTACTTCTTTGGGAAAAAAGAAGTTTACTTCTATTTTACAAAGATAAATACCCTACAGAGAGCTGTCAAGATCACTATTTCACTAGTAGCTAGGAGGTAGTAGGAGGTTTAACATAATGAATAAGGAGGAGGTGATGAGGTGATGTTTATGAGGAGGTGATGTTTTCATAATGAATAATAAGACGAAGTTGTCACAACGACATCTAATAATATTAGTGAGATTCATTATTTCATTATGGATATCTTCCACAATACCACCTTCACCACTACAAAGAAAGTGTGATGTTTTCCATGAACAATTGAAAAACAATCTACCTAATATCAAAACTGACAGTGTATTCCGATTTAATTTGAATCGGCTGATGAAGCTTCTCTTTAGAAGCAAAATGTATCCCTCCAGTATAGCCTAAGTGAGTAAAAACCATAATTTTAACAGGAATGCAGTCTCAGTTTTGATGTTGAATTGTTCAACAAGAATTTTTAAATTACAAAAATAATCTCTGGCCCTCTTCGAAACTTTACAAAATGTTCTAAATAGAACAACATTTATTAAATTCCTGGATTTCTTGTTCCATGACGAACTGCGTTGTTAATATTAACATTTTAAATGCATCTTATTAAAACCCATCTTCAAGGCCTTGACTATCAAGGTGTTTCAGCATTACTATGCATAGTATTACTATTTAGCATTGACTATCAAGGCCTTGAAGATGGGTTTTAACAACTCGAAAACGTTCAGCCTACAGAGTAAGTAAAATACTACTTATTCTTAATAAAAATTTGACTGCAAGTCGTTGAATTCACTTGAAAAGTTAGAATTTATTAATTTCGAATTCCTCAAAGTGCTATTAATTATGGAATTCGAAATTAATAAATTCTGTTTCTGTACATTTTTTTATTGCTGATGATGCTACATGAGTCTCAGACTTGTGCGAGGGTAATGAGGTGAATGATAATAGATGCCAGACGGAGGAGCGGGATTCGAACCCACGACCGCTGAAACGACAGCAAGCTGTAGTTGTGACGCCTCAACCAACTGCGCTAAGCGGCCCGCCATGTTTCAGTATATTTGTCAGTTCGTTAAATTGCCAGTTTGTTACTTCAAAACTAACTTGTTCTAAATGTCTGAATGACTTGCAAACCTTCCAAAGGCTATCCATTAGCTTGCAAGTCCAATAGCTCGACGTTATTTGGTGCACGAGTAAATTCGCTCATAATAGATCCGCTATCATCTCAGAGTTAATCTTATTGAGCTCTTCCGACGCAACTATGAAGGGCTGTTATGAAACTTATAGTGGCTTTATGCTTCAATTTGATCTTGCTTCAAGTGAGTTCAAATAGTCAATGAACGCAAAATTAACTCCTTCCACTTGGAGTTGGGAGTTATTTCAACCAATTATTAATCTCTCAACGTATAATCTGTCTGCCTCCAGCTGTGGCAAGGGACTTCCATTTATTAGGAGCTTTAGCTACTACGTAAAATAAAATTCATTGTATCTATGATAGTGTAATCCAATTCAATTCAATTTATTTATTGTCAACAATACATAATTGAACATTAATATATTCAAACAAAAATTGATTCAGTGATTTAATTGAATGATTTGATTCAATGATTTATTCCTCCTTTTTCTACAATAACATAAGCAAGCTACTGATTCATCATTTCACACTTCAGAATATTACAAATATAAATATACAATATGAAAGATATAGTTATTATACTTATACTAAAATGATAAATTTAGTTGGATTATGAAAATAAATATACAAGAAATCAGATAAGAAGTAAGAATAAGATACATAAATTTTGCAAAGTAATCAATGTACTTATAAAAAAGAGAGACAACAACAATGAAATAACAGCTATCAATAGAGGAAATAGTCTTCACATTAACCATAGGTCTGTGTGTGAAGACGAGTTCATGATATCTGTAAAAAGTAAGATGGATGCTGAGGAAGTAATAGCCAATACTTAAACAAAGGAGTTACAATAATAAGAGAGTATTCCTTGAGAGAAATTGATTTGCTATCCGCTATTCAAAAGGAATAAAAAAGTCAAGAAGACATCAAGAAAAAGAGTGAAGAGAATACAACAATAACTATAATGATGGATGTATCCAGAATGATCGTCTAAGAGTTCCACCAGAAGAATCACCTCCAAACATGAGTTGGTGAACCAGAAATAGTGGTAATAGAAATAGAATAAAAACTGTCTGTAGGCAGACAATATGAGTTCCTTTGAATTATCAGAACTATCAGAATTATAAGAACAATAACACCACTTCTTATAATAATAATAAATATCTACATAAAGCATCATAGATGAAATAATTGTTGCATCCCTCTCTAAGCAAAGCTTGTGCTGAGGTATACTATAATATTATACTATAATAAACTATAATGAATAGTATATTTCGACAATCCAAGAATACTATCCATTTTATTAATTCTATAATTATTATTAATCACGAGCGCTCAATACTGCACATGGATGAGTGACCGTGCTTTAATGAATTGAAGTTATAAGCTTTATTATTAAATTCCTGGATTTCTTGTTCCATGACGAACTGCGTCGTTAATATTAACTTTTTATGTGAATTCAACGACTTGCAGTCAAATATTCATTAAGAATAAATAAAATTTACTTACTCTGTAGGCCGAGCGCTTTCGAATCTTTTTTCTTTAAATCATTAAAAAAGATTCGAAAGCGCTCGGCCTACAGAGTAAGTAAATTTTATTTATTCTTAATGAATATTTGACTGCAAGTCGTTGAATTCACATAAAAAGTTAATAACTTTATTATTACTTGACTGGTGGTTCGGAACCTACTTAAATTGAAGGTCCACCATGTTCCCCATAACATGGTTCAAACGGCGAGGTGGAACTACCCGTAAGGGTCTCCCCACCAATAAAAGGCATACGCTTATCAATTATTCAAAATGCATAATATAGTTTTCATATTCAAAATTTTATGTATAATATACTTATATATAATTAAGTATAATAATTATACAAAATACATATTATTCAGATATTCATTACTAAACGTTAAATAAAATGTGGCTCTGATAGAGCATTTGGTTAAAGCGCTTGTCTGTGACGGATAAGACTCTGGCTCAGTGGCGTACCGAGGTTTTAAGCGCCCTGGAGCGGAAGTATCTAACGATGCCCCCCCCCCTCCCCCCCGCCAAAATCAGTCTTACACTCAACCACCCGATTGGACTGATATTAATATAGTGGTCATTTAATGAACCAGCGGCTTTTTTTTCGCCTCTAACTATGCCGTATTTGTTGGAGATGCGAATTTCCAAGGAATGATTTTTCGCCAGGCCAGATTCTGCTTTTATCAATTTCCAAACAGCTTGTTTTGGATTTTTTCACTTTTCTATAAATTTATTTGCAGTTATTTTTTCGCATTTTGCAAGTCATCCTTATGAAATTTTTTTTATATTTTGGAAATAGGATTCAAAAGTGAAGTATTTCAGTCCTGTTCTTAGTATAAAAACCATTGAACTTCTTGTGGATTTATTTTTTCAGAATAAATTCAAAGTATTCATTCAATTACTTGAATTTGTTATACCTTTTGCCACCCAATTTAAATTGTTTTGGCTTTGCTACTTTCGACAATTTGCTACTTTTGACTCGACCGTTTTGCATTCTGTCTGGTTGTAACGCATTTACGGCTGAACGCATGAACCGATTTATTTTAAATTTGACATGAATTTTCCTTTTAGTCATGCACAGCGATGTTTACATACGGTTTTTAAAGTTGTGCTGCATTCCACCCTTTTGGCCTTCATTATAGTAATACATTTTTTTGTAAGTAAAAGGTAATTTTCTCTCAAGAACGGTGCGCCCCTCAGAGCCTTGCGCCCTGGAGCGACTGCTCCACTCGCTCCATTATCGGTACGCCACTGCTCTGGCTGGCTTCCTATTCCTGCAGTGTTGAGTTCGAATCTCATTGATGTTTATCATTATTCGCCCATTATTTTATTAACAACGGACAAGTCTCAAGAATCATGTAAGTATCACTGGACTAAAGAAAATTTTATTGTATTTAGTAATGAATAGAAGTCAATGTAACCTATTCGAAATATGTGAAGAGAGCAGTTTTGGACTTGAGTCTGTTGCACCTTCTAATTCATTTTCACAATAAATAAATAAGTTGAGTTGAGTATTCATTACAAGGTAGCCTACAATACAATTCATTGTATCTTATCTATGATGTAGTAATGAATCTAGTAAAGGTTTTGCAATTTATTATCCATGTACATTATTGTTACTTTTGTTCATTACTATAGATACAATAAATTCTATTGTTTCTAGAAATGAATAAAAGACGATCGTCTGTCTTGTCAAAACTTTATTACTGTATTTTTATGAGTTTAGGACTGCAATGGAATATTGCTGGGAAGCTTTAAGAAATGTAAAAAGAATATTCTAAATCTTTGTGAATTACTGTACCGAAACACTACTGGATTTGTATAAGTTGAGGGATATGCAATGTACTAGTAGAAAACTATAAGAAATGTAAAGAGAATATTGCAATTTTTTGTAAATTACTGGCCAAAAACATTGCTGGATTTGATTGAGATGAGGTCTGCACGCTTCAATTCAGTGGCGTAACGTTTTCCAGTTGGGCCCCCCCGCAACCGATTTTTCGGGCCCCTCAAAATCATATAAATATCCCCCCTCACCCTTGCCACCCCCACCCCTCCCTGAAAAACTTGCATAATTATTTTGTGGGCAGTTATAATTATGTAAGAACTAAATACCTTTTTATAAATTAAATTTTAAAATTCAATCATGTTTCAAGGGGGGCAAGTCTAATGATTTGGGCTGTAGCGTGTGGGCTTCTGAAAGATGGAAATAGTTGAGAGTTGATTATATTATAAATAATTAATCTTGAAACCTAGAAACCTTGAAATTGATGTCTTCCATAGGATCCACATTCACATCCTCCTTGTTAGCACCTTCGCTCCTTTTCCCAGAAAATGTGTTCTCTCAGAATTCGCCTCATTTGCAGACACGGACACAGGTTCAATTTTTAATAAAAAGGCATTTTATCTAAATTACTGCGAAATTACTAAGTCAGGAAAAGATAAAAAAATTTAGAAATTTATTCTCAAGAGACAGAAGATAGAAAACGTAAACTACAAAAAACTTGTACTTATGCAGTACTTGATCCTATTATAAGAAAAAAAAATCAACTGCGTTGGGAGAACTGACAATTGTTCCAAAACTATTATTTATATACTTATACAATAATCATGTAATTTATCATTTATCTGATATATCAAGGGTATAAATATTCCTTCTGAGCATAGTGTTTAAAAATGTACTAGTCGATAAAAAATAGAAATAACTAAAGCATGACCGTACAACATCACAATACCATAAACGCAGCATGTTGAAAAATAGAATAGAAATGAAAAAAAAAAAGGCACTCCAAATAATAAAATCCACGATCACGAACTCAATAATGAATAAACATACGGTTTACTCTAGGCCAATTTACCGGACACGTGTATCCAACAGGACGATTCAAAAGAGACTGAATTCAAAATACTGTATGAAGAAAAATATTGACTTTAATTTCTACACAACCCCCCACTTTCCATTACTTCGTATATGCTAATATACATTAAGGAATTCGGTGGGAAAATAATATTAATTTCCTCTAATATTTGCACTGTGGAGACATAGCCGTCATGATTTATAACAGTCTAGATATGTTTGTTTGAAGAGTGTTTTGTCCTCGGTATGTCTCCATTCCCGAAGTCACAACATCCTGCTTCTGAATTCCTTCACTATCTGCGAATTATCTGCTATCTGGGAATTAATTAATAAAGTAAACAATAAACATTGGCCTGACAATATTTAGCCAATTCATTCTTTCCTTTCTTCCTTCAGTGTTTCAGTTTTATTTCTTTTGGAAAAAAAATTTTATTTCAGTCTGGGCACGGGCCATTTCTTGAAAAAATATATTTTCATTCCGGGCCCCCTTATAGCCCGGGCCCCCCCGCACCGCGGGGTCTGCGGGGGTGTACGTTACGCCACTGCTTCAATTGAATATTGTTTTTTTTTTTCTTCAAGGATGGAAATAAATTTATTACTGTATTTATTTATATAATTACTGAAAAACTATTAGAAATGTGAAGGGAGTACTCCAAGGGTTTGAAAATTAAGTCCAAGAACATTTTACTGGAATTTCATGAGATGAAGGCTGCAATTAAGAACTACGGTATAAGAAATGTTGCTGATAAACTATAAGAAATATTCCCAATTTTTGAAAATTACTGATCACAAAAATTATTGGATTTGTATGAATTTAGGGCTGCAATTGATATTGATGGAAAACTATGACAAATGTGAAGAGATTATATTAATTTTTTATTAATTAATGTTCAAAAGCATTACTGAATATTAATAAGTTGAGGGCTGCAGCGGTAATTGAATACAATTACTGAAAAACTATTAGAAATGTAAAGAAATTGTTCCAAGAACTTGGGAATTATCGCCCAAATACTACTGCACAAGCTTCTTAAACAGAAAATATTATATGAAACCAGGATGATAAAGAAAGAAAAAACAATAATGAGATGGTTACTGCAACAACATCAAGTTATTCAACCATCTACTTTTCAACATTTACATAGTTTATTTCGTCTACTTACAATAATGGAAATAATTATGTTTCAATAGTATTTTATAATACTTAAAAAAGTGGGAAGAAAATTTATTAACACCAATTCAATAAAACAAGAAATACAAAATTAGATACTTTGCAAAGTTTAATCTATTACGGTATTTAAGCTATTCAACTAGTTAAGTTACTTTTCAATTATTCAACAGTTTATTTAAATACTCACAATAATGTGAATAATTACTTTTCAATACTTTTTTTACAAATACTTCAAATAGGATCAAAAATCAATTCACTAAACAAAGGAAAAACTAAAATCAGATGCTTATTGCAAAACGTATCTATTATTCAACTTATTACGTTTCAACCTTTTAATGATTCATTTCAAATACTTACAATAATTGAAATAAAAACGGTTTAATAGTTATTTCTTCAAATACTTCAAAGAGTAGAAAAATATTGATTAACATCAATGTGATAAACTGAGGAAGAGCAAGAACTAGATGCTTATTGTAATGTCTGTTATTCAACTAGTTACTTCCCAATCTTTTAATTGTTTATTTGAAATGCAATTATGTAATAATAGCTTTAAATAGTTTTTCCGAATACTTTAAATAGTGAGGAGAAAAATGATAAACACCAAATAGATAAACAAATAAAAAACAAGGCTAAGATGCTCACTGCAACGTCTATTATTCAATTTATACAACTAGAAAGATTACTTTCTAATGTTTATTCCAAATACAATAATGTAAATAGTTTTTCCAGAAACTTTGAATAACTTAATATCATATTGGATTTTTTAGCCTCCGGATACCAGTTAATATTAATAAAGGTTTAAATACCTGCATTTTGGTATCCAATAATTGTAACCACCTGATGATGACTCCATAGGAGGGTTGAAACGGGTAGTGAACAAATAATTATTGGATATCAAAACGCAGGTATTTATTAATTTGAATAGTAGGAAGAAAATTGATAACGCCAATTTAATAAACAAAGGAAAAACAAAAATTAGATGCTTATTGCAATGCAAAGTCAATATTCAAGTTATTCAACTATATACGTTTCAACCTTTTAGTGATTTATTTCAAATACTTACAATAATGTAAAAAATGACTTTTTAATTGTTTTTATAAAAACTGTAAATAGTAGAATGACAATTGATCAACACCAATTCACTAAAAGGAAAAAACAAAAATTGAATGCTTATTGCAAAGTATCATTTAAGTTTTTCAAAAAAAAGGAACTTTGTTTATTCAATCACAAAAAAGTCTGGAAGTGGCCAAACACGCTCATAATAACTCTCAAACTTTGGAAGCTTAGAAAAGCAATTAACAAACTCATCTAAATCATAGAAAAGTGTTGATTTTGCGAGAACCTTCAATATTATTGTTAAAGGAACCAATTTACTTAATGTCAACATAAAATCACCAAAATTGTCATGGCTTTCATCTATTGTATAATCAGGTAGAAACTTCAAACTCGAAGAGTTTTTATTGATGAAATGCATGACTTTCACCATAGATTTCATGAACGTGTCATAAATCTCCAGAACATTGATTTTGTCTTGAGTCTCGTTGATGGCTGTTCCGAAACTCCAGTCTATTCCAAATAGTTTCAAACAAAACCAATGATCGGTACACCGTTGTCCAATATGAGTTTCAACAGAAATTATTTTTATGTTCACAATAGTCTCCATAAGTATGTCATCACCTTGGAGAATTTTGATATGTCTTGTAATTGCAGAATCACTCCCCTCCATTACCATCACTGCAAATCCTTTCTTATCCAAAATACAAAATCCTGAAATAAAACCTCCATCCTGCAATATTTTTTCCTGGAACTCGACAATTTTTCCAATGTCTAAAATGCACTTCCAATACTGACTGCGATTTTTTGATGGTTGTAATTGGAAAACATAGACGATGCGATTCAAAAAAGTTATCTGTTTGGACGCTTTGAAATTGCTTTGCATTTTTTGAAACATGGATGGCAGATTTGTAAGATTCATTTCGCACTTTTCACTTTCGAGCAGCCTATAGTAGTAAAGTTCTTTTTAAATCAGTTATCAATATACTGATTTGATCAATAAAAATAACCAAACTTTTTAAACATACGGCAGTTTTGTTAGATATATCCCGCACTTGTCACTTTTGCACAGTCTATTGTAGTAGAACTCTTCAGAATTATCCAAAAATAAATTTGGATCAATAAAAATGAACGAACTTAATCAATAAAAATCGATAATCAAAGTAACAAATTGAATAGATTAATAGTGTTGACGATTGAGCAATGTTATTTTTAGTCTAATGATGCGAGAGCATTGATGCTGATCCATAGGCCTACTACAGAAGAGGCAGAAAATAGAAAATTAGACGCTATATGTTTATTTTATGTTTAATGTTTATTTAGAATCCACGTTCTCCGTAAATAATTAATAATAATTTGCATTCACAAAATAACATTCGAATGCGACACAATACACTATATTTAATAGTTAATATTTAGTGTGGTTATGAACATTAGAAAGTGAACATATGTTGGAAATACAAAACAAAACAATCGACCCGCAGTTTTGTTCCAGAAAAACACATGTTTTAAAGCATGTGTGTCCTCACAAAATCCGTATAATTCGTGAATATATCTATACTAGCAGCTACCCGTCCTTCGTACGGATTTTAGAAATAACACTAAATATGTTTCGGCTTTTTTGATAGCAACAATTATGAAGTTGTTAGCAGCTTAGTAAACAACTTTGAACGTAAACAATTCAGTGACAGTTATCAGAGAGAATATTTGAGAATAGCTGATTGATATATCATGATAAATTACGTGATTTGTTCTCATGTGGTAATAATAGTGCTACCTGGCGAATTCCCAAGAGCCTAGCACAAACCGCACCTTCCTAAAATGTTAATCTTTTTTTTGATAAATTGAAATTAGAAAATTTTGTTTTTTTTTCAACAAAGAAATAATTATTGATGAAACATAAGATGAGCTTTGATTCACCAGTCATATGTTTCCTAAAAGACTGCAATGCTCCGACTACCCAAGTCTGCAGACAGCGTAGATAACGCGGCGAAGGGCCCACCATTCAGATTATATTTGAGAACAGCTGATTGATAAATTACGTTATTTGTTCTTATGTGGTAATAAAACTTAGAAGAATGTATCCAAAATCGCACAATACTTGGTTTTTAAACGTTTATTATTCTGTTAAAAAAAAAGTTAATTTAGTTTTTTATAGCTAAAGACATTGTCAAAAAGGTTTTCAATACTGATAAATAACTTTAATCCCGATCGATGCTCTCGTTTTTCAGGAGAAGGCCGCGTAAAATGTATCCAAAATCGCACAATACTTGGTTTTTAAACGTTTATTACTCTGTTAAAAAAAAGTTGATTTAGTTTTCTATAGCTAAAGACATTGTCAATAATGTTTTCAATACTGTTCAATAACTAAAATCCCGATCGATGCTCTCGTTTTTGAGGAGAAGGCCGCGAAAAATGCCTTTGCGGCCGTGACAGACAGACAGACAGAAAGTGAGATAAGACTATTTTCGGCTTATTCAATGTATAAAACGTAAAAATAACCAAAAAATATACAATTCTGATAAATGTACAGACAAAACTCTAGTTTTATTTATAAATAAATAGATAAATAAAATTAGAGTTTTGTCTGTACGCACATTTATCAGAATTATATATTTTTTGGTTATTTTTACGATTTATACATTAAAGAAGCCGAAAAAAGTCTTATGTCAATTTCTGTCTGTCTGTCTGTCATGGCCCTAAGGCATTTTATGCGGCCTTCTCCTAAAAAACGAGAGCATCGATCGTTATTTAACAGTATTGAAAACTTTTTTGACAATGTCTTTAGCTATAAAAAACTAAATTAACTTTTTTTAATAGAATAATAAACGTTTAAAAACCAAGTATTGTGCGATTTTGGATACATTTCCTCTAAGTGTCATTACCACATAAGGATGTATGTATGTATGTTCCCAGTAAATTCCAAAACTGCTGAACCGATTTTTATAAAATTTTCAGGCATAATGTAGAATAGTCCCGAGATGGTTCCTGTGAAGGTTGGGAGTTCAAAAGTCCTTGCTGAAGGACATAAAAAGGAAAAATCTATTCTTAAAGAAACAGCTGATAGAAATCAACAGTTTTTAATCATATGGTGGGCCCTTAGCGGCGTTATTTACGCTGTCTGCAGACTTGTGTAGTTGGAGCATTGCAGTCATGTAGAAAAAATGTGACTGGTGAATCAAAGCTCAGCTTATGTTTCATCCATTATTTCTTTGGTGAAAAAAAAAAATTCTAATTTCAATTTATCCAAACAAAAATTAACATTTTAGGAAGGTGCGGTTTGTGCTAGGCTCTTGGGAATTCGCCAGGTAGCACTATTATAACTAAAGTACCGTTGCAACGCACGGGTGAACCGCTAGTTCATAAATCAAATAATAAATTGATTAAGGGGAATTGAAGTATCATGGCTAAATTTCATGTAAAGCAGGGGTGCCCACAGGGGGGGGGGGGCTATGACGCAGACTGCGTCATTGAAATTCTTAGGGGGGGTTCCAAAAAACGTTTTGGGGGGGCGCGTAAAGTTGATTGAAACCGTGTTTAACGTGACAACATTCAAAAATATACTACGAAGTCACCAGATAGAATGTCAATTAATGAAAATATATTTATAATTATTATTATACAATTGAATATGAATTAGCTAAAATAGTTATGTTTAGGATTTGTGCAGGAAGTTATTATTCAAACTTAGCAAGACGCTAAGCGAGTGCTCTGAAAGTGGTTTATACAACTTTATTCTCCTTAACAGTTACTAGTTAATCAGCAGAAAGAGCAATAATTCGATTTAAAATTATCAAAAACAGACTCAGATCAACTATGGGAGACTCATGGTTGTCTAATCTTATGGTTCTAGCTGCAGAAAAAGATGCACTTGAGTCTATTTCTAATGAAGAAATAATTGAAAGGTTTTCTGTTTCCTCATCCCAAAGACAAAAACTTCTATATGTGGGGGATTAGAGAGATAGATTTAACAAGCTTAGAATGTGCCTAGCTAACTTGTAGATGGTCACAGCCTACAAATTTAAAATGTTTGACTTCAAACTGTTGATGTTTTCATGTATTTTACGATAACTACTTACTAATAAGTAAGAACTGCTATAGCAAAACTTACTAAATACTACAAATTCAGTAATTTTTCATAACTATGTCTTTATGTTGTTTTTGAAAGACACTTCTTTCGGTTGTGTGTTGTAAATAACTATACATGAAATGTGTGCCTTTTATGTACTTCATCCATACATAAATTCTCGCAAGATTATGGGAGATATGACTAAGTAAATAACCTCTGTTGTTTAACTACTGTCCAATAAATGTCTTAGTATTTTGAATTTTTGTGTTTTACAAATGAAGTTATTAACTCATTGTTTTCACTTCCTTTAAATGAACAACTTTTTAGAATTATTTAACCTTAATGTAATTGGGACACCGAACATAAACTTATAGTTATTTCATTTTTATTGAACATTGTGTATTTGTAATAATATTTTATTGTTTAAAAACCATTTAGGTTCAAATTCTTATTTAGCTATTTTGCAATTAATTTCATTGAGCAGAAGTTCATAAATTCATTTCATTGATATTTCTTTTTTACCTTTACAAAAAAATGTTACCTATGTAAAGAATCTCAAGAAATATACATACATTTTGTATATTATCGACTGGGTTTGAATTTTTTCAATAGTTATAAAAATCTTCTTTTAGTTTTAGAAAGAATACGGGGGGCTTTTTTCGCATTTTTTGGGGGGGGGGCCTAATTTATGGGGGGGGGGGTTTGGTGCTAAATTCAGGGGGGGGGTGCGTCATGAGGCTTAGGGGGGGTGGGCACCCCTGTCAAAACTGACACTGTATTTCAGTAAAAGTGAGTGTAAATCACATTTAATTGAAATACAGTGTTCGTTTTGATATTAGATCGAATTTCTTATCAATTACTATGTATTTCAGTAAAAGTGAGTGTAAATCACATATTTAATTGGAATACAGTGTTAGTTTTGATATTAGATAGAATCTCTTATCAATCACTTCCCGGTGGTTCGGAACCCACCTAAAACTGTAGGTCCAACTCAACAATCTCCATCATCCAATTCATTACCCATGCAAAGGTCTCAGACCTATGTGGGCTTCATCCTCCAAAAAAATACATTGTTAGTTTTGATATTAGATAGAATGTCTTATCAACTACATAAAATATTTGGCACCGACTTCAAAAGATTACTTGTATGAAATTTAAAATTTTCTCAGTTTAAGGTAAATACTTTATTTTAAACTTTTTAGTACGTGAGTATTTAATCATTTCACTGAAGTCGGTTTCTTTTTTTGTTTTAAAATATGTTTTTTAGTATGTGCCGTGAAAATGGTATTAGACTTAAATGGGAAAAATGTGAAGTACTGAAATCTGAAATTACTTATTTAGGGTTTAAAATTGACAAAGATTGCATACATAAAACTGATGATAAGATTGTAGTTGTTAAGAATGCAAAACGTCCTACAAATGTATCAGAGTTGAAATCTTTTCTAGGGTTTGTTACATATTACTCAAGGTTTATACAGGGCATGGCTAATTCTCTCTCACCTTTATACAACTTACTCAGGAAAAATGTTGTTTTTTGTGGTCACAAGAGTGTGAAACTGCATTTCAAACAATTAAGAAAGATATTGAAACAAAACTTACTCTTGCGGATTTTGATGTCACTAAACCTATAATTGTTGCTACTGATGCTAGTAAATATGCTATTGGTGCGGTTCTTTCATGTTTAGATGAAAAAGGTGTGGAAAGGCCCATAATTTTTGCTAGTAGATGTCTCACTGCAGCTGAGCGAAATTATTCCCAGATAGACAAGGAAGCATTGTCAATTTATTGGGGAGTTAAGACATTTTTCAATTACTTGTTTGGTCGTCATTCTACTTTACTGACTGACCACAAACCATTACAAAGCATCTTAAATGCTCATGCTGCTACTCCATCCATCAGTGCTATACGTTTATTACATTATTCATTATTTTTACAAGGTTTTGATTACACCATACAATACCGTAAGACCACTGAACATATGAATGCTGATTTTTGCTCAAGATTTCCTATGGAAATGGTTAATGACAATACTATTGATGAGGTTCAAATTGTACAAATGAATCAAATTAATATTTTACCGGTTACAAGGGAACAAATAGCTCATGAAACTAGAAAAGATCCAGATATGTGTAAATTACTTCGACAAATTTTAGTTACTGAAAATGGTGAAAATACAAACAATATTGCTGAATATTCAGTTGAACAAGGTTGTATTATGAAAGGCTTACGAGTTATGATTCCAAAATCTTTACAATCTAAAGTACTTGAGGAACTACACCAAGGACACTTAGGAATTGTAAAAATGAAAGGCCTTGCACGAAGTTATGTCTATTGGCCAAATATTGATTCTGATATTGAGCTTGTTACAAAGAATTGTATACATTGTGTGCGTCATTCTAGACAACAGTCTAATGTGAATTTACATCCATGGCAATTTCCTTCAGGACCATGGCAAAGATTACATATAGATTTTGCTAATCCTTCTCCACGATTATGGCTGTTAATAATTGTTGATAGTTACAGTAAGTGGGTTGAAACTTACATAATGAAAACTCTTTCAAGCAAAGAAACAGTTGAAAATTTGCGTTAATGTTTTGCTAGATTTGGTTTACCAGTTACACTAGTATCAGATAATGGTACTCAGTTTACCTCTAGTGAATTTCAAACCTTTTGTACTAATAATGGTATAAAGCATATTACCAGTGCTCCTTTCTTTCCTGCATCCAATGGTCAGGCAGAACGTATGTACAAACTGTGAAGTCAGGATTAATTAAATGTTGCGAAGGTATGATTATAAATTCTACTTTACGGTTAAAATTAAATAATTTTTTAATGAACTACAGAAAAGCACCACATATGCTACTACTGGTGAAAGTCCATGTAATTTACTCATGAAAAGAAATATTCGAACTAGACTAGATTTGATGCTACCCAATATTATTGACAAAGTGTTAGATACTCAAAGAAAGGAAATGCAAAAACAGACAATTAAAGATAAATGTTTCAATATCAATGATAGAGTTATGTACCGAATTTACAATAATAAGGGTAAATGGAATACAGGCATTGTAGCTGATAAAATTGGTTCTTCTATGTACAATATCATTACTGATGATAATCTTTCTATTAGGAGACATGCTAATCAAATGAAGGATTGTAAAATTAATTTAAAGGATTTTTCAACTGATATACCTAATGTTCATTATGATACTGATGTAATTGTGCCTAAATCAACAGTACTTTCTGAACAATCGAAAGCTATTACAAGCAATGATGTTGATGATTCTACTTTCTTTTCTAATTCTTTCAAGAATGTTTTACATTCAACGCCAGTTTCTACAAAATTACCGATTGTGACAGATACTATTTACCATACGCCACAGGCTAGACCTGTTAGGTTCAGAAAACCTCCTGAAAGGTATTCACCCTAGGTTTCATTACGGGGGGAGGTGTCATATATCCTTGTACAACATGAATTTTAGTTTTATTTTATGCAGTTGGCAAGACTGTGCCACACCAGAGAGACAACGCCTACTGTACTACGTCTCTATTGTCGATTGAATTTTCATGATGTAATGAGTTTACTTACGCTATTCGTTCTTTTAATAAAATGTATTTCATCAATTACAATGAGTTTGTGATTACTTCTACCACCTACATTACAGAATTGAATACTATAAAATACATAGCACAACAGAATGGTTACAAACACACACTAATAGACAAACTACTGCACAGAATATCAACAAAACCAATCACTCACACCAGCAACAAACAGAATGACAACCCCCATACATTCATCACACTTACCTACCTCAACAAAAAAAAACTCATAAAATAGCAGCTTCATTCAGGAAACTCATAAAATAGCTTACAGAACAAATAATTCACTCAAAAAACACCTGCATTTTCAGACAACATCTCAAAACAAGTACAACAGATCTGGAATTTACAAATTGAAATGTGATGACTGCAACAAGTTCTATATAGGACAAACTGGCTGGACATTCACCACTACATTCAAAGAACACACAAGAGCCATCTCACACCCAAACACACATTCCACTTTTGCTGAACACATCATTTCAACAGGCCACAGTTATACAGACATTGACACTAATTTAGACACACTACACTTCACTCACAAAAGCCATAAACTCAATGTTTTAGAACAATATGAGATTTACAAACATGCAAAGCAGGAACCTGACAACATTTTAAATGATCAACTTAACTTCTTCTCACACACTCTATTTGACAAAATAATCCCAATTTCAAACCTCCCGCCTACTCATCCCCCCACCACAGCACCATTCCAACATACATAACCCTCAAACTCATACCTTAAGTCAGTGTACTGTGGGTTGTCTGACGATGCTCTAGACAACAGAGCGAAACGGCCGTCACGCCATAACGTGAGTTAATTTCCATTTAAAAGTGTTTTTTTTAAGTTTATATTACATATTAGTGGAAACAAGATGGATCTTCAACATCATAAATAAAATTACTTCCAATTCAATGATGAATATACTACAGCCATCCTGCCGACCTCCCTATGTGATCACCCATTTCTAGCATAATGGTCGAAATGTGTCTCCAACACTAAGAGAAAATCCAAATATTAAAAAATAATTTAATTTCTGTGGAATAATTTAATATAAGAGTCCTTCACCAAAATTTTTGATTGCCGGCCGCCACTGCAGTGCTCAGTGAGTAAAATATTTTAATTTTCTACTCAAATATTTGACTTCATAGTCGTGCAATTATTCATAAAGTCAAATACTGTAATTATTATTAGTAATACGCGCAGTTCGTCATGTATACCAAATTTCAAGATTTCAAAACCAGTAAATGTTACCAGTGTCATTTTTTGGAGGATGAAGCCCACATAGGTCTGAGACCTGTGTGTGGGTAATGAGTTGAATGATGATGATGATGATTGATGAGCTGGACCTACAGTTTTAGAATAGAATGACTTTTTTATTTGTTGACGTGGCGAAGTTTGGACAGTTATGTCCAATCTACCACTTGACCAGTTGTCGGTGGGTTCAGAACCACCGGGAAGTGATTTTACAGCAGAGAACAGTGTCTTTTTTGCTGGCCGATCTAATCGGTCACCCTTACAAAGAGTGCCCAGTGTAGAACGCAGCTTATCCCTATCTGATTGAACAGATACCTGCTTCGGCTCACGGCTATCACTTCCCTGTCGTCTGGTCTATTAAAATTCAAAGATGTTGAAGAATTTGAATAGACCAATCAGACTCCACCAGTAACATTTACCAGTAAATGAGAAGGCTCCCATAAACTCAACCAATAATCTACTTTTCAACCTGATTTTACAAATTGTTTGGGGGGGGGGGCTTGAAAACGCTTTTGGCACAAAATGGGCAATCAAGAAGTGGAAGGGCGACGACTGTATTACTAGTAACAATACTATTTGATCTAAAACTGTTATTTTTCTAAGAAAAATTTTGAAAATCCAAAAATATATAGTTTTAAAAAGTACAATAATTATTATAGTTATTGTCGATTAGGACAATATTGTCGATTTGAGAGCGTTAATATGGTAACATCAGCTGATGAACCGGGTCCACTTTGATTCGGTCTCCTGTAAACAAAAACAGTCCCAGTAATACCAACTAGAACCACATGATAATCAAGTTGGCATTGCTACCAGTTACCGGCTTTCATAATCAGCTGACAACCTTCATCAGTTGATGTCTAGCACTGATAGAGAGAATAGCTGTTTTGTGCTCCAGTAGATTTTCCAACACACATCACTGGAATGTTACCTTAAATTTGCTATTTAAACAGTGCCTACTGATTAAATACTGAAGTGCTCAAATGATTTAGTGATGAATAAATGGAAAATCAATTCTGGATATCTTTCACAAGGTAAGCAGTTTCATATCAATTTTTGCAATTTAGTCTATTTTAAGACACCCTTAAATACCATAGTTTCTTAATTGCATAGCTTTGCTCCATTATTTTGAAGTGAGAAATAACTAAAATGAAATGGCTAAAATTTAACCTAAAAAGTTAATCACTAACTCTTTGAAATCTGTCTAGTCATTTTCAGTTACCAACACTCTAATTCAATAACTATGTTTCAATACTCGGGTAGGGTAAACTCTACTAGTTTTCCCCTTTATTAACTTATTTCAAAGCCAAGCTAAGAAACTATTTAATAACTACAGTTTTTAATATAAAAACCAAGAAAGAATTGTTATTCATTTTTAGGTAGACTTCTCGCTATTCATTATTATACATTGACCTTGACTATGGTACCAATTTATTTTATAGATCATTAGAATTTATAAATTTTATTGGGACATTCTCAGTGTACATGCATTTTCTCATTTTGTTAGTTTTAATCTACCAATGCTGCTTGATTTCAAATTTCTCATGAATTTATTTTTATTATTGCTTCTATTTTCCCTTGCACATTATTTTCCAGACAGTGTGCTTCAAAAGTCAATCTTAAAACTATCCATCAATTGAAACGTCCTTCAAAAATCAAAAGCAGGAAATTTAAATTGTTTTTGACTGAAAAAAGAAATAATTCATTGTTTGAAAAATAAGTTCAGAACTGGTCGTCGCCTACATTATAATTAGGCCTATTATAAATTGATAGTGATATTATATAATCAAATTAAAATTAGTTTTCACACTAGTAGCCTCTTAGTGGAATTTCAATGAGCTTTTATATCATGATGATCATCCAAGTAACTAGTAACTATATTGATAAACCTCTTATTAGAACTTGTATGCATACTGGGCTAATTTAATTTATGATTTCAAGAAATGTTTCTTACAAGCCAGCAGCTACCGTACTGATTTGAACCATGATCTACCAATAATTGATTCAAACTATTCCAATCCTTATAGATAATTAATCCATATTCTTTTCAATGAGAAAATGTTTTTCAGTCTCATTTAATTATTATCTTTAATCTCTGTCCTTTTGCTCAAACTCCACTTACTCACTACTCAAATATATACACATCCCACTTGCAATTTGACATGTTCAGTGACTATAGATAGGCCTACTGTACTAATCCAACATTTTCTCAAAATTATGTTGCTGCAACCCAAATTGACCAATTTCTTTGATTATTTCACAATTATTTTTAGGATATTATAAAATTGGGTTCCACTATTTGACGTCGTTTCAGGCATTGCTGAATATAGTTAGCAAGATTATTAACTTGAAGCTAGTTTGTAAAATATTTTTTCAAGTTTGGTTTCTCAGTCGTTTAGTAAATTATTCAGTAGCTATTGATTCATTAGCGGCCCTAAGGCTTGTTTCACACACACCCGGCAGTCGGGTAACTGGTGTTGTTTGCCCAGCTGTACGAACATTGCATTATATGGGACTATGTAATCATACCGGATAAACAATAATGGTTACCTAACTGCTGGGTATGTGTGAAACAAGCCTTAGGGCCTCTAATGAATCAATAGCTTTTGAATGATTTTCTAAACGACTAAGAAACCAGGCATGAACCATATATTAAATTGATCATGATGTTATTTCCATGCCAGTGAATCGAAATGACTCATTCCAAATTCAATTCCATTGGATCACCAATTAATTCTAATATAATTATACTAATGATAGTCTTATTGGGATTGAATAGGAAATTTTAATTCATTCCAAGTATCCTCCAACATTATTCTCAAGGGCAGAGATTGTTCATTGATATACTTGATGAATGAAGTGGCTGTTTTACCCTATCAAAATTTCAATATAATTATTGTTGGAGCCGTATTGATACTGGTTTATTTTGTATGGCTTTCCATTTTTAAGAACAAGTTTTTCTGAGTTTTCAACTATATCCAGCAAAACATATGATGCAGTATCAGTATATTAGGACACATTGTTTAATGCTCAAGATACTTGATCTTAATCAACATCATCACTTCAAACACATTCTATAGTCAATTGAATATTGCCAGCACATATCAATTTCCAATCAACTTTACAAACTTTTATCAATGTAACACCACCACATATTTTGATATAATTGAAGCAATCAACACACCTCCAAATTTGTAATAGCTTAACTGAACTATTTTTTTTTCAACAGGATGACTGATCAGTTCAACCTACTTCAAGAAGGAGATATGAAAAGACTCAACTTCATGGTAACCTCTTCAGTAGGTCAAGATGGTGGAGTACAAACTGGCCAGGACGTGAAACTGGAGATTTGGTATTATGTATCTTGCTTTTATAGTCAGTTAGGTTAGAAGTTTCCCACCATTCTCCTGCATATGCTAGGAGGTTTACAGTTGTTAGTCAAGTACCACACTCTTCAACCATGCTCTTGGATTGTGCCACAAAGTCATATTTGTGGCTTCGATGGCAGGGTCTGCATCTGAGAGTCCATGTCTCTCTTGTAGAGTTCATGACCGCAGTTGTCAGATAACGCTGCTATACGTCCGTCTTATGATGGAGTGGTACTGTTTATTGTAGCTGGTGGGATGTGTTATGAGGCTAACAATCGTGAATGGAGATTTGTTGGGTTGTAGGGCATTTGCAGTTGTTAATCATGTATCACACTTTCTATCCGGGCTCTTGATTTGTGCCATGACATAATCTTATCGCGCTTGATGGTTTTTTGGCTGGGTTCAGTGGCTCTCACGGATGCTTCGAGAGTCTCTCTCCTCGCTAAGGCCTTGTGACTACTTGTTAGTTCCACAAGGAGAACAGGGTGCACTGCTCAGTCGCCACAACCATTTTATTATGGTGTGGTACATTTCATTGCAGCTGGTGGGTTGATATAAGGCTAACAAATGTAAATAGGGATTTGCTGTTAGGTCCCTGTCAGGATTCTCATGTCACATTCATTGTGCATGGACTGTGTTACCCTGTGATCAAGAGATGCCGGTTGCCAGGTGAAAACCCTGGAGTAATGATGTCTCCGACATATGTTGAGTGCAGGTGTTAGCACCTTTATGTTTGGTAATTGTGATAAGAGATTAGATTAGACATTGATTATGCAAAAATTGTGGGAGTGGCTCTCACTTTAGCTTCGGCTACTGGCTTTGTGCTTAGAGCTTATGCCGTATTTACTGTTGCCAGTGAAAATGCCATAAGCTCCAACACACTGAGAATAGAGTTCACTAAATCAAATCATTTATATATCCTCCTCAACAAAAATAGAAACATAAAAATATAAAAAATACATCTGAATAATATAAAATAAAATTGCACTAAATCAACAAATATATAACTAGTTTATATGGTATTTATATACCAGTTTCAAAAGTACAAATCATGATTTGAAAGAATCAAAAAATTTTCTGGGGCTCTTATACACATGCTAGGAAGTGGAAATATGTGATACTATTTATCAATTGCTTAGAGGCGCTTGCCTACAGATGGTAGGAATGCAAATATTTGAAACTATTTATTGATAGATTATTGGCGCTTGCCTACAGATGTAGGAGTGCAAAAATATTTGATACTATTTATTGATAGATTATTGGCGCTTGCCTACAGATGTAGGAGTGCAAAAATATTTGATACTATTTATTGATAGATTATTGGCGCTTGCCTACAGACGTAGGGGTGCAAAAATATTTGATACTATTTATTGATAGACTATTGGCGCTTGCCTACAGATGTAGGAGTGCAAAAGTATTTGATACTATTTATTGATAGATTATTGGCGCTTGCCTACAGATGTAGGAGTGCAAAAATATTTGATACTATTTATTGAAATATTATTGGCGCTTGCCTACAGACGTAGGGGTGCAAAGATATTTGATACTATTTATTGATAGACTATTGACGCTTGCCTACAGATGTATGAGTGCAAAAGTATTTGATACTATTTATTGATAGATTATTGGCGCTTGCCTACAGATGTAGGAGTGCAAATATATTATACTATTTATTGATAGATTATTGGCGCTTGCCTACAGATGTAGGAGTGCAAAAATATTTGATACTATTTATTGATAGATTATTGGCGCTTGCCTACAGACATAGGGGTGCAAAAATATTTGATACTATTTATTGATTGATTATTGGCGCTTGCCTACAGACATAGGGGTGCAAAAATATTTGATACTATTTATTGATAGATTATTGGCACTTGCCTATAGATGTAGGAGTGCAAAAATATTTGATACTTTTTATTGATAGATTATTGGCACTTGCCTACAGATGTAGGAGTGCAAAATAATATATTATACTGTTTATTTATAGATTATTAGCGCTTGCCTACAGATGGTAGGAGTGCAAAAATATGTGATACCATATTTATTGATAGATTATTGGCTCTTGCCTATTCATGTACGGTGAATGTGAATGTGATAAGAAATTAGATTAGACATTGATTATTCAAAATTTGGGGAAGTGGCTCTCACTTTAGCTTCAGCTACTGGCTTTGTGCTTAGAGTTTATGCCATTCTCTCTGGCAATGCTTTGGCAGTGAAAATGTCATAAGCTCTACCACACTGAGAATAGAGTTCACTTGGGTACATTCAAGCATGGAAGCAATAATTCAAGGGTAGTTTAAGGGTGCTGTCCTATACTTGCTAGGAAATGAAAATATGTGATACTATTTATTGATAGATTACTGGCGCTTGCCTACAGATGTAGGGGTGCAAAAATATTTGAAATCATTCATTGATAGATTATTGGCGCTTGCCTCCTGATGTAGGGGTGCAAAAAATTTGATACTATTTATTGATGGATTATTGGCGCTTGCCTGCAGATGGTAGGAGTGCAAATATG
Organism: Conomelus anceps; assembly: GCA_948455865.1. NCBI lineage: Eukaryota > Metazoa > Arthropoda > Insecta > Hemiptera > Delphacidae > Conomelus > Conomelus anceps. Next base: position 7,028,625 of record OX418225.1, read on the forward strand.
TGATACTATCTATTGTTAAATAAGGAATTTTCCCCATTTAATCACTCTTGCTCAAGTCTGTTTCAGCCACACTGTGTTGTTGTCATCACCACTTCTTCTCGGGTATTCTTCTCAAACAGATTCAACTCCATTCGTGCTACAGTCTTTTTTTAAGCTTCATCTACTAGGTAATTAACTGTTTTTCTTTTCTTGTAGAATCTATTCTAAATAACTGAAGAAATCACAATAGCCTTCATAGCTAAACAGATTCGGTTTCAGAGCAATTCAAATATCTAATCCAGTGCTGAGTTTCAAGCATTGCATTTTGAGATTTGTCCAGATATCTCAAGGCAGTAATAATTGAATGTTTCCATGAGTGATGATTCTGAATCTCCATCGATAAATCAGATAATAAATCCAGCCAATCCGACTTAGCTTTTTTAAATGCTATCCAATTCTAAACTATTCTTGATTATTTGAATTAAAAATTAAATTATGTTGTTTTAAAACTATTTAGTGGACTTTATGCTTTGAAAACTTCTTTTATCTCTGATTGTTTTCTAGGCTAGTTTGCCAGCAGAAGTGTTCATCTAATTGCTATCAAAGAGGATGGAAACTCCAAAACTAAAACTGATAAGATATATAGTAGTACCGGTAGCTTACCTGAACAGAATTTTTGTTTGAAACTTGGTATTTGATGATCCAGACAAACTGCTAGCTGGACAGTTACTTGAAAAAATATTATTGTTGAAAATGATAGAATAATATTCTTCAAAAGATTATATTGTTTTCATATTGATGCAGGAAATTTGATGAAAATTTCTGTAAACATGATTAGGCTACCAATACACAGTTTCAGTAGTTCGTTGGTATTATAAACCTTTTAATCAGAATTGAAATGCAATAATTTTTGTTTAATGTTGAAATAATAATTGTTTTTTGCTTTTCTACTGGTGGGGAAGGAATTATGCACAAATTCTGGAACGCAGATTTCAGGGTTATACCGGAACGTTTTTCTAAGTATGTCGGGAATTAAAAAAATATTTTTTAGCAACTTTTTATATTGTACTTGTAATTGGGCATGCATTTATGTTGTTACAATTCTTTGTTATATTTTGTTTTTCATGGCATTGATTTAAAAAACGTTATGTATTAATAATAGCAAAAAAATCATTTTCTATTTAAATTCAAACAATGAAAATATATATAGTTGATAAAGTTTCTATAGAGTACAAGTGACCTTTTCAGATTATTTCAAGTCTCAACTTTTGTAATTTTATCGATTGTGGCTATTGTAATTTGTGAATACTGTTTGTATTGACTAGTCTTAATACTTCAAGGCATGATTTTGAAACACAGTTTGTACAATCCACTACTAGGTAGGGCATGCAGTTCTCTGTTACTTCGTTTATTTGTTTTATTGTGTATTTCCTGTCATTGATTTTACCAGACACTTTGTATCAATCATTGTTAAAAAATGTCAGCTCCCACTTCAAACAAGATATATCTAGTTGATAATGATTTATAATTTAAGTATAATTTCAAGTTTCATCTGCTGTAATTTTATCGATGGTGACTAATGTAATGTGAGAATACTGTTGGTATTGACTTGTCTTGTACTCCATGTGTAGAGTTTTCAAGGCTTAATCTTTAAAAAATTCAAATAATACTAAATAAAAATACAGGATGAAAAGGGCAGAAGAAGGAAGAAGCGAGAAAGGTGGGAGGTCTAGGCCACGGGCTTCTCCATCTTTCTTAGTATATTATATTGAATGATCAACATTTAATTTAATTTCCACTTTTAATAATATTTTATTGTTATATAGATAGGAAACATTGTTTTTTAAATGTTATGATTTATTCAAAATTATTTTCTCTTTTGTATGAATTTCATTTATAAAATCTTATACTGGGTTCTCTGCTGTACAAACCGATGGAGAATTTTGAGAGGCTCTTTTTGTCCATCTTGAATTACATCTGAAGTTCTGCTCTTCTGGTGTATTTTGATGATGTTCTCTTTTTGGTGTTTAGGGAGGGGGGTATTGTTTGCGGTACTGGTTCTATTGTGTTGCTACGGTGTCAGTTTGTAGAATAGCTTTTGATGTCTATTTGTTGTATCAGAGGAGTACTGCAGAAAACCCAGCAAATGAGATTTATATTAAAATATATTCTTTTTAAAACAATTATTATTTATTAATAGAAAATGTGGTCAGGGGATACTGTTTGGTTGGCAGGACAGAGGTGATCTCTGGAGGTACCCCAGGGATTGCCTCTCAACTCCAACACTACTTCCCTCCGTTAATGGGTTGTAGTTAGGAGCAGTATCCACCTCGCGTGGCCCACAAGGCCCCTCCCGGAAGGGGGGCAAGTCAACCTTACGTCCTCGAATGGTGTTGATGCCACACCTCGTGTGGGCTGGGAAACGTACGTCCTGGGTGCCCTCGGTTTGGTTCATCTCTTGACTGGAGGCAGTGTTGAGATGTCCCCTGACGGTGGGATACCACAGTGACTGCGGCCGACAAGGCTCTGGCGATTGGCGAAGTTAGGGACACCCAAAGTTAGTAGACAGATCTATCTGCTACTAATCTTGGTGGTCTCTCACTACCGCTTTTCATGAATTTTTACTATTCTTCCTTTCTGTTTTCAATTCCCTTTTGGGGCCAAGTAATAGGTGTTGTTAATTTTAATTTTTTTATTTTCTCATGTAGGCATCTATTATTTTATCATCCTATCATTTGCAGTTCTTATTTAGATTGTTGTGTAATTTAATTTATTTTAAATTATGTGAAAAAATTGAATTAAACTTAATATTTTGAGCTAGTATTCTTGCGAGCAGCAGAACATATAGGACGTCTAAAGAATAGTAACTTTAAATTCTTGTAATGATGTGAAAATTCTTTAGAGTAGAATTTGATGTGGAAATAGTGCGTGATTTGGATTTCTGCTTTCCATTTTCAGGTATCTGTTCAATCAGAGATAAACTACGAAACTCCTAGGCACTCTTTGTAAGGGTGACCGATTGGCCAGCAAAGAGACTCTGTTCTCTGCTGTATAATCACTTCCCGGTGGTTCGGAAACCACCTAAAACTGTAAGTCCAACTCAGCAATCACCATCATCCAATTCACTACCCACGCACAGGTCTCAGTCCTATGTGGGCTTCATCCTCCAAAAAAAATCATGGGAATAAAACGCAAAAACATTCATATCAAAAAAACTAGGTCTAAGCAAGGGCGTCATTTTAGTCCAGCTTATCAGGGGGAAGGGGCATTTATTAAAAAATCTATCTGAAGAGTTTGAATTTTGTCACAATTTTGTTTCTTATTACTATTTTTTCAAGTTAATATCTTATTCCAATAAAGTAATTTTGTTGTTTGTAATAATATAATAATTATCTATACCGCTTTTTTCACTTTTGGCTTACCGTATATTAATAACAGGGGTGCCCACAGGGGGGGGGGGGGGCTATGACGCAGACTGCGTCATTGAAATTCTTTGGGGGGGGGGGTTCCAAAAAACGTTTTGGGGGGGGGGTCGTAAAGTTGATTGAAACCGTGTTTAACGTGACAACATTAAAAAATATACTAAGAAGTCACCAGATAGAATGTCAATTAATGAAAATATATTTATAATTATTATTATTATTATTATACAATTGAATATGAATTAGCTAAAATAATAATGTTTAGGATTTGTGCAGGAACTTGTGCAGATGTACTTGAGTCTATTTCTAACGAAGAAATAATTGAAAGGTTTTCTGTTTCCTCATCCCAAAAACTTCTATGTGGGGTTTAGAGAAATAGATTTAACAATAGATTTTAGAGGGAAGTGATAGCCGAGAGCCGTAGCAGGTATCTGTTCAATCAGATAGATAAGCTGCGTTCTCGTAGTCCTGTTTGTAACGGTGACCGATTAGATTGGCCAGCAAAAAAGACAATGTTCTCTGCTGAAAATCACTTCCCGGTGGTTCGGAACCCACCTAAAACTGTAGGTCCAACTCATCAATCAACATCATCCAACTCATTACCCACGCACAGGTCTCAGACCCATGTGGGCTTCATCCTCAAAAAAAAAAAAAAAAAAAAAAAAATAAGTAAGAACTGCTTTTGAAAAACTTATACTAAATACTAAAAATTCAGTAATTTTTCATAACTATGTCTTTATTTTGTTTTTGAAAGACACTTCTTTCGATTGTGTGTTGTAAATAACTATACATGAAATGTGTGCCTTTTATGTACTTCATCCATACATAAATTCTCCCAAGATACTACACTAAGTAAATAACCTGTTGTTTAACTACTGTCCAATAAATGACTTAGTATTTTGAATTTTTGTGTTTTACAAATGAAGTTATTAACTCATTGTTTTCACTTCCTTTAAAGGAACAACTTTGTAGAATTATTTAACCTTAATCTAATTGGTACACCGAACATAAACTTATAGGTATTTCATTTTTATTGAACATTGTGTATTTGTAATAATATTTTATTGTTTAAAAACCATTTAGGTTCAAATTCTTATTTAGCTATTTTGCAATTAAGTTTATTGAGCAGAAGTTCATATATTCATTTCATTGATATTTCTTTTTTACCTTTACAAAAAAATGTTACCTATGTAAAGAATCTCAAGAAATATACATACATTTTGTATATTATCGACTGGGTTTGAATTTTTTCAATAGTTATAAAAATCTTCTTTTAGTTTTAGAAAGAATACGGGGGGCTTTTTTCGCATTTTTTGGGGGGCGGCCTAATTTATGGGGGGGGGGGGGTTTGGTGCTAAATTTAGGGGGGGGGGGGCGTCATGAGGCTTAGGGGGGGTGGGCACCCCTGTGTAAAGATATATGGAGAGAATAGGAGCAACTAAAGAAGGTGGAGGGGCTTTATTGGTATGGCCAAATATCTAATTAGATAATATGTATGGCCTAGTAAGTATCTTTCATGTACGATATTGATAAATAAAATAATTGCGATTTAAATTACTTTACCTGTATATGAGTGAAAAATGGAATGGAATTTAGCTTCATAGGAAATTTAAAAGCAGCAGGAGAGGCTTACATCTTCAACTAAATGACCAGATCGAATAATATAAATTAATGCTCCCCTAGAGTTACTAAAGTTGATAAAGCTTTTTACAGTGTACAAGAGTTCCTTCGCATCAAAATTGAACCTCACTCAACTAATTGATTTATTAATTATGGTAACTAGGCCCTAGTGATATTGAAGATCCATATTGTTTCCACTAATATATATTAAAAACTTAAAAAACGCTTTTAAGTGGAAATTATGACTAACGTTATGGCGTGACGGCCGTTTCACTCTGTTGTCAAGAGCATCGTCAGACGACATACAGTACACTGTAAAACGGCCGTCACGCCATAACGTGAGTCATAATTTCCACTTAAAAGTGTTTTTTAAGATTTTATTATGGTAACTAGTGTATAATATTGTATAATTGTTAATCTGGCTCGTCTTATACTGGAGTCTCCAAGATTAATCTACAAAAGAAAACTATCAAAATAAAATGCATCAACGATTTCTATTCTTCTTTCTCCTGATTCTCCCTCGTTCTCTCTTTCTCACCCTCTCTCTTTCCTAATCAATCGTTCTTCTCTCATTCTCTGCTTGATTATCTGCAGTACTTCCACTCAATGAATTCCTTCATTGCTTACAAATAAACAGGAAATCTAGTACCATAGAAAGTAACAATACAATGGAACCGTTGAAAGGTACTAGGTGCTCTTCTTTCAAGCAGGGAAAGAAGGGAGATGCACTCTCATTTTCCTGCGATTCCCTTCCAGACCAGTGAATTGAAGAGAAGCAGGGAAGAAGTCGATTATTTGAATCAGGGTCTGTAAGGAGATTCTGTGATACGTTTCATTGATTTTTAGTTTGATGCATTTCAGATTAAACTCTCTTTGGCCGGGCCATTGTATGAAATCTACTATGATGCGGATGCATGTCTTTCATCAGTTTTTTATTTTAAAAATAATTTTGCATTCCTTTACCAAACGAAGAGTTAACAACAACTTATTTGTTTCAAGTCAACCGTTTTGCATTTATCTGTCTGTTTGTAACCCATTTACGACTAAACGCGTAGACCAAATTCAATGAAACTTTGCATGGATCTTCCTTCAAGGAATGCCCAGCGATTTATGTGTAAGGATTTTCGAAATGTGCTTGCATTTAAAGGATATTTAAAAGGGAAAAGATTAAGGCTCTTAGGTTTACTAAGCTCTTAGTAAGACTCTTCCCCTAGGAACATATGATTTTTATGAGCCGTACTGTAGCAGGTATCTGTTCAATCAGATAGATAAGCTGCGTTCTCGTAGGTCCTGTTTGTAACGGTGACCGATTAGATTGGCCAGCAAAAAGGACACTGTTCTCTGCTGAAAATCACTTCCCGGTGGTTCGGAACCCACCTAAAACTGTAGGTCCAACTCATAAATCACCATCATCCAACTAATTACCCACGCACAGGTCTCAGACCTATGTGGGCTTCATCCTCAAAAAAAAATGAGCTTCTCCCTCATATGCATTTGGAATCAGATTATTCATCTGGTTGAGTTTTATTCACATGAATATAAAGAATAACTTATTCATAAGAATAACATATTAATAAGAAACAAATAATTTTTAACATTTCAATTGAGTATAATAACAAGTGATTACTAAGTAAATGATATACAAATTTTAGCGAATTTCTTCAAATTCAGCTATTACAGCAGGTCGTGATGTGCGACTTTCACCCGGGACCATGATGGAAATTTGTTTTGGAGCCCCCAGAGTACAAAAATCATAGTGGCACAAAATGTTATATATGTAGATATATATATATATCTATATATATATATATATATATCTATGTGTCTGATAGCACGATAACTTTTGAAGGAGATGTCCGATTTCCACCAAATTTGGTATACACTTTCCTCTTGTGAATAGCTTGGACAAGTTCGTTAGCCAGGAAAATCCAAAAAGGTTAACCCCCTTTTCGGGGGTATTTTCCCGCCAAAATTAGGAGTTTTCAAGAAAAAAAGGGTTGTATTTGAAAATTTTAGTTCTATTGTTAGACTTTAAGATAGAGCTCATGGAGTCAAAAATTTTAAGGTATTGCACTGCCTTCTAGCTCAACAAATTTTCAAGATATCAAGAAAAAACCATTGTTGTCAAAAGCCCTATGGAGTTAGTTATTTTGTGCTAAAAAAGTGTTTCAGGAAAAAACTTTAATCTTTTTTTTTCTTGACTGTTCCATATGGTTTTTGAGGCGCTGAATCCGAATTTCAACTCATCCACCTCGAAAAACCAGTGCGCTTTGAGAAAAGCAGCCATTTTCAAAATGGCGTCGAAAATTTTTTAATTTGTCAATTTCTGTGCAATATGAAAAAAGTGATTAGTTATCAGTATTTTTTGGTGATAAAAGCGAATATGGAGCTAGTTTTTTTTAATTTCAAATTATTTTAATTTCGTGGGGGGAGGGTTTGAGCGTTGATGCTCTTTATTACGCTTTAAAATAAGTCAATTTTATTGAGGCAGAACAACCATCCATTTTGAAATTTCCAAAAAATATTCTATTGGGTTTGAGCGAATTTCTTGAAATGTAAATATTGCAGTTGGTCGTGATGTGCTACTTTCACCCTGAACCTCGATATAAACTTGTTTTGGGGTCCCTAGAGTACAGAACGCTTCGTGTTTTTTTCCAGAAATTAAAAAAATATATAGCCTATAGATATTCATAAATATTTGAAAAAATACAGAAATTCGCTAAGTTTTGCAGGTCCTGCGAAAGGAGTATTATTAATATTGTTTCATAAACTCATTCATCAGACATCTGAAATCAAATTTGAGCTATCAGCTGTCTCGCAAATAGAAAACACAGCCCTGTTGATGTGATACAGTGACCTTTTGTGAAAAACATGAAATAGACTACGCGAATTGAATCAAGGGTTAGGTCTGATGACTGTGTTTAATTTTGCGATGGTGATTGTTACTGAGTTCATCAAGTATGTTCCTCTGTTCAAGTACCTTTGTTATTGGGCGTGAGGTCTACTGTTCACAAAACTGCTAGTTTATTCTCAAGAAAGAATGTTATGATGAAACTTGAAAGTAAAAAAAGGAAGATGAGAGTTCCTTTCACATCAAAATTGCCTCACCTCAACTGATTGATATAGTAATTATGGTAACTAGTGTATAAGATTATATAATTGTTAATCTGACTTGTCTTACACTCCGCAACTGGAGTCTCCAAGACGTAATCTACAAAAAAAATAGTTATACTACAAACACACTTCCAATAATAAAATAAAATGTATCAGTAATAATTTTCTCCAGACGATTCAATTCCATAAGATTTTTGTTTGTTGAACTCCAGGAGATACAGAATGATCAAACAAGGATTTATTTCAAGATTGCGAAGATTGAAACAATCTCGAAACATTCTCTATCAATACAAAAATCCTGCTCTACCTTGTAAGAAGAAAATCTTACCATTGCTATTCTGTTCTGCAATCTGCTTCAGTTGAGCTGCAATCTTATTCCTGTTAGTGCATACACACGAAGTGTAAGCCCTACTCCACCATTTTGTTTATTTTTCTCTTGTGTTTGAGTGCTCCTGCATAACTTTGCATTTTCAAACTGAATCCTTCTCAAGGTTTGATACGCACCACGTATAACTAAGAGATCAAGGGAGCGTCGTCAGCTATCATTTATTGTGTGGGATGGTTGTCTGATATGAGGGGGGGGGGGAGTAAAAATTTATGAAGGGATCGAGGACCCTTCATTAGAGAATGTTGAATAAAGTATATAAAAGTTATTTTGAAATAACTGAAAATTTAACAAACTGACAATTATACAGAAATAGAATTTATTAATTTCGAATCCCTTCAAGTGCTATTAATTTATACTTAAGACTTCCGCAATGGCGGATATTGACAACAGTATTGAATAGCTGATGGAAATCGATGAATGACCCTGTACAAAAATATCAATCACCACCAGGAATCGAACCACGGACCTTCCAATAGCCGGTCGGGCGCCTTAACCACTAGACTATGATGACCTTTCTGCACAGCAGCGTTCATTTCATACTTGGCCATAACGGCTCGTATCTCACAAGTTAGTTCGATTTTTTTTGTAGATTACGTTAAGGAGTATAAGACAAGTCAGATCAACAATTATACTCTTATACACTAGTTACCATATTTACTATATCAATTAATTGGGGTGAAGCTTAATTTTGATGTGAAAGGAACTTTTTTACACTATAAGAAGCTTTATCAACTGAATATTTTTTCAATTGTTTTTTAAATATTTCTATATTTTCAAGACTCTTTAAAAACTTAGATGACAAAGTCAGTCATCTAGTTATCTAAAAACGTTATCATAGTCTAGTGGTTAAGGCGCCCGACCGGCAATTGGGAGGTCCTTGGTTCGATTTCCGGTGGTGACTGATATTTTTGTACAGTAGCATTCATTGATTCCCATCAGCTATTCAATGTTGTCAATATCCGCCATTGAGGAAGTCTTCAGTATAAATTAATAGCGCTTAAAGGGATTCGAAATTAATAAATTCCAAAGTATATACCTTTAACAACACTGTTTTTTTAGAAAATGAAGGGTTCTAAACAATAAAGAAAATGAGTATTCTAAATTAATAACAATTACTATACTTTATTGAAAAATCAGGGCCAGTAGCGTGAATAGAGCATTAGTCTGGGTGCAGGGAGACCAATGATGTGTTGATAGTTTGGAGTTGTGCACTATAGGCAATATTTTATTACTAACAACTGGTGGAAAAGGAGTAGTCCTCTAAAAATGATTCATTGAAGACTATATCAGAGGCGGAAAGATGTGAAGGGTCCACCAGAGTATTCTCATTTTTTTTCAAGAAAATTACATCAATCAGCTTATTGAAAAATTATATTTAAAAGCCGAAATGATATGAAAAATTATATTTATATAGCTTATTTTGATTGATATTCCATTACTTTTCTAAAATTAAATTGAAACTACTCAACACAATGCAGTATTACAATACAATCATTTTGAATAAGAAGGCTCTGTTCTGTATGACTCTGCCGGCTGAGCTAGGAAGGTCAACTAAGCAGCGGCAGCGATTGACAATGAACCGGGGGACTGGGGGTATGGATTACTCCCAGATAAAGGGGGGTCCGGTGGCCCTCCTCCGGAAAATGTTTAAACTTAGCAATGCAAAGCAATGGGGTTTTAAGCTGTCTAGAACACAATATTAACATATCATGTTGATAGTTTTATCCTCAGTTTGTAAAAGTTTAAAAAAAATCCTCTAAAAGTGTGGGGGGGGGGCATCTATAATTCCCCCTCATCACCGCCAAGTGAAGGTGTTTCAGTTGACGTATGTTGTATTCTGCATAACAAAAAATCATAAAGAAGAACTCTTGCTACTACTTCACTACTTAGTTTTCACAATCACTCGCTATGAGCGTTAGCTGTAGCCAGTCAGTCCAACCTATAACAGACTTTGGCCAGTCAGCTGTTCCGTGTTTGACATGCTAGTGGGTAGTAAAACATAACCAAAAATTATGTTCAATTTATTCAACATCACCGAAAAACGTTTAGTGACTTCTCAATCCAGTAAGGTAATTTGATATTTGAAATGATGCAATGTGAGTTGATGCAATGTTGAAGGGTTAAAGCTCATAAGTAAAAATTTGAGTAACATAGTGCACTTTTGCAAATTATAGTTTAGATTGGGCTACATTGTTTGTATTGGCTAGTATGGTACTTGGTACCTAATGCAAAGAAATTATGGAAAAACTAATACAATCATCGTTTTATAATTTGTAGATTTAATTTATGTTCAGATTAATTTTAATAATTTTTTTGACCCATTTGAGATTTAACATGATTTTTTTTGTTTTAATTTATTTAAATTTTTTAATTTTTTCATTTTATTTTTTAATTTTCATGTGGAGAAGATGCATTGTTGCAGATTCAGTGTTAGGGTGTGTAATGTAGTAGGAATATTAAAATTTGGTTCAAATTAGGCCATGTTTGGCTTGGTTCAAGACATGTTAAGTAGTAGTTATTTGATAGAATTATTATAGATCTAATTTTGCATGCCAGGAGATGATTGCTCCCCATGAAATAATCGTTTTCCTAGGTAACTTATGGTAAGACGTTTTTGTGTTGATAATGAGGAAGCAGATAATGCTTGAGGAAAACCTACCAATCTTTGAAATATACCAAATATCATACACTCGCACATCTAACTTGTAAAAGTTAGATGTGCGATTGTCTTGTTTCAATTTATCAATGGCTGTTTACATGACAGGATTCTTTGATGTGTTTCCTAAAACATGTGGGGTTTTTATATAATTGACACATTTAATGTATGTTTTTATTTTCAATAGTATATTTCTAATTTCTCTGAGAACTCAGTTTTTACTTGTCAATTTAAACAAGAGGAGACAAGTGAGATTTGCTTGAATAAAGTTAAAAACTCATTTGAGAAGCTACATTGCTGAATATTGATTTTGCATCTTTCATTTAAACCCATGATAAAGAGTGAAATCAATTTTAAACTGGTAAGAACTGTGCAGCTAATAACTATTTTTTTGTGGTTTGAATGTATTTTGACAAACACAGTGCCTGTCTTTACAAGTACAGTTTGAAATCTTTGATTTTATAAAATTTAAAGTGAACATGCTGCCTTCAATAATGTCCAAACAATGATTTTTCCAATTTATTCAGCCTACTTGTTATAAAACTTTAAACATTGATGAAAATAATTCAAATCATTGGTTCAATATTTCAAAAATCTCAGTCATCTTTTATTTTGTCTGCAGCTAATTTCAGGATGCACGTGAGTATTTGATAATAAAATGCTATTTAATTCGTTTGTGCATGAAATTTCTGAATTTGTGGGAAAAAGAGGAAATTTCATCATGCACATTCAGTTTCATGTGCAAAATTTGGTATAAGGTGGTAATTATTTTTTATTGGGCAAAGGTTTATCGTCAGGATCATAGGTTGGAAAAATCAGCATCAAGATAAAGTACATTTTTGAAGGTATTGGTCATTGCAAATCGTGAAAATTGTAAGCTTGAAAAACATAAGGATTCGTTTTAATGCCCTTAGCTGAGGGTAAACATGTCTGAATGACTGATAACTTGAGTCATCTAGCATTGAATCAACAGTATCTAATTAGCATTGAATCTAGCAGTAAAAAGTATATAATTTTGAAAAACAATATAATTTTTGGGTCAGCCACTAAACAAGATTTCTAAATGTAGAATTCACTTTAGTAATCTGAACATCTAGATTATCTGCTAACATTTATACAATTTATTTGTTTATTCTCCTATTACTGCCTTTCCTCTCATGTACTATTTTTGACGTATTATCATAAATTAAAAATAGAAAGAAAAGGAAAAATAATATATAAAAATAAGACAAAATTTAAATTTTCTATGTATATATTGTATAATTTCAGTCATATTGACAGACACTTAGTATTATAAAAAATGAGTTCACATCTCTTCTGAACCGGCTGGAAAATCAACTAGTTTGTAGATAATTTTTAAAATACATAATAATATAAAGCCGCTTCGCATGAATCGTTTTTTGTATGGAATACTTTCTCCTGAATACTTTTCAAGTGGACTTTTAGAAATTAACTGGAATCACTTTCCTGAAAAAAAACAAATGACAAGTATTAGTGGGTGGCAAAATAGAAAATAGTATATAATACTGTAATACTATAATATGGATTTACAGCAGCATTGTGAGCGCTATTACCCATCAACATATTACAATAGTAGAACAGTAAGTTTAATATAAAGTGTCAAGATAGAAAACAGAAATATCAAGAAATATACTGTATTTTCAAATAGGTGTTGAGAAGGGAATTGAATGCAGATAAAATTCTTTGGCTCATAAGAAACAAACAAAATGACAATATTTACTAGAGGATTGAGTACTAGAAGCAGTGGTGATTAGTTGTTAAAAAATATGATAAAAATTGATTTGAGAAATATTGAAGATATTAAATATCCAATATTAAATATTCAATTTATAGAAAAATTGAAGTATGGTAGAAATGAGTAGTTTTTGTCACAAAAAATACTGTAGCTATAATACTTGCTATAATACTTGTACAATTTCACAACTTTTTCAAGCACAAAGTTTGAATTGATTGTTTGGTCAGATATCACCATTTAGATCGATGAAAATCACTATCTATTGATGTTCACATGAGTCTGGAGACATGTGCAATAAGGTGAATGGGTGAATAGTCATTCATGGCTGAATGAGATTCTAACTCAAGGCTGCAGGCAAAACTGGCGAGCGTAAAGTAAAGTTTGACATAAGCAAGCGTAAAGTACTTTATTGCTCGCTCCTCAGTAAACAGCAGTTTTATGATTAGTTTTCAGCACGTAAACAAACAGTTGTAGGAAAAATAACTCTAATAATAAAGCCCAACTTACAGTGGGATCACAGTCGGCACAATGCCACGAGTACCCTCTGACTTTGGGCGACTTTTTCACAGGCGGATCCAAGCAGTGGAAGTGGAAGCCCTTGAGACACTCGTCGCAAACGACCAGATTGGCAGTGGAGCCGGGCTGAGAGCAGGTGCTGCACACTGTGGCAACATCGCTTTTCTTTTTAGATGCCGCCACTGCAGCCATCTGTTGTCGTTGCATAGTTCGCGAAGCTGCCGCTGGCTGCGCTAGTGGAGCTATTATGGGATGTGATGGCGCCACAGTCGGGTAAGTGGGCCTCACACTGCCCGTGCCCGGTGTAGTCGCCACATAAACGCTGCCTTCGCCTGTGTGGTGTGGAATGGATTTGAACTGTAACAAAGAAAATTATAAAAAGTGGATGTTACATTAAAATCTAACACAAAAATAACAAATAACCCATAATGCTCAAGATTCTAAAAAAATATATTTTCGCCACACTAGGACGTAATGAGCTGTTTTTCGTGCGTCATATGGAGGCCGAAAGTGTTCGGTTTTCGATGAGTTCTATCAACGTTTACCGCCCTAGGGCGGATAAGAAAATGACCTTGAATGACAGCTGATCGTGTCCGATCACACAATAGAATACAATGATATTTTCATAACCTCAACAATATTGTATTATTGCTATAACCATAGCCTTAAAATTTCGCTTTCAAAATTGCCAATTTTTTTTTTGTGGTGTGGCGAAAAATAGCGTTCGCAACGCGGGCAAAAATGTTTTGCCGGCTCTCAAACGCTTCAAGTTGTCGACTTCGTCTCAAACTTGAAAACCGCGATCTAGAGCCGGCAAACATACATTTTCGGCCCTAGGTGCGAAATATACTATTACAAAAAAACTCAGTTTGAAATAAAAAACTTTACGTTATTCTACTTCCCCTCAGTGTGTTTTAATAAACCTGCAAAATACAATAGCAGACAAATTAATAATATAAGTAACTGAACACAATAATAACAACAACATTAGCGCAGATGAAAATAAAACTACAATACCCTTCATTTTCTTCTATTTTCTCTCTGTCCACTGCTTTATTTCTATATTCATTTCTTGTATCATTGTTTATTTGAAATTTTTTAGCAACTCATATCTGAGCACAGGATTGTTTTGTTCCTTGCAGGTATAATGGATTCTTAAAAAAAAATTTAAATTATTTTGTATATGTCAAAATGAATCTGAATAAATTTTTAGTGTATATCTATAGTGGAATATAGCCGCCAAAGATGGCGTCGGCTACACATTTCAGACTTTGTGCTCTCACCACTTTCTTATACCTCCATTTTTATAATATATGCTAGAAATCCAGATTCAATAGAATCGGGCAGCCTGCTAGTGTTTAATAATACTCCAGTACTCATTTATTAAGTAATCAACCACTCACGCAAATTTTAAGCGACTGCCGCTGCTCAGTGCTGAGTTCGGGCGGACTGCTGACACTGTCGGCCGAAACGCTGTCGACCGACTTGCGTTTGCGTTTACGCTTGTGTGGCCGGGAGCCGCCGCTCTCGTCGTGCTGTGCATCGACCCCACTCGGTGAGTAGCGATGGTGCTTTTCACGGCGACGTTTTTTACGCCCCATTACGCCACTCACTTCGCCTCCACTGCCGCCGTCAACGCCAGCGCTCACTCTGGTCGAATCGTCGCTTCTCGATGATGTTGCAACTGCAAGTTGGACGGATATCGAAATAAATTTAAATCACCATTGTATAAACAGTGCTTTCAAACATTTTCATTAAAATGAATTCAATTTATTCCTCAACATTATGCACAAGAAAAAACAGAACAATTGAAGTGTAACTTAATAAAAAAATACAACTAACTCCTGTTATTGCCTAACTAGAATAGATAAAACTAATTAAAACAAAAGGAAACTTACTACAAGTAGAGAAAAAGTTGTCAAAACTGGAATAGGGGAACCTTTTCACATATCACTACATAACATTAAACATCAAGATAAGGCTTTTGCGCTGTTGTGTTCCCATTGTTTTTCTATGGGGCATGGAAACTCCCAACGGCCACAATTATGAAATTATTGAATGCTTTTGAGATGTGGGTGTATCGAAGGATGCTCAGGATCAGTGGCGTAACTAGAGTTGACTGTTGGGGGGAGGGGGGGTCTTACATATTATTCCCTTCAAAAAAATTCTCAGAATATAGATATAACATTTATAATAAACAATATTCATGTAGCTTCAAATTAAATAATCTATCAATTTTTTTTCAAATTGTTTCTTACAACTTTTCGAAATTTCTTCTATGCAATGGGGGGTCAAGTCACCAATAGCAATAGCAATAATAATAATAATAATAAGCGTATGTCTTTTATTAGTGGGGAGACCCTTTCGGGTAGTTCAACCTCGCCGTTTGAGCCATGCTATGGTGAGCATGGTGGACCTACTGTTTTAGATTTAGATTAGATTATCTTTCATTAATCATGTAAATTTACAAATTATGCGTATGAATGGTGAAAGCAAAATTATCAACATCACATAGCTACAATAATAAACTCAGATAATGATAATTTTAATAGTGCAAGGAATTATGTACAATCCCACATTATTTGTTAATCCCCCACATTGAATACTTTAATACCATGAAAACAAATTCAACTTGATAGTCTAAATTATAGTAATAATTATAGTAATAATAATAATAATAATAATAATAATACTTTATTGCCACTTCAAAATACAGATAAAACAGTGATCTCATTTGTATGATCTTAATGATATTAACCATGGTAATGACAATTCAAGTAAAGCAATCACATGAAATGGCGAAGTTTGGACAAAGATTCGTCTATTCTTGACACTTAACCAGTTTGACACTAACCGAAGATGTTTTAGGTAGGTTCCGAACCACGCTTATAACATCAAGTAATTGAAGCACTGTCTTTTTTAGCAAAAATATGATTTGAGATTGGAAATAAGTGTTCAAGCAGTAAGAAAGCATTTAAATAAATATGTAGTATGCAATTAATTATAATGGAAGTATGAAAAACTTTATTTTCGGCAGCCGTGGTAGCGCAGTTGGTTGGAGCGCTATCTCGCATTACATGATACTCTGGCTGGCTGCTGTTAGTTGGAACATCGTTCAGCCTTGGGTATTTCATATAACCACTCACCTCATCACCCACGCACAAGTCTCAAAACTCATGTAGGCATTATCAAAGAAAAGCTATTGTGAAGAATATAAATTTGTAATAAATTATGAAGAAAATAATCGAAAATGAAAAACTACGATTGGATGACACTCGGAAAAAAATAAAATTAATATCGTTGAAACTATATTATTACTAATCTCTGTAACTGAACGATAAGAAAATAAAGTGAAATTATTAAATAACAAATTTTGATAAAATTATAGTTTTCAATTTAAAACTTACCAGGAGCCGTAGACAAAGGATCTGTATAAAGCATATATCCGCGTAATACAGGAGTTGGGATATGTTCATCGTCACGATCTTCTTCCTAAAAAATAAAAACAAATAAAAATTGTAAATAATATGATAAGTAATAATAAAACAAATAATAAAGACCACAAATGATTACTTCAATAATAATCTTCAACAGGAATAATTCATCTAAATGCCATGTAAGAGTCCTCTGTAACGAAAACTGTTCAAATAATATAATAAATAATACTACAACAAATAATAAAGACGACAAATGATTACAGCAATAATAATCTTCAAAAGGAATAACTGATATATAGGCCATGTGAGAGGCCTCTGTAACGAAAGCTCAAGCGCTGCAACAAAAAAACAAAACAAAAAAATCCTTACTAGGTGCATTAATTCAAATTCATTTTATTGCCATCGACAAATAATACAAACAAAATATTTAATTCATAAAGCATTAAGATGAATAAAGTACTGCAACTTATATTTTGGATGAAACATGAAGTTTTTTCTGAAGAACAAGGAGTAAAAGTGGACTTGGGAGAGATTAGATTAGATTACTTTATTCATGATAAAATTTTAAAAAAATTTCAAATGTGTGCTTACATACAATATTTTAGCATCACATAGAAAGTAACCTGGTTGATACTATTTACATTTTGTAGGAAATATTAAAAGTGATCTAATGGGTAGATCTAATGAAATTAAATTCAAAGAGAAGAAAGAAAAATGAAAATGTAGAAGAAAAAGAGAATAAGGAAAATGAGTAGAAAACATTGAGGAAGATATTAAAGAGAAGAAAAAAGAGGCGAGGAACAAGGAGATGTTCGAAGAGTAGAAAAGGAGAAGGAAGGAGTTGAGAGTAGAAAAAAGAAGTAGCAGAAAAAAGATAACGAAGGAGAATGGAAAGAAGGAAATAAAATCGGAATAACCTTAGGATTAAAGGTTACGTCATATTCATATTCAATTGAAACGTGCAACTTGCTAGTAAAATAGTAGTTTGTGCAGCTATTGTATTATGACTGTCTTTAAGCAGAGTGAGATGTAAGTTGCATGACTTGTACATGTATGTTTTGTATTTTATAAATAAATAAGTTAGCATCTCACGAATTGCTTAAAGGCGAAATACAATCGTTGCATGCAATACCCAATCTCCGACTACCAATAATAATAATAATAATAATAAGCGTATGGCTTTTAATGGTGGGGAGACCCTTACGGGTAGTTCCACCTCGCCGTTTGTGCCATGTTTCGGGGAACATGGTGGACCTACTATTTTAGGTGGGTTCCGAACCACCGGGTAAGTGATAATAAAGCTTGTAACATCAAGTCATTGAAGCACGGTCACCCATCCAAGCGCAGTCTTGAGCGGTCGTGACTGAACATCCGACTACCAATAAATTACGTTTAATTCAATTTGCCAACGCATCAAATAGCTTGCCCAAAATATAACACAAACTCCAATAAGTGATTCAATTCAATTTGATTTTGAAATGTTTAAATAAGCTGACGTGACTATTGCATAACATTCATTTCCAAGCTGTTTTGGAGAAATCCTGGTTTGAAATAAAGTAAGCTGAAATTGAAATTGAAATTTATTGCCAAAAAAATTCTTACAACAATCTTGAAAAAAAGCACAGTCGAGTAACAAAATGTAGAGTACATATATACAAAACATACACTAAATTGTATAAAAAAGAAAATTTCTGGCACTGCCAACAAAAGCTTAGCTTGAGTGTTGGCAGTGAGTTGCAGAAAAGAAAGAAACAATTTTAAAATAAATACAATAGAAAAAGCTGCAAAAACAAACATGATTGAAAATACTAAATCTATGTAGGTACTCCAGTGGAAAAAATGAAAGATTGTAGTGAAGGACTACAGAAAAACAAATAATAATGAAAAAATGTAAAAACTAACGCTAAACATGCAGAAGACAATAAATTGGCTATTGATTGATGATTGCCACATGAAAACAATACAGTATGTTGGGCTAGTACAGTGATAATTTGTATTTATGCTTCATTTTCCGAAACAAGGCTAAACTACTGTTGCCTAGCTGTAAACTAGCTGTTTCGACATCGCATTCTAACCTCTTATATCTATTTTCTAATGTAGCCGCAGCATAAATATTTTACCTTTATCAAACTTTCTCCATTGGAATTATTGTCCTTCACATGTCTCAATCGCCTAGGAGCTTCTGTGTCAACACATTCCACATCTGAGCCGGATGAGTCTTTATCGCATTCGGAGCACTGCCTAGTGTTTAGAGAAAAAAATAAAATAAGTCAATAATTTTATTCACCAAATACAATATTAAACCAATAAATTAAACAGTAACAGTTCTCAAATTAAATAGAGCTCTTCAATGAATAATAGTGAGCTCTTCAAACAAGTAGAATATTGCAGTTTATTAGGATGATTCATTTCTATGGTTTACTTCTCTATGAAATAATATTAGGCTACATTTATTACCTTTATTTTTTGCTTTTTATAGGTTTATAGGTTTTTAGTACTTTTTTCATTCTCCATCAAATGATATAAGATTAGAAGGTGCCCCACACAGGAATACCTTTGCGGTTGCCATATTTAGACAATAGACAGTTTATTGTATAGTCGACATAGTTGTAATTTACTGTTTATTAATATCCAGACCGAAAATTGTTGATACTGTGGATCTTCAAATAAATTATTATAATTATATATCATTGTTTGTTTATTTTAGCTATGAATTCTCTAATTATACTAATTAATATTTTCATCTATTTGCTCATTTTTTAATTTTATTAAAGTGTTGGGATAAAAAAATTAATTTTATCAATTTTGTTCTCGAAGTTCAAATTAAAGTGCAGATTTTTATTGGACTGTTGAGGATGAAACAGTTAGAAACAATTAATATCATTTAATAAACAAGAAATGAAGAATAATTTATTAAAACGATTTAGTTAACAATTAATTTAATAAACAATTAAACTTTAGAATGTGTAGTTTTTCATTAGTGTTGATTTAAAATAGTTTAATTAATTGAATTCTTGTTCTACATATCCTAAGATAATATGTGATGTTACGTATCGTAGTATCGGAAGAAAATCATAAAGTATGAAAATAAATGTGGTTAAGAAAACTTAAAACCTTTTTCATAATATTGTCAAATTTATTCGAATTGAAAAATCAAATTTATTTTAATTGAAAAATCAAATTTATTTTAATTGAAAAATAAAAATTTATTTTAATTGAAAAATCAAATTTATTTTAATTGAAAAATCAAATTTATTTTAATTGAAAAATCAAATTTACTCGAATTGAAAAATCAAATTTATTTTAATTGAAAAATCAAATTTATTTTAATTGAAAAATCAAATTTATTCGAATTGAAAAATCAAATTTATTTTAATTGAAAAATCAAATTTATTTTAATTGAAAAATCAAATTTATTTATCATACGTTTTAAACATGCAACAGTACAAAATCATTCATATTTGGACAATATAGCACAGTCAAAATTTGTGATGAGAGCAGTTTTGGACTTAGTCTTTTACATCTCCTCTTCATTGTTAGTCTGCCTATGAAAAAATAAATAAATAAATAATATTAAACACTACAATAAAACTGAAAATACATTCTAAACGGCGAAAAAGATTAATCAGAATCATTTTGTAAGTTCATTCACTATACAGTAATCCAATTTCTTCCTACCATGCTTTTTACAATTGACATCTACAATGGAAGAATGCAAATAATTTATATTTTTTATTTATAATCAGTTATTAAAGCATTTCTTTCACCTTCCTTTAGTTGACGTTCCGTCCAGACACGCAACATTACAGTAGGAACATTTAGTCTGGGCGCGTGGCTCTGGTTTCACTACTAGCCGTCTTGTTAAAAGTTGACTAGTTGACCTTGAAGACATCTGCAGCGTCGCACGGGCCACATGTTTTTAGAAATGAGCGATAAACACTCCCCTCGCCATGGCTGACTACCAAACGGCCGTGCGCCCAGACTAAATGTTCCTACTGTGCTTCGTAACGTGACTCCTTCCATAAAAATTAACTCCTTCTTCCCATGATTAAAATTGTAACGAATTGTAATGCAAAAAGAGACGGCATCGCGTAACATCTAATCATAATGTCGCTGGGCTGTTGCAGGACGATGTTACGATGAAGTGTTACGGAGTGATGTTACGAGATGGAGTTACGTTACGATGTTTGTCTGGATGGGCCTGGATTGTGACACAATAAGTGACTTCGTCGGGTAACATAGTGTTTACGGTGTGCTGTCACGGGACAATGTTACGATGATGTGTTACAGAGTGATGTTACAAGAGAAAGTTACGTTACAATGTTATGTTGCATATGTCTGGACGGCTTTTACAACATAATTAGAACCAAGTTAGTACTCACCAGCCCATGATTTTATTTTTCTTGGGCATCCTGGTTAGAGGCGGGTGAAGGCATCCAAGATGGTAGTACAGGTGACAAGTATCGCACTTGGCCAGAAGATGCTGATCGTTATTTCTTCTGCATATACCGCATTCGTTATTCAAAGGCACATCTGCAAACAACAAATGGATTCAATAATAGAAATACCTTTATCTACGGCTACGTTACAAAGTACACATAATAGGTTAGAAAACGATGTCAGCTTACTTATTCCATGGATTATCTAACTAGTTGTATAATGAAGCTATTTTAACACTACTGGCACTTTTCAGTTCAGGTCTAGACCAATCAGAATTGAAACCGTCTTCAAAACAGTCACCTCAGCTGATTCAAACATTTCGAAATCAAACGGTTTGTTTGTAGATTACGTCTTGGGTGACGTGAGTCTATTCGGACGAGCTGTCGACCGTATTTCAAACAGTTAAAAATTCTGCCTGTACCTAGTTTAAATATATTTGAAACTGTAAATTTAATTTAAATAAATGAATTAATGTTTAATAGGGGTTCCATGGTTCATTCTCATAACACTAGGTACAGGGATGAACTTAGAAATGAAACTCATCGCACTGCTCTCTATGCAAATTGTGTTACAAATTCAGTTCAACTTTTTAATGTTTTACCAGCCAGGCTTAAAAGACTTCCTCTCCAAAAATTTAAAGAGGTTTTCAAGAGAGAGCTATAGGGCTGTGGTTTTTATTCAAGCCAAGAATATAGGGAGTATTATAAACATCCTTAATTAATATAGCCTGAATGGAAATAATAAATTTAAATTTAACATTGGACAAATCCAGATGCCCCCATGATGGGAGGCCAGTGGATGCTTAAATATCTATCTATCTATCTTGGAGACTCCAATTAAGGAGTAAAAGACAAGTCAGATCAACAATTAATTATACTCTTATAAACTAGTTACCATAATTACTATATCAATTAGTTGGGGTGAGGCTTAATTTTGATGTGAAAGGAACTCTTGTACACTATAAAAAGCTTTATCAACTAAATATTTTTTAAATAATTTCTATATTTCTAATAGGAACTGTCGAGAGCAATAACGCATTGTAGGTTAAGCTATATGATGCATTGGGAAGTTGAATTAAAAGTAATTTATTGGTATTTGGAAATAAAGTATTGTATCATATTTCAAATAAAATATTGTATGCAGCGATTGTATTTTTCCTTAAAGCAAGACGTGAGATGTTTCGAACACTCGCTACGTTAGTGTTCTATCTTTCATCTCACTCGTTGCTTAAAGGCACTCATAATAAAATCGTTGCAAAAACTACTAAAATTATTTTATTCACCGAATAAATAATTAAACCAATAAATTAAACACTAGAAACAGTTAATGGCTGCTCTCCGAGCGCAGTGTACGGGCGATTGTAATGTCGTCACAGCGATCAAGACTGCGCTTGGAAGGGTGACCGGCAAAAATAGTATGGCGTTAAAAGGAGTTATCAGCTTTATCACTTTCCTAGTAGTTCCGAACCCACCTAAAACTAGGTTCATCAGTCATTATTATTCAATTAACACCCAAGCACAAGTTTCGGACTCCATAATAAGCAGGAAAAAGTATTGGGATTAAAAAGAATTCTTCAATAAATAATGATAATTCACATTGTTCATTTAATTTAGTCCTAGAAGGCGTCAAGAGCCTTATTATACAGAGTGGCGTACGGGAGCCACAATTGAGGCTAAATTACACCAGCCGAGCGAGCGACCCAACTCAACAATGACAAAACACACTAAGACAAACACATGTTTAGAGCTCTCAGCTGTTTACCAACTAATTTTCTATCATTTTATCTACTAATTATTTAAAACAGCGGATGAAGCCCACATAAATGTGGTGACTTGAGCGTGGGTAATAATGAGAAACATATTCTGAGAGATACAAAGGCTGAATGATATTCGAGCCCAGAATTGCAGGAAACGAAACCAGCCAGTCCTTATCTAATCACAGACAAGCACTCCAACCAACTGCGCTACCAGAGCCGCACAAATTTACTCGACTGGTATAATTTAGCCTTGATTCTGGCACGCGTTCACCACTGAAGCTCCTTTGTAAAATAAGTATTAAATAATTTTTTAATTTTTCCATTTATTTGTACCTTTTTTGATAGAACAGTGAAATATATTAAATCAAAGTTTTTCGAAACAAAATCATGAATATGGAATAAACTCATTCTTCAGATGCCAGCAAAGCTGGAAAACACAAACTCTATTCGCTGGTTTTTAGTGAGTTTATAGAAAGTTTAAAAAGAAAATGAAAAATAATTAATGAGCACGTACTAACCTGATCTTCCATGTTTCTGAACCCCTCTTCCGATGTTCATACTACCAGATCCTGAAGTACGAAGAGGAAATCCAACCCCAGCTTTTAAAGCGGCAGGAGTTGGTACTCCATGAGGGGTTGCTTTAAAAAAATCATAAATTTATGATAAAACTTTTTTACAAAAAATAATTGTGATAAACTACCAAGGTTCATAATAAGTAACACCCTATGATCCATATCACTTTTCTAACAGACTATAAAGTTTCATAATAATTAATAAATAATACTTTATGATCCAAAAAACTATTTTATTTATTCATCAACTAATTAAGTCACGATCACTAAAGACTGGACTTGGATGGATGACCAAGCAGCTACAACTTTACGTTATCTAGAATAATGAAACATACTTCAACAATTAGTACTAATGCATTTAAACAATACATAACGTGTTCGAGTACAGTGCAGCCAACTGAAATAAACATTTGAATAAAATTTACCCATGAGTAACTTGAATTATAGCATTATGTTATTATTTTTCTCCACAACTAACATTAATACATAAATAACTTAAGGAGTTATTAAAAAATTATTGATTTTTAATTTGAATTATCTAAAGCATTAAAAGTGTACTGTGAAGTAAATTGAAAAGCAAATGGAATGAATGAGATAAAAAATTCCAAATAAAACATTAATACAACACAATGAAAACTAGTTTAATTGAGCTAAAAATGATTTACAGGTTGAGGCATCAGAATTGTTCATTATTGATATCTACCACAATATGACTATCAACAAAAACAATGAAAACGAACTAAGACAACTATAGTTGCCTGTAAAATTATTTAATTAAAAAAAATTAATTAATATTATAAAATGATTTACAGGTTGAGCCATCAGAATTGTTCATTATTGATATCTACCACAATATGACTATCACCAAAAAAAAAAAAAATGAAAACGAACTAAGACAACTACAGTTTCCTGTAAAATTAGCCAATTACCTAGCGGATGATGATTCTCATAAGCTGTATTAGTTTGAACAACTTGTTTTCCTAATAGATCCACATTGGGTAACTTTTTGTTTGGAGCCACTTTTAAAATTACAGAATGATATTTCTTAATGGTATTCTTCAAAGACTGTGTTAATGCAATCTCTTTTGTATTTTCTTTCAACATCTGAAACAAAAAAAAAAATTTGAGACATTTCGTCTTTCAATTTTTAAAATTCAAGTTATAAGATCCTCAACATTTTTGAATGAGTTTAGAAAGAAAAGAAAACTATACCACCACTTGGAATAGCTTTGACCCAAGATGTGGAAACAGTTTAAATAAATTATTCATATAATCATTGGATTGAGCTATTGTCTTTCTCATAAATTAATATATCAGTTCACCTTTGATGACTTGAAAAATATGTTCTTTCACTGTTCACCATCTCTGCAGTGATACTTTATTTTGTTGTGAACTTCAAATTTACTGTATTCAAAGGGCGAGGTGCAAGGGCCTATCCGTAAGGGCCTCCCCACCAATGAAAGCCATACGCTTATTATCATTACCATCTTCAAACTTCAAGATGTAAAACCTGTCTGCTTACGAGCTGATACATTTTAAAGCTTTGCTGTACAAAATACGATGAATTTTGTTCCAGTAATTAATTTTTAAAAGTAATTGTTTCTCAAAATATTGAGCATTATGGCATACTTATGTGTAGCACCATAGCCGATTTCGACTGTAGGAGACTCTTCAGAGCTCAAAGTATAAAGCTGGGCATTCACGTTCCGATTTGCAGTACGACTTGTGGTCCAACCTCCAAGGTCCGATATTGGAACGTGAATGGGCTTGTTGGATAGTTGGAAGCGTAGATGGACGACTAGAGGGACGACTGAAAGGTCCGACTTCCGACTGTCGACGGTGTTGGAGCGTGTGGGGGAGTCGGATCAAAGTCGTCCAACTTACCTCAGTCAGTGCTTCACCTTCGGGCAACTTCGGTTATATTTTTCGGCTCGAGAGCGATGTTCACAGTTGACTAGGAATAAAGTTGGATTGCTAGTTGGATTGCAAGTAGGATGTCCTACTAAGTCGTACTGCAAATCGGAACGTGAATGCCCAGCTTTATGGCGACAACTTCAAATCAATATTAATAGAATTTGTGCAATACTATGCAAGCGATTATTCTAACCTGACCACTCAATTCCGACGCTTGCTCTGAATGCAAGATGCTTTAAAATAGCTTGAGACAGGTTAGAATAATCTTTAGCATAGTTTCGCAAAATTCTCCAATACAGTCATCGAAAAATAATACCCGTATTGTAAAAAATCACTACTCTGACTAGAATGAACATATAGAATTGCTTATGGTCTTAAAATAAAGGTAAAGGTTGGTCGTTTTTGTTGCAGTAGTTAATAGAAGCGTAAGCGTGACCTTGATATGCTCATCGCTGGCAGTACGATGTGGATCATGCAACACAAGGCTCAATCTGTGATGAATAATAAGACAAAGTTGTCAAAAACACATTTATTAAAAATAGTGAGATACTAGTTTCGATTGTTATACCATTATCAATCTCAATATGTGCTGTGATTGGCAGAGTTAAAGTCAATCGTGATTGTTCATCGTAATTTTAGACATATCGAAACTTATTAAGTAATGTAAAAAACTACCAACCCTTACTTTTGTTTTAAGACCATAAGCAGCATTTTTTCGATGACCCTGTATTTGTAATTCCACTTTCTGATAATGATCCAAAATTATTTTTTCACTAAAAATGACCATCTTTTCTACAAATACATATTAAATTGCAATTATTTTACTTTACCTGCTGAATGAATACAGAATAAATTTATCACTCACCACATCATATTCTTCCTGCAGGACCTTTTGTTCGTCACTCAACTTCGAGTTCTCATCCAAAAGTTCAGCCAACTGTCGGCGCATTGAGCCTACTCGTGAATTGCGATCCAAGTAATAGCCGATAAACTCAAAACTTTAAAGAAAAACAGAAAACATGACACCGTAAAATAAACAATAACTAAAATGATTTAACAAATTATAACATAAATAAATAAATATTACATAGATAATGTCGCATTGAATAGTTATTTGGCGCAGTTTAAAAATTGAATCATTTTAAAATGTAAGCAGTTCAGAGACATAAAAACACGGCTACTTCAACTGCAATACAACCTGATCAAGAATCTATTAACAAGAATGAAAATTAGCGGAGCGCTGTGCAGAATGCCACTATCTACAGTAGAAAAATGTTCATTCCACGATATTATATTCTACTTAATATGAGACAATGAATAGTAATCAACTTAGAGTAACAAGTCTGAGGAGATCTACTTCATGTAATTATTATACTTTATAATTATTATTGTACTAGCAGGTTTTTAGAATGTGTGATGACCGATCTACAAATTTAATTTGATAGCAACTTTTTTGTTGTTCCGATGATATGGGAAAAACTATTTTATCATTATTTCTAGTATTATATCCATGGAAATTACTGTTTAAAATACATTTCTTAATTTTTTTCTTGCATGGATTAAAATTGTAAAATATATATAAAGATGGCAGAGACAAAATACCAAGTTTGATAAAATGAGGCTTACACTACCACAGGGGGTGGATCTATAATAGTCCTAATAGCTTTTTTCTGTCATATCAATAATGGAGGAGCCCATAAATACGGATCTGAAAATTATGAATTATGACTATTCTTATTGAATGCAATGCGATTTGCAACGATTTGACATGTAATGACTCTATACTTCTTGATAAAATTACCTGAATGCCGGAGGTATGTACCATTTGCGTTGTACATCAGCTAGAGCTGCTACCTGTGCCTCTTTGATTTCCCATGCTTCAACATCTATTCCGCTTAGTTCTGCTTTTCGCCACAAAGCTCGGCATGCCGAAGCGCTAGTAGTCAACAGTCTACCCATTTTCTGTGTGGGTACTGCAACAATTGAAAAGTAACACTTCAAAACTCATTCAAAATGTACTAGAAAGAAGCTCAATTTAATAGAATATTCAAGAAATATTTTCCCATTACAGTGAATAAATACACTTTATTCATATAGATTATAGTCTACCAATTTTCTGTGTGGGTACTGCAACAAATAAATAGTAACAAAAGAATAAAACACTGTTAAATGTTGTCAATTCCACTTCTTTATTACTACAGCACTGGACCGCGGTTTCGTGTTGAAAATGTGTCACAGTACTGTTGAAAATGTGACTGGTGAAGCCACGAAACCGCGGTCCAGTGCTGTAGTAATAAAGAAGTGGAATTGACAACATTTAACAGTGTTTTATTCTTTTATTACGGAGTTCCACAACAACAACAAAAATTCTACAAATAAGTTTAAATAGTAACACTTCAAAACTCATTCAAAATGTATTGGAAAGAGGCTAAATTTAATATAATATTCAAGAAATATTTTCCAATCACAGTGAATAAATATACATTTTATTCATATATTCATAAGTAGAAACTTATCATTTGTCGATCACTTTAAACTAACATTTAACAGAAATGTTAAGAGTGACTCTGCTTTGATTATTATCATTTAATAAGTATAACACTGAGCTATTGTTACCTACACAATATTACATAGACGAATATTACATAAGTTTCTGTTGAATTCTATTTGAAACTTTAAAAATGTATTACTGCCGTAATGCAAAATCATATAATTTATTTTGATATTTGTCAAAACACTCGCAAACACAAGCTTAAGCCTAGCTGTGGGTGTTAGGTTACACATAAATATACTTACTTGTATAAAATTTACTCACATCAGTTTTCAGAGTAAGTCTCTATTTATATAAGTAGTATAATCAAATATATAAGCGTTGTATTGTATTGTGAGAAATAAATTGAATTGAGCATTACAAAACGTATTATTCAGAAGAGTTAATATATCAGCTTATATGTCCGTTGAGCATATTCAACAAGGCTCTTACAAACGTTACTATAATTTTAAAGGAAGTTTTAAGAAATGAAATATCAGTTAATTGAAGGCAGAAAGTCATAGCGATAGTTATAGATGCATCGCCACGAGAGTGGCATTGGTCACCATAAGAATAACATGTGTTCTTAAGGGAAGCCAATGCCATTCTCGTGGATATCCACCTATACAACACAACATATAAATTAATTAGAGATAATTCAAGAAATATTAACACTGTAACGCAATTATAATTAGATAAATTTCTCTATAAATGTCTTATAAATTAATCAGAAAACAATAACAACATAATTACTTCAGTGAAACTCGAAATATTAAAAAAAAAAAAAATTTGATGAAAGATAACAGAAAAGATAATGGTATCTAGGTATTTCGTCATATCAAGGGTACTAGATATCAGAAGAAATCAATGCAACATTAACGTAGATAATTCTCTTACCCCATGGCGTAGGTTTTGTGATTTTGAACGTTGAGTACTTTCCTCTGTACTTCTCCAATTTGCGCTGGATACGCAGTTGCTGTGGAAGATCACTGTGACCTTCCTGTGCGTATTCTTCTTTGCGCTTTTCAGTGCGTAGCTGTAACGCTAGCCAATTGCGTCGACGTTTTCTAAAAATAACCAAATAACATTTACAAAAACTTCCGAACAGACAATTTTTTTCTGGTCAGATTATAGAAAAATATGGATACTAAATAGAGGCTATATTTTGATTGTAAAAAAGCAGTTTAAATAAATTGAATAGTTCCCAAATAGATGGGAGATTGAATTATTTCGACATTAAAAACATTGCAATGTTGGGCACATCACATTTTATCTCACAAATAAGCTTCACGTCACAAGCCAAAGCAACACATTTTTTCGGAGGATGAAGCCCACATAGGTCTGAAACCTGTGCGTGAGTAATGAACTGGATGATGGTGATTGATAAGTTGGACCTACAGTTTTAGGTGGGTTCCGAACCACCAGGAAGTGATTTTACAGCAGAGAACAGTGCCTTTTTGCTGGCCAATCCAATCGGTCACCGTTACAAAGAGCGCCCAGGATTTTCGTAGCTTATCTCTGATTGAACAGATACCTGCTATTGTTCCGTAACAATATTGCAGCTCCTAATTAACTTTCAGGAATCGTATTGGCATTGGCGGTTGAAATTCATACATCACAACATCCCGTAACAAAGCATGGGTAAACCACTAATATAATATTATATATGAATAAAATAATAATAATATCGGCTGGCTCAGGTCTGGTGTCAGAGTTATCAGGTCGCACCTGAATAAGTTCAGGGCCTCTGACGTGACTCAAGAGCCTTAACGACTGCTTTTAAGCAGCCGAGACCGACAGCTTAACGTGTCCTCCAAAACACGGGAATGGCCCGAGGTAAAATCTATCGGTCAGAACTGGGATCGAACCCGGGACCTTTGGGTTAGCAAACCAGCTCTTAAACCACTCGACTACGGCCACTACTATGAATATAATAGCAAGTTATATATTGGGGAAGTGATAGTGCCGAGTGCCGTAGCAGGCATCTGTTCAATCAGAGATAAGCTACGAAGCTCCTGGGCCATCTTTTTAACGATGACCGATTGGATTGGCCAGCAAAAAAGACATTGTACTCTGCTGTAAAATCACTTTCCGGTGGTTCGGAGCCCACCTAAAACTGTAGGTTCAACTCATCAATCGCCATCATCCAATTCATTACCCACGCACAGGTCTCAAAAACCTATGTGGGCTTCATCCCCCGAAAAATAAATATAAATAAATATAATTAACCGAATATATTTTAATAAACTATATTTCAAAAGAAAATCAAGTTTTTAGACAATTAAACAATATTATTTCAATTATGAATAATAAGACTTGGATGTTTTCATATTGTTTCAATTGTCTCACTCACCTAACCAGCGTCTTCTCGGAATGCAGTTTACAGTGGGCGTAGAACGGATCGGCCTGTTCCACCTCCTCGCTGTGCGCTTCAGCCAGCAGTCCATGGGCCTGGCCACAGGTGACGTGGAAGTAGGTGCGACACATTCCCGCATCGCATCCGACGGCTACACCAGTCCGCGCCAGCCGCTTATCGGCGCACAGCTGGCAGGCCTTGGACCCCCACTTCGAATAGGCCATCTCGAACAGTGTAACGCTGCCCAGCTTGTCCACTTCGCCGAAAGCCACGCCCGGGATGTAGAGGGCGCAGACCAGGTGCACCCACTTGCCCACGTCTGTCTCTTTGTAGATGCCTCCTGTAACAAATCAGATCAGGGGTCGGTTACAGACGATAATTATTCATCTAAGACTACTTTATCAAGTAGCTATTTCAGTTTGGAAAGTAATGTAGAAACAGCTGACTATTAAGTAAAGTAGTTGTTTCAGTTTAGAAAGTAATGAAATTAAATTTTGAAAATAAATTTGATTGACTGATGTAGAGCCAGCTGACTTCATTATCAAGACTTACGAGACGACTTACATCGAACATCTATATAAATAAAATTAGAGTTTTGTCTGTACATTTATCAGAATTATATATTTTTTGGTTATTTTTACGTTTTATACATAAAAGAAGCCGAAACAAGTCTTATCTAAATTTCTGTCTGTCTGTCTGTCACGGCCCCGAAGGAATTTTACGCGGCCTTCTCCTGAAAAACGAGAGCATCGATCGGGATTTAAGTTATTTAACAGCATTTAAAACTATTTTGACAATGTCTTTAGCTATAAAAAACTAAATTATCTTTTTTAACAGAATAATAAACGTTTAAAAAACAAGTATTGTGCGATTTTGGATAAATTTCTTCCAAGTTTTATTACCGAGAGCATCGATATTTACCGTATTGAAATTTTCAGGCATAATGTAGAATAGTCCCGAGATGGTTCCTGTGGAGGTTGGGAGTCCTCGCTGAAGGACACAAAAAGAAGAAATCTATCCTTAAAGGAACAGCTGATAGAAATCAACTGTATTTAATCATACGGTGGGCCCTTAGCGGCGTTATTTACGCTGTCTGCAGACTTGTGTAGTTGGAGCATTGCAGTCATGTAGGAAACATATGACTGGTGAATCAAAGCTCAGCTTATGTTTCATCCATTATTTCTTTGGTGAAAAAAAACAACATTTTTTATTTCAATTAATCCAAACAAAAAATAACATTTTAGGAAGGTGAGGTTTGTGCTGGGCTCTTGGGAATTGGCCATGTAGCACTATTATAACTAAAATACCATTGCAATGCACGGGTAAACCGCTAGTTATATATTTTTTTTTAATGCTTATTAAAACTAGTCATCTGGACTAACCATTAACTTTATCCTATATTCTTATGCACTAAATTACTAAAAACTAATTCTTATCTACCAATGCTTGAGTCTTCCAATGATGACTCTAACTCTCTACTCAATAATTTTTACTTTTTTCACTTCACTATCAATCTATTTTTTATTTATTTATTTTTTCACTCGCTCCACTTTCACTACACCAACTCGAAGGGCTTCGTTCTCTTTAATCTCCTTGTCAGTTGGGTGTTGTAACATTATATGAGAGGGAAGTAAAACGTGCTGAAATCCGTCTATATAATTCACTACCAGCACGTTTAAAGGCAATCCCAGGCGATAAATTTAGAATTAAAATGAAGGAAGAATTATTAAATGTATGTGTATATTCAAACGACGGGTTAGCTGAAGGCGCAAGACAAGCGAAGGATGTTTATAAATATAATGATTGTATTGTTAACATGAAATTTAAAATAAAAAATGATTACTACTATTCAAACGAGGAATTTCAGGCTTGTATTACAATACAAAACGGAAGAGTTAGGAATTTAGATGTCAGTTTCATTTTATTGACTTAAATTTCTTGATAAACCTATACACCCCTTTATAGGTGGTCAGTAGACGCAAACTAATAATAATAATAATAAATGGAAATTAATGATTGCTGAAAACGATTGCATAATGAAGCTATTGTAACTTTATGCAATGGGGGCTCTAGACCAATATTATTATAATCCAGCATCTGTTCGGATCAGTGTTAAGCCGCGTCTCCACCAACCGAACATGCTCGGCGGGCGAACAGTGTTCACAGCTGATGTCACCGAACATTGTTTGGTGTGGACGTCTTCACGAACATGTTCGGTGCCCCATATGTTTAATGTTTGCCCGTTTTTGTATTCCCCAACAATGTTCGCCAGACATGTTCGGTTGGTGGAGACGCGGCTTTAAAAGTATTATAAAGCCGCGTCCCTACCAGCCGAACATGTCTTCCGAAAATTGTTGACGAATGCAAAAAACGGACAAACATTAAACATATGGGTCACCGAACATGTTCGTGAGTTCAATTGAAATGTTCGGTCTGTGAGCAAACAATGACGACCAACAACAGGTTCTCGCCACAACTCCCACCACACCGATCATAATGTTCGAGAAGGCGTCCACACCAAACCAACACCAAACAATGTTCGGCGACATCAGATAATTCCAACGAACACTGTTCGTCGAGCATGTTCGGTTGGTGGAGACGCGGCTTAGTCACATCAGCTGTTCGAAAATTTCGGAATCGAAATCAATTTTTTTCAATTTGTTTTGAACTCAAAACAGATGTTCAGCAATTAAATATTCTTGGTTATATTTGCTTGTGTAAGTTATTCAAGTTATTTGTAAGTTGATGTAAACGTAAGTTATTGGTGGTCATAGATAAAATCGTGTAACTTATGTAACAATTGTATTTTTATTGCCTTTAAGCCACTTGTAAGATGTTTAGAGAACTCGCTTCACTAGTGTATTTGTGGCTTGAAGCCAGTCATAATATGTGTTGATTATTAAGACGAGTTGTTTATTGGCGGAGTCATTGTGACTTCCAGTCAATTTCATCAATGATTTAAAATAAACACGATAAATTTTTGCATAAACTACAATACAAATAAAATTATTTATTTATACTTTATAACAGAAATACAAACACAAAAGTACATCCGAGCAACACAAAACTGAAAAAAAACTTGAATAATAAAAATAGTAGAACTGAAACTCAATAATAAGGAAGGTACCTGTAGAAGGCGAGTCTTATGGAAACATATGAAATCAAAAACGTCTTAGAACTTTATAAGAATATAAGAATTTGCGTAACGTCTAATATTTATTTAAATATAATTGAAAATAGAATACCAGTTAATGAGAGAGAAGGAAGAAAGAGAAAATAGGTTGCAACGGAGAAGTTGGGAGTAAATGTAAGCAGACAGAATAAGCATCTGTGAAGCAGGAATAGGGACTGTGAAAAGAAAACGTGGATGAGCAATAATGAAAAACTATAACTACAATTTGCAAGTTGAAACTTCCATAAAATTTTGCAGTAACTGCAAATCCAAGTAGGAATTCTTTAGTGAATTGTTATGCAGCAAGCCCCAGATAACGGTCACAGGGAAGAATACTTAAAATAATTAATTTCTAACTCTAATTCAGCTGTTTAACATTGACATTGAATAAACTTTTTCTGATAATGTAGTCTAAATTTCAGTGATTCAATTTAAAAAATTCAGAATTATCTTGGATAGTAATAAATAGATTCAATTAAAGTGCTTCAACGTTTAAATTGAACTTGGTAATTGTGTTTTTCAGAAGATTCAAGTTATATTTTAATCAAAACATAAACATAACCTATGCTTACAAATATTTGGACTCTTGTAAAAATGTATTAATAAATACAGTTTTGGGCTGAAAGCCTGTTGTTTCTTTACAATCAGTTGTATTTTGACTGTATCAATAGATAAATAATATAAATAGAAAAAAAAATCGAGTTGTCTTTTGATGATGCCATAAAATGGCGCACATATGTGGGTCAAATAAAAACGCAGGTTTGATGACGTGGAGCAGGAAGGCAGGGACACAGAAATTAAAAAGTTTCGATTTGAAATGAATAAAAGAGGAACAAGAAGATTGCGATTTCTAATATGCCACATGACTACTTGTCATATTACTTAAAAATAATATTACCTGTGTTAGGACACAGCTCACACTCTGGATTGTCAACACCTGCTCTACATGCCTCGCAAAACCATGGCATTGTGGAGCACGATGATACTGAACTAGAAAAACTGTCATTTTCCGAAACTCCGTAGCAACCTGGAACAAAATCGAATAAACTTTCTTACAATTACATTAATACAGATATAGTTCCAATTTTCCAGATAATTAATTTTGAAATTTCGAATTTTTTAATCAATTGTTGATGTCATATTGGATTACTACTTAGACCGTTTACAGTCTAAAAAATTGGAAAGTTATTTATTAAGTAAATTTTTTAATAGAACATGAAATTACCTTCATGAACAGTAACACCGCAGCCATCGCATTCGACGATCTCATTTGTCGCATCACTTCTGTCACCCAGACACACACAACAGATCATTATCTTAATCGCATCATTTGATATGCTCGATAACTGGAAAATAAGAACAGATGTTAGAATTTGTGTCTTACATAAGTATAATACGCGTCATAAAGGTAGCTATGCTTCACAGTACCACAGGACTGCTCTGTTCGAGAAAAAACCTACATACATGGGTCTTAAATTTATAAGTAAGCTGCCACTACACATAAAAAATTGTGAAAACCTGTCCACTTTCAAGACAAAATTGAAGAGCTTTATAAATGGGGTATTTTACAGTATACGGGAATTGTTTGATAATAATGGTATGGGGGTTTTATGATGATGATATGTAGGATGATAATGAGGATACGATAATATATGTGGGTTGTGTGATTATTATGCGGGTAGTATTTATATATACTAAGGTTTCCATTTTATATGACGTCTATTCTCAATATTGAAGTTGATTACATATGGCTGTAATCAACTGGTTATTATAATCAACTAGTTAATCGGTTCGTTGTTGAAATGTATGATTGTACAATATTGGACGAATCCTATATGCATTATATGTATCACCAGAATGAATATTTAAAAAAAAGAAGAGCAATAACATATTACCGAGCAGTGATTACTTTACGTTATCACGTTTATAATCACTAACCCGATGGTTCGAAACCCACCTACAATTATAGGTCCACGATGTTCCCCATAACATGATTCAAACGACGAGGTCAAACTTACCCGCAAAGGTCTCCCCACCGATAAAATCCATAAGCGTATTATTATTTCCCTATTAGAAGGTGCTTAACTATTCCTATCCTGGGCTCCCAATTCCCAGAGAGATATGGCAAGCGGTTATTATACGTATTATTATTAATTAGGCTATAAAGTATAGCTATTGATGAGTTTTTAATTGAGTATGACTTAATTTTAGCTTACTTATGAAGAAAGCTGACATAAGCCCAACTTTTTAAGTATGTCTTTCTTTTGTAGGTTTTAGAAGCATGATTAGGTTGTTAATGTTGCTTCTATTGAGATTGTGGATAGAAATAAAAATGGAAATGTTCTCCTGGGCACTCTTTGTAAGGGTTACCGATTAGATTGGCCAGCAAAAAATACATTGTTCTCTGCTGTAAAATCACTTCCGGTGATTCGGAACCCACCTAAAACTGTAGGTCCAGCTCATCAATCGCCATCATCCAACTCATTACCCACGCACAGGTCTCAGACCTATGTGGACTTCATCCTCAAAAAAAATCAGTATAGATAGAAATGGAAATTGACAGAATAATAAATGAAAAGATACAAAAATAACAAATACAGAAATACAGTATAAATACATGGAATATTCTACATACCTGTCTTCTTTCATCGGCTGTAGCAAGCACATTAGTTAGTTTAGCATTTCCACTGTTAGCTACATTATTTTCATTATCAGCATCAATATCGTCATCATCCCCATCCTCATAGTCATCATCGGAGTCATCATCATCGTCATCATTATCATCATCGTCGTTGCCACCTCCTAAAAATTATGATACCTTTATCATTACAGTTCAAAACATCATTATCAACCACTCATTACCCACGTACAAGACACGGACGTATGTGAGCAACATCAGCACAGGAAAAATTGAATTAGAGAATTGGGAAATTATATTAATAAGTAGTAAAAACTCGTGCTTTTTTAATGATTTAATCTCAATTCGCAATAGTCTCATAAGTTACTTGAGTTTCATTATTATACACTATGAAAAAAGGATCTACATCAACAAAAGTAACTTGATCGTACAAGACAATTAAAAAATCACAAAATAACTATGGGTGAATACAGAAGGAAGCTTCGATGGTAGAGAAAAGATGATAGATCATAGCAGCAAAATCAAACACGTTTGATAATAGATTTGTTTCGCGCTTGTCGCTGCTGCTCAACTCTGGTTTAGAGTGTTTGTACAAAGCATCCAATCCTCATCATGACAAGCACCACAACAAAATCAAACACACTGAATGATGTAACTTATGACATAATTCAGCAGCATAAATTCCACCATTTGACATAATATGTGATTTCACGATGGACAGTAACATCAAATATTGATATTCTACTACACAAGTACCTTTGGGTGCTCGCACAATGGAGCATTCTATGCTTGGTGACAATCATCATCGCAGAATCAAACACATGCTGTTGTATGACAAAATGGAGCGATATAAATACCACCATTTCATAACATGAGTTTAATTTCGCGATGGTGTTTGTCAACAGGTATGGATGCTCCACTGAGTAAGCACAGCACACAAATTGAAAGACTTATAGCATCCTTACAATTACATTGAAATTTAGTGGATTTTCTATTGCTTTTTCTTTAGTACTTCTGTAATTGACATTTTTCAAATAACTTGTTTTTTAAATATATTCAAATTTTTGTGTTATGTGGAAACAATGGGATTATTCTAGTAGTCTCATTTAAAAAAAATTAAGAAATGTAATTTAAGTGAATGCACACTAAATGAAAGAGCCAACAAAATGTATATGAGACAATAATAAATAAAAATATTTTATGTACGGTACACTATCAGTAACTGAAAATTACTTATTTCCTCTAGGTGAAAGTTTAAGCCTCCTGTGGTTTACATTTAGGTTACACTTGAATTAGGTTACAAATACATGCTCAAATAACACTCGAGAATTCCTAAGTGATAATGCCCTGCCTCACTAATAATCTATTACGTGAGTGCTATGTGAACATGGATTTCTTACCCTTTTCCTCACCATCAGAATCCAGAGAATCATCGGATTCTTCACAATGGTCTTCAATACGAAAATCACTATCGTCAGAACTCTCTCCAAGGTCTTCCAACGACAGGAGATTCTGAGCTGGTTTCACCTTGCGTTTGGTGGGAGCTCTCTCGGCTGAAACATAAAATTTTAAATGAAAAAAGATACCAAAAAAGTTACATTCGATACAGATAAGTACCAATATATACCTATTTATAGAGAATTGATGAACTACACAGAGTAATGACTTTTTAAAAAAGTTACAATTTAGACGGTAAGGCTAAATCTCAAATGCGTGCCACTTCACAGAGGTTGTCAGTGTGTTCTAGTGGTTGAAGCATCCGACCGGCGATTGAAAGATACATGGTTCGATTCCTGGCGTTGACTGAATATTTTTGTGTTGTGACATTCATCGATTAGCTATTTAATGCAGTTTTCAATGTCCGCAGTAGCGGAGGTCTTGTGGGATTAAAAGGAATTTCAAAATGAATGATATTGATAATTAAATGATTCTTGATAATGAATTTATAATTAAATCATTTTGCTAAGATAATCTCACACGTTTATTCCTGTTTGAATCTGATTTGATTGAACCACACTACTTACCCTAATAACGACATAAAAAATATGATTAAAGTTGCTTACACAGTGGAGCATCAGTAACTCAATTACCATCGCAAAATAAATGATTCATGCTGTGGAAGGGTATGACAGATTACAGCAACGTGAATACCACCATTCAAAATTGTGTAGTTGTTATTGTTTCTGTTGAAGGTTTAGGTAATAGTTTCAACTTGATAGCGAGAAAAGCTGATTTTATTTTTTCATTTGAAATTAAGAAAAATAAGGGTGGAAATTCAGCATGAAAACTATAAGGAGGTGAGACCTCCCGCACAGATTCAGCACTTCAAAAGGGTCATGACTTGGATAAATATATTTGAATCGTTTGATTTTCTGCGAAAGATCTTTGACTTGATTTCTTTTGACAATAAATCTCAAAATGGTCATGTCTTTTGAAAAACTTACCTAATGATGGCAACATGATTAACGCAATTTGAGAATTTCCAAATTAATTAACCGATGCGATCAATAGGTTGACTCTACTCAAGCTGGGATCATTGTATTTCTGGAATCAGACATACGAGAGAAATGACGAAGTTAAGATTAGTATTGTAAAATAGGATTAGGCCTAGTTGCAATAAAAAAATTGGTAACGTAACATATCTAAAGGATTCTGTAGAACTTTACTGCGAATATTCATGGAATTTATACAGATTATAGAAAAAATTGATTTGGAAAGTGAGATTGCTCAATTATAAGTAAAAATCAATTACTAAAGCGCAATCAATTTTTGGATATAGCCTTACTAGCTACTAATTTAGTAAAAATTATTCTCAAACAAATCAATCATTTAAATGACCAACAAGTATAGGTACCGGCTTATTTAAATCAAAACTTCCTTCCGACGGACAATAGCAACACATTCATCAAATCAACTTTAAATATTGTGTTTACTCAAATATAAGGCTTTGATAATGCTAAAAAGACTAAACATTACGTATGATTACAAAATGCATTCCATAAAACTTCATTCTACACTTTCAGAAATTAGAATACAGTTTATACTCACTCATATTGTGTGTTGTGGATCACCTGCAGGGATGAGAAATGAATCTTTATAGAGCCATTATTTGACTCAATATTGAAACTGAAGCACAATTAAATAGACACCACTATCTAAAACGAATTATTAACCATTATATTACGAATCAGAATCTATATTTAATTCAATATTTAATGTAAATCAACTTATCAACTACGAGAAATCAACCATCAGCATCTCGATCATGAAACTTCCGAATAGCAGCGACGAAAGTGACTGAAGAAAGCAAGTTTGCAAGTTGCAAACTGAAAAAGAATAGATGTAGCCAGTTATAAGACTGCTCATCATCGAAATAATATGTTTCTCATGAGTATATAAAAATAATTTCGGAAATCCCAAATTCATGGAAATAAACTCTCTAATAGATTTTCAAAAAAAAAGAAAATACATTATTTAGTCTCAGTAATATGTAATAACCTCTCTCTCAGGGAATGCTCATTAAATAGAATCCTTTAACTAAATGAACATAAATTCAATGGGTAAGTATTTTATGATGTTTTTGTTTTTGTGAATTCTCATTTCAAGATCACATAGAAATATTTTATATTGTAATATTCCTTGAGGTTTGATACAACAAGCGTAAAACATAACCTAAATTGAACGTAAAATACTTTCGTGTATCCGAAACCCAAGAGTCAGTTGTTTACAAGCCCCACCTCGCCCCACCAATCGTTTTGGCCTGGTATTTTGGCAGTTGACGACGTATTTTGTCTGTCTGCTGTCTGTGCGTAAAAAGATGTAGATAAAGTCAAATCAATTAGTAGGTTGTCGTGTCATGATAGGTTATTTTATTGTTGTCAACATTTCAACAAAATGAATCGATATTTATTTTCCAATTCAATTTTATGCCACGTGAATTTTATCGAACTTGATTGGCTTTTACTTACATAAATGGAAATGGAAGATGAGGTAGTGGATATTCGTGAACAAATTTTCCACAATACAGTCAGGGAAAATGTCGTAAGTATAGTGTTTTGTATTGACTATCTCTGTAAGACAGTGATTATGAACAATAAATATGATGTCATCACCTTGAGTGAATGCTGTTTGGAACTCAAGGTTTTTGCACTACAAATAGACTGACACAGTAAACAATA
Source organism: Conomelus anceps (assembly GCA_948455865.1). NCBI lineage: Eukaryota > Metazoa > Arthropoda > Insecta > Hemiptera > Delphacidae > Conomelus > Conomelus anceps. The sequence continues at coordinate 7,069,069 of OX418225.1, forward strand.
CAATTGTCAGACAATATCTAGCAAATTCCTATCATACAGACAACCAATATGCATTCTTTCTCCCCAAAAAATCATATTCTCTGTGATGATTTTAACTTGGGACTATGAGCATAATCAAGCAAGAACTTTGTTGTAATAATATTATTAAAAGCGTTGCAGTCACTAAAATCAAGTAGGCCTAATCTAATTTATCAAATGAATAGTTTTTAAACTCTTCATGTGAAGAGTGAAGAAGTTCTACACAAATACCATCATGATTGACATCATTTCCCATGCACAAGTCTCATACTCATGTGGGCACCATTTGAGGAAAAATCATAACTTATGTTTGACCCAACCAGCTCTAAGGAAGGTTAAATAAATGCATGCTGTTGAAGGAAGAAACATGCAAGTACATTCATGGAAACGCTGAAAGACAATAGGTTACATTTTTAGACATTCCTGAAGCCTCTTATTTTTCTTTCTCCAGGCTTCTACTATTTTTAAAGAACTTCATTATTCTGCTCAGAATCATAGAGTTTAGGCTTCCATTTTGTAAACTGCAACCATAGATAATGAGAGTACTTTGCTTGAAAAGTATTTTTAATAGTACATTATGTCCAAAGACCTATTCTATTTAATTTTATTTATTTTTGTATTTTGCTTCCGAAGAGTGAAGTATAGCATAATTGTAAATTGTTCCAATATCTATATAGAAATATAAAATAATTCTCAGATGATTTTTATCTCTATTAAAAAAATATATTTTATTTCAGATTTTCTTGTTGCTCTTCTTGCTGCTTTATCTATCCAGCTATGCGATTATTGACCGGTTCCGGAGATCTGGCATTGAAGACTATTTCTCAGCAGATGAAGATGAAGCAACCGTCTATAAAATCAGGTAACCAGTATTATTTATTTATTCAAAACTCACTCAGTGTCTAAGCGCTAAAGATGAACCATGCTTAGTTTAAAATGCGTCCGTGATTCACCAAGGTCATAGCAAAACTACTCCAAGATTTTACTTGATAATATTTTAAACCATAGTATCGAGGCTAGGTATTCTATCAATTCGAATGAATGCATAACTTATACTATTATATTATTTGAAATGATAGCCGAGTGCCGTAGCAGGTATCTTTTCAATCAGAGATAAGCAACGAAACTCCTGGGCCATCTTTGTAAGGGTGACCGATTGGATTGGCCAGCAAAAAAGGCTCTCTTTGCTGTAAAATCATTTCCTGGTGCTTCGAAACCCACCTAAAACTGTAGGTCCAACTCATCAATCACCATCATCCAATTCATTACCGGGTCTCAGACATATGTGGGCTTTATCCTCCGAAAAAAATATACAAAGAAAAATCTGCAAAATGTTGAAAAAATAATATTTATTATAGGCCCTACAGTAAACATGATTAATAAGCTACCACTCCTCCATGACAAAACAAGGAACACTTTCAAAATAAAGATGTATTTATGACTGTTTGATTGAGAATCTCGTAAGTGAGTTATTGAATCTAAATTTGAAATTTTTAAAAGACGGATAGTTTATTATAGTGTGTGTAATTTTACCTTTTAGAATGATACTTTATTAGATGTACATGTGTGCTGTGACACTGACATGTCATTGTTTTTATGTGTTTCATTTGCTGTTTTGACCTTTTGACAATAACATTCTATTTTTTCTAAGTTCTATCAATTGTATTAATGTATTTTTTATTGTATTGGTCATATTTTGTTATTGCAGCTTGTGGTTGTGCACATTCTCATTGTCAGTATCGATGTGTGCAGCATTGCTCCTTCCTTTCTCCATTGCCAGCAATGAGGTCCTGCTCATGTATCCTTCCAGTTTCTATGTTAAATGGCTCAACCACTCACTCATACAGGGTCAGTATTATTTTTATATTGCATGATGGTATATGAATAATATGACCGAAGTTAGTATGATAATATTTTATTATCTGTTTCTATTCTGTTATTCATCTTTTATTACATCAATTCATGGCATCTCTGTTGGATCCTATGATACTCCTGTATGCGGACATAATTTCACAATGAAATTATTTGCATACAGTATTATTTCTGCAGATATTTTTTTGAAGCATTTTATTTCTTGTACATGATACGCCTATTCAAGTTGAACTAAGTATTTTTTCTTTGTAACTTCTTGGTTTCTCTCCTAAGAATTGTTTGTTTTATAATTATTATTATTTTTTATCATGTATCATTTTTTCTGTGTATTTTTTCTTGTTTGTGTTTGCGGAAATAAAGATTATTATTAATATGACTGACAGTATGATAATATGGCAGAAAGTTAGTATGATAATATGAAAGATGTATGAAAAATTTTGAAAAGGAAACTTTCATGAAATAAATTTATAAATATTTATGTATTAATTGTGACAAAATGTAGAGGAAAATGTATTTCCTACTCAGGTTATTCAAGCCTACCTGGTTATTCAAGAAAAAGAAACAGATTTGACACATTCATTTCTTCCAAGCTGTAATAGATAGAAACATGATTTCAGCGTTCATGGAAAGAGGAAAGTTTAAAATTATAAAAAGGCTAAGTAGAAATCTCAATAACGGCCGCATTGGTTGTAATAAAGTGGAAGCAACACCACAGGAACAGCCATTTTGTTGTTTTGAGTTAATTCAACTTTATTTTCCTTAGCCATTTTTATGAACTTTCTGAAACGTGATTTGCACATGAAGCTATTCTAACTCTAATTGTATGTTTAACTCATGAAGTATGTACCCTAATACAATTTGCTAATAGAGGTACACAAAATGGTTCCTGTCGTCGCCATTTTACTACAGACAAACAACAGCACCAACTCATGATTGGAACGTTTTGGAACTTCCCAATAGTGATTGAAATTATTTCATCTTTCTATGACCGTTGGAATTATGTTCCTATCTTTTTTTAGTTTGAAAGACATAATTTTTGGTAATCTGTTTCTACTTTTCGTTATTTCCCGTTGTAGGCTAATTGAATTACATGAAAGAAGCAACCATTTTAATATCAAGTGAAAGAGTTGTTCATCAATTCCTAATTTGTCTTCCATATTTTTATTTGCATTTTCTAGGTCTCTGGAACCACGTGTTCCTCTTCTCAAACGTCTCGTTATTCATCCTACTGCCATTCGCCTATCTCTTCACTGAATCCGAAGGATTTTCTGGATATCGCAAAGTAAGTTTCTCTATAGGAACCTGCCAGAAAACATACGTAACTTTGAGGGAAAATATTGCATTCAATTTATAGATGATAGCTTGAGTATAGTATTGTATATTACCCAAGTTTATGTCTAGATATTTGTCAATATTTTGGTTGTTTCATGTATTTTAGTAGTCCAAGTATTAGAACAATTCAACGTTAGCCTATTCCACACACAGGCTTCGCCTTTGTGGAGAGCGTTCATGAAGTTTTTTTGGAAAATTGTTTTGAATTCCGTGTAATTATTTTAAACTTCGTTATATTTAGTTATTATGATAGATTATTTTCCAATTCCCACTGTAAGTTTTATATGATATTTTTGGTTTGCAAGAAAAGCAATGTTATTGTATGACTCGAATTTTTGTTACTTGATCATGGAAAGTAAAAACCAATTTGATTTGATTTGAAGTTGTGTATCGTTAATTTTATCAAATTTGCTAAAGTTTTACAAAATTTAAAAAAGACATGAACTATTTTCAATAATGTAATCAAATATGATTGTAAAATTGAATATTGTAAACGTTTGGATTAGCTCTAACATTCAGTAATTTTTCATAATTTTTATTGTTTCTTCCAGTGTTTGATGTCTCGGGTATTTGAAACATCAGTAGTGCTGTTCCTACTCAGTATTGCAATGTTGGGCTTCACTTACATATTTTCGAATTTGATCGACTATGAAAACTCCAGTATTTTTTCGTTCCTCAGTAAGTACATTTTTTAATAATATTCAGTGTTAGACGCATATAATTTTCTCTAAAAAGTAGGATATTAATTTTTCCTTTTTGACTCATTTTTAATTTGGCACAGTTTAAAGAGAGCACGTTCTTACTTGAAATGATTAATCTTGGAAAGCAGAGTGCAGTATCAGTTTTATCTTGGAAAGCAGCCACATTTAGAATTGCTGTTATCTCAAACAGCTTTTATTCAATAAATTATTCAAGTCCTAATTATCTTTGATTATTCTTACAGAAGCTAGTTTTATAAATAACGTGTAGATTATTAGTAGAATGAAAATAATTGTAAGAAATGAACACTTTAATGCGTGGTCCAAAGAAATGAATTTATATTCTAATGCCCGTATTAGTGACATTTAAAAAAAAATATGCCCCTACAAAATCTTGAAGATACAATCTTTACAACCTTCCATTCCACCCTTACATTATAATTATTTAAAAATAAAATAAGTAATATTGACATTTTATCTTAATGCTTGAAGAATATCCTGGATATTTAGGTTTGATCTAGTTTATTATATTTTGTGAGTATTTGATTAAAAACAGTATATCAATTAACTTACAGTTACAATTAATTTATAGTAAACATATAAATTATATACTATCTGTAGGCTACTACTATTTTAAACGTTGATTTTAATCATTGATAGTTTATTTAATTGTTTTATTTGTGTAGAATGAGGCTTTTCGATGAGCAATAACTCATTTTAATGCTGTTTTTCTGCCTGTCTACCAGAAATGTTTTAATTTACTTGAAGAAAGTAATTAATTCTAATGTTGTGTTTCAGGTCTCTGGAGCTACTATCTCCCCTTTCTGTATTCCTGCATTTCATTTCTTGGAGTTGTCACTCTATTGTGTAAGTGTCTCTAAACTCAGTATGATTTACATTATTGTGACTAATAATATTTACAGCAGATGTGATAACTAATTATCGCTTGATTTATGTGCAAAGCACTTGTCACTAATTTACATAACATAACTCCAGACTGACTGGTACGAAATGCATTTTATTAGTCACGTTCACAGCCATAAGTTTGCTATTTAAAATTTTTGAACAAAGTTTCCATTTGCTTAGCATAGACATATTGAAACAATCTCTAAAAGGTAGTTGAATTAATAAGTATAGCTTCTATTAATGTGAAGATCCTTAAGCTTAATTTAAATTTGCATTTGAGCCTGGCGCAAATAGAAACGTGACGCAGGGTGACGTTTTATGACACACAGGAATGAATTAGAATGTCCAAATAGATTCTAGAATTATCTGGTACATTATTTTCATCTTTGTCGTTTCTCACTTGTAAAGTGCTTCCTCCTTTAATATAGCGTTACCTATAGAAATAATTGTAGATTTGTGACACAGTAGATGCTACTAATTTGTAACTGAAATTTATTTATTTTCTTCATAAAAATCATTACAATAACAAAGCGCATCATAAATATTAAGAAATAGTTCCTCTTATGGGCAATAGCCTGAACTATATCGCTAGTATGTGTATTTAATTTTTTAAGTATTTGTCAAATAAGAAAAATATGTCGAATATTTTTTAACTTCGTATCTTTCTTGCTTTCAGTATGTACACCACTTGGATTCGCCAGGCTTTTTGGTGTTGTAAGCTCTTTTCTAGTGAAACCACAGTTTCTTAGAAACATTAACGAAGAATATGATGTCGCTTTCATTGAAGAAGAATGCATTAAAAGAAGGTAATTCACTTAATTTATGATTTAAATTATTAATACATATTGAGACCCATACCCATCACACTCATTTAGGGATTGAGTGGGAGAGAGGACATTGAGTACTAACTCTGCCCTTAATAAAGGCAGGTCGTCAATCAATCATTTGATATTCAAGAACTATATTGAATACATAGAACTATTGTATTTGTTACTGTGCATAGTTTTATTATGAATAGAACGGACAGCTTATTTGAATTGAAAAGTATTTTACTTTACTGAGTAAAAATTCTTCTTAATTTGCCTTGAAATAACAAATTATTTTTTTACAATATTTAGATTAACCTTCTAATCAACACAATCTGGAAGCAGCTGAAGGAACAAGTAATGTCAATCAAGAAATTATTTTCGACTTTCAAGTCATTTTCACCCAAATGAGTTTTTTATTATTGTATTATTCATTCATTTATTTATACCACAAAACACAATTAAGTAAAGATGCAACAGGCACAACTCACTACTGCTTCTTTGCAAATTTTCAACTGGAAAATCAAAATTTTAGGTTATTTCCTCGTAAAACTAGAAAGTTCACTGTGAAGCACAATTACTGATTATTTCAAAAAGATAAATATAAATTTAAAAGCTCACTTTAAAAACGTAGCAAAGCAGTTTATTAATTAAAGTGATTGAGGAGACAAAATATCTACCCCAATAACACTATCACCAATGCAAAGAAAATTTACCATTTCTCATATAAACAATATTTGAGTTCATGGGAGCTTTACCGTTTACCGTAGAGGAAATTCACGGGAAAATAAGGAGTCTGATAGGTCTATTCAAATTTTTGAACGTCTATGAATTTGGATGTACCAATCAGATGGCTTGGTTTTCGGTAAAATTACATTTACCGGTAAACGATATGGCTCCTATGATTTTTTTCTTTTGGAGGATGAAGCCAACATAGGTCTGAGACCTGTGCGTGGGTAATGAGTTGGACCTACAGTTTTATGTGGTTTCCGAACCACCGGGAAGTGATTTTAGTTCATTGGTTAAGTTCATGGGAGCCTTATCGTTTACCGGTAAATAGAATTCTACCAGATACCAAGGCGTCTGGTTAGTCTATTCAAATTCATAGATGTTCAAAAATTTGAATAGACCAATCAGACGTCTTAAAAGTTAAATTTCATTTACCAGAAAACGGCAAGGAACCCATGAACTCCACCAATGTTTGCAAGTTTATTATAAAATTCGTTTTTCTACTTTCATGTTTATAATTATAAATATTTTTACTAGTTCTAATTCCATGTTCTATTTGTTTGATTTCTTTTTTTTTATAATTCGATGAATAATAATCTATAATGAATAATAAGACACAATTGTCACAACCACATTTATTAAAAATATTGATGTGTGATGTTATTATTATTATTATTATATTATTATTATTATGTGTGATGTTGAAGATCCATCTTGTTTTCACTAATAATAATTTTATTTCTCAATAAACAACAATCTTCAACATACACAAGTAAGTAGTACATAAGAAATACATTGTGATATTCATTGAGAAAGTAGGCACTCCCGAGAATAGCCTATATGGGAGTTGCCATCAAAATATTAAATATCTGATATTTTTAGTGTTAATATGTAATAAAAACTTAAAAAACACTTTTAAGTAGAAATTAACTCACGTTATGGCGTGACGGCCGTTTCACTCTGTTGTCAAGAGCATCGTCAGACGACCCACAGTACACTCTGGTAAAATTACATTTACCAGTAAACGATATGGCTCCTATGATTGAGTTCATTGGTTAAGCTCTACCGGAGTGTACTGTGGGTCGTCTGACGATGCTCTTGACAACAGAGTGAAACGGCCTTAACGTCATAACGTGAGTTGATTTCCACTTGAAAGTGTTTTTTAAGTTTTTATTCTATTAAAAATATTGAGGTACTAGTTTCGGTTGTTATACCATTATCAGTCTCAAACAAAACATTGATAATGGTATAACAACCGAAACTAGTATCTCGATATTTTTAATAAATGTGGGTGAGACAATTTCGTCGTATTATTCATTATGGATACCTTCCACAATATCACCTTCGCCACTACAAAGAAAAACAATAATCTATTTTTAATTTGTGTACTAAGGCTCCTTTGATTGATTTTATTGGTTGAGTTCAAGGGAACCTTAGTTTCCCGTTTTGTAATTCTACCGGAAACCAAGGCGTCTGATTAGTCTATTCAAATTCATAGACGTTCAAAAATTTGAATAGACCAATCAGACGCCTTAGTTTCTGGTGAAATTCCATTTACCGGTAAACGGTAAGGCTCCCATGAACTCAAAATCATTGTCTGCATGCGTTAATCTTATTATAAAGTATGTTTTTCTACTGGCAAATTTATAAATATGTTCCATGTTTTGTATGGTTAATTTCTTGTGTTTGTAATTCGATAAATAATAATAATTATTCATCATTACTTATCATTTATATTTATTATTATTATTTATAATTATAATAAAAACTTAAAAACACTTTCAAGTAGAAATTATGACTCACGTTGTGGCGTGACGGCCGTTTCACTCTGATGTTAAGAGCATCGTCAGACGACCCACAGTACACTCATGAGTCACTCCACAACGTGAGTCATAATTTCCACTTGAAAGTATTTTCAAGTTTTTATTATATATTAGTGGAAACAAGATGTATGTTCAACATCATAATTTATAATTGTGTTTCATTTGTGTACTAGGTTGAAGCAGGCAAAAGCAACGGGCAAGTCGTATCTGAGCCCGCCGCCAATGTACGAGCCGAAACCGGTGCGACGAAAAAATACGACAAAAGCTGACAACGGCGATGAATTTGCTGACGATGACGAATCGCTGATGGTGTTACGCAACGGTCAGCTGCAATCCGAATTGACACAGCGTTTGGAGGCAGTTGCTAAGCGACGGCAGCTATTGGGTAAGGCCAACGCTTTCACTTTTTCTCTCTTTCTATACGATTTCACTTTGTTACGATTCAATTTATACTCTACTAATGAACTGTGGTAAGATTTGCATTATATATAAGACTTGGTATTGTCAGGCTAATTTATAAACGTCGAATGCTGTCTTTTATCGACAAAACTAGTACTGGAGAATAAGGGATTGAAGGAGGAGGAGGAGGAGGAGAAGAAGAATGAGAAAGAGGAGAAAAATGATGATGGAGAAGTAGAAGAAGAGAAGAAGGGGAAGAAGTAAGAGAGGAAAATTTATAAAAAAAAGATCAAAAAGAGGAGTTGAGAGGAGAAGAAAAAAGGATAAGATATTTGTTTGATATTCATTTATTTATTTATTACATGAGGGCAAAAATATGTGATGAAAGAGAGAAGAAAAATGAGATGGCTTAGTACATTTTCGATTCAATTTAATCGGGCTACCTTCTAGTTTATTATAAAACACGTGATACTAGTCACTTCTTTTTCAATGTTAAACAAACTATTGGAACATAGAATGGGATAATGGGACACCCTGATGAGCTTAATTTGAAGTTGAATTGTTTGGAATAGATTTCATCATTAAACTACTATCAGAATCGCTCATTATAGTTCATATAGAATCGCTCTTCACTAGTGATTTCAAATGTTCAATGGTCTGTCTTTTCCATTTAAATGCTCAAATTCTTCGATCTTGAATTTATGGCTGTTCTATAAGAAATGCGTGTGACATCAATTTTTATTCATTATGAGTATTTATAATAATGTCATCAACACTATTTTATATTGCCGACCTTCATTAATTTGATATCGGTTTAAATTTCAATTGTGTTATAAGTGGAAACAATGCTTGAAACCATGCTATCATGTGACATCGAGTTCAATTTCAATTGTTCTGTTATAAGTTGAAAAAAATACTTTAAAATCCAATACTCTATCATATGACACCGGTTCAAATTTCAATTGTTCTATTATAAGTTGAAAAAATAATTGAAACCATGCTATCGTGTGAGATCGCCTCAAACCTTAATATTTTTCTATTATAAGTGAAAAAAAAAAATACTTATAGCAAAATGAGTATGATGGGGTAATTGAAGATGCGTTTTGAGCTACGTTTTTTCGTTTGAATTCAAGGCACACTACTCTATATCTAAAGCAGATCAGGGCAAAAGGTATTGTTTACTAAAATAACTTGAAAACGAACGACAAAACAAAAGTTTTGTAACAGAGAACGACTTTGGAATGGTTAAATCCAGTTAAAGCCTTATTATGCAAAGCCACTGCATTCGCTGTCACGTGCCTTAATTTAAGGCAAAGTTACATCAGTTACATATGGTGACCGTATGACTGAGCACAACAAGTTCAATGTAAACGGAGGTATACGTCCAGCTGCACGATAGAAAATTAAATTTGACCACCGCAAGATGACGTCATCTTACCGAGCTCAATAGGGAAGTCGTTGCACTGGCTCCATCCAATTACGTCATCTTACGGTGGTCAAATTTAATTTTCTTTCGTGCAACTGGCACATACACTTTTTCAAAGTCATCATCTGATTTTTTAAATCTAATTCACCCGGCTGGTGCGATTTAGTTGAAATTATTTTGAAATTGTGGCACGTGACCGCGACTGCAGTGGTTCTGTATAATAAGGGCCTTGGAATCATTCAGCAAGAATCACTGAATAAACATCTGAGCTTATCCTTGTGATCACTGTTTATTGTTACAGACAACTATAATTATTTCTCTTTATTTCTGTATTTCTCTCAACATTTGGAATTTGCTAACTTATTTGCTTATTTTACTTCCAGATGAGCAGAGAAGCGCTTCGTCGCTTAGACGAAACGTTGTCTATCCATTGGCAATGCTGATTCTGCTGGCACTGACTGTCATCACAGTGCTCATGGTTGTGCGCAACTCTCTTCAGCTATTGGTCGGTTTCAAGGCGTTGCCACTCAGCACCAAGGTTAGTTTTTCTTTTTTCTAATTCTTTTAGAAAGCTTCTCAGTCGTTTTCTTTGACTTGTCAAATTCATCCCTTGTTATATATTTTTCTCATTTGGCACGGCTAAAGATTCATTCCCTTATTGATTTATTCCCACTGTTCCAAACGCTTCAGATTTTGCCCTTGAGACATTTGTATGTACAGAGCATATGTACTAAGCATCAAGATTTTATTTTCCAAAATGATGAATCAATAAAGTATTTACATTCAAAGAGAGCTTCCTGTCAACAGGGTATGCTAATTACACCAAGACCACAAATGGAAATGTTTCGGCGTTTTTATCTGTATATGGCTCTAAAAATGTACAAGTTACCTGAATAAATCAAGTCTATTAGAGGTAATAAAGCTTTTTTCTATGCCGTGAAAGAATGGCTCTTGAAAATCCAAGATTTAGAAGCCTACATAAGATGAGTAATGTTAACCTATGTTATTATATAATAATAATCCAAAATCCATATGGACTGTTTGCTTTTTCATTTCAAATGTTTTATTATATAAGTTAATTCGAGGAAATATACATACTTAAGAGACAGCAAGACGTAAAGAGAAGATAAAGATTTTGTTTTCATCAAATTCTTATGACATATAAATATAAGCAAAAGCACAGTTTAATTCAGCAATTTATTTCTTTCCAAGGGAATTAAATTAGGTTGGTAACTTCCAATACAGTTTTAACTCTAGGAGGTACCTAATTCTACAAAAGAGTGATTAGAAATCAAGTAGATTCTATGTAACTGTTTTTTGTTTTCTATCTTTTAAGCTAGTATATAGAGGAAAATAATTTTAGTTTGTTACGTAAAAAGAATATGTTATATGTTATATGTTATTGTGGAATAAAGATGATTTGATTTGAGATTGAAGAAACTTAGTAGAATTTATTAATTTCGAATTCCTCAAGGTGCTATTAATTTATACTGAAGACTTCCACAATGGCGGATATTGACAAAAGCATTGAGTAGCTGATGGAAATCGATGAATGCTACTGTTCAAAAATATCAGTCACCCAGTTCCAGGTGGTGACTGATATTTTGGTACAGGAGCATTCATCTTTTTCCATCAGCTATTCAATGCTTTTGTCAATATCCGCCATTGTGGAAGTCTTCAGTATAAATTAATAGCACCTTGAGGAATTCGAAATTAATAAATTCTGTTTCTGTATATTTGTTAAATTGTCAGTTACTTAAAACTGACTTGTAAAACTTAGTATTTATTGATTCATGAGCTAGAGGTAGATAGCAAATTGATAGATATAACACAACAATACCTAAAGCTCTATAAACATGTATATAAAGTGTTTATAGAGCCTCAAATCAAATCAAATAATTTTTCATTTTGACCTCACAAACAATTAATTGAAACAATTTTGCTGGTTGCAAGCAATAATTAAGCAAGAAAAATAATTTTAACAACAAAAACTGGACAAAACTGTCTCATAAAAACAAACTAAATAATATAAGGCCAAAACAAAAAAGTACTACTTGCTAAATTTAAACAACATTACCAAGTTATCGATATGCAGGTAACAACTCGGAAACATCTTATCTCAATTGCTCAACATCACCCCCAATCATTTACTGCACGTTTCAAAAATATACAATACAAATAGAACTAATAATGTAATGACTACACTTTAAAGAGAAATATCTGGATAAATTTGGTTATGACCTAAATTAGGATTTTCAGCTGAAAATTTGTGAAGAAAGTAGGTTTGTGCGCAATAGCCTGTTTCATCTCTGATTGTTTGTTTTTTGTTATGAATAAATAAAACTGTATAACTAGTGATTTATTTTTCAAGCAGAACTTATTCTATTTGAGCGTTCTTATAGTGTAACTTTTGACTTTTATTCATTTATTACATTTTCCTAGTGTTTATTGAGTATATAACTAAAAATTAATTACCTTACCTGCTCTCAGGATTCACCTTTGCAAGTTTATTATTTTCATTATATTTATGTACTGTACATATCGTCTGTATTTTTATTTCTTCATTTGATTGTGTGTATTTACGAAGAGAATAAATCATTTTGAGATTTTTGAATCAACTAAAATAGTAACTCTTCGTTTATTGTTGTGGATATTTCCATTTCTATAATTTGCAGTATATATCTGTGTTGGCTAAATAATTTTTTAAATATTTTGCTTATGTTTATTTCAGTTTAATTTTTATTTTCGTTTTGTCAAATCAGCAATTCACAGTGGGCATCAGTTCGCTGTCAATGCTGGGTGCGTGGGGCGCGGGGCTGGAGGTGGTTGTGCTGCTCTACCTGGCTGTGACGTCATGCGTCGGCCTCTACACGCTGCCATTTGTACGCGCAGTTAGACCGCGCATGCGCAGCACGCCATTTGTGCACATTGTTGTCAACTGTATCATACTGCTTGTGCTCAGCTCAGCGTTGCCTGTTTTGGCTCGCACACTCGGTGAGTGGCAGTTAAAGATTATTTATTTCACTGCATTTTATTACCAATAAATAGTTATTTTACCAATTAAACCTTGATAACTGGCTGGTAGGCCTTGGTTCAGTTACAATGTAGCACTTTAAATGCGTAAATATTTTTTATAAAAAGGTATATTATGATAGCACACGTGAAAGTCATACTAGTTGTATGACTACAATTGTAATGTGCCTTGTTACTCGGTATTATACGCTGATTATACTACTAATCTGATCATTGATAAGAATGCAGAATAAGAAAATACAGAAAAAAATAAGTGTAACTTAACTTAATAAATAAAAAAAAATATATAACTAACTCCTGTTATCAACTAACTAGAATAGATAAAACTAGTAGAAACAAAAGGAAGGAACAATTGAATGAAATTATATTATCATTAAATTCAGAGACAATGTCAAACGAATAGAAGACAATATTTTCATACTCGTCTGATATGGATGTCAATAATACATTTGCATCATCAATGTAAAAACCATATATTTACAGCACATGTTGTGGCTCTATAATTCATTCCTAAACAACAATTTCACTCCCTATTTGGGAGTCAAACTTTTCAAATTTAGGGAGACTATTTTGACAAATGGTCCCTCATTAAAACTATAAAAAGGAATAACTACAAGCCTATTCAATAGCACAGTCTTGAATTATTTAAAAGCGTAGTCCTGAACTATTTAATAGCATAGTCTTGAATTTTTCTGTCTACATAATTATTCTATGATGAAACTAGATGTACAACTTCGTATAAAGTACCTATATCATAACTGTTAGCCGTTTTGGTTAATCCTTGATAGGGAATATCGCAATTTCTTGTGTTATAGCTTTGATTATCTAGTCTCAATTTCAAATCGCTTGTTTTTTTTAAATGCAACAATACAGTACTAATGGCATTACTACAAGGATTTCGAAAGAAATAATTGTATATTGGCTGAAAATAAATGAATTATGAAGGATTTACAATTCCATTACAAGGATTTACATGATTACAAAATAATAAGTATTGCTTGCTTATTGATAACAATTTGCTTGCAAGCATTTTAAAAATTGAAACTAGGATACATGTGAATCCATTCTATTTTCATTAATAACCATAGTACGTTAACTATTTTCGTTTCATTTTTTTCAGGTATTACCAATTTTGACCTTCTGGGGCATTTTGGCCGTATCGATTGGCTGGGCAACTTCATGATAGTATTATCATATAATATTATATTTGTGTTGTCAGCAACACTGTGTTTGGTGAATAAATTCACTCACACTGTCCGCAAAGATCTTTATGCTTGGTGAGTTTTACGCATTTTAATAAATTTTTCATATGTATTTCAAATTAGTAACAAATTTATGAAAAACAGCATTGTCTATTCCACGTATTCTTATTTTAATACTAAAGGATTATGGTTTCGTGGCACAAGTTGGTAAATTTTCATAATTTCCGTCATATATCAAGGTAGATGAACTAAAAGTTGCAGTCTACAAATAATATTTTATTTATTCATTCATATTAGTGATAGCCGTGAGCCGTAGCAGGTGTCTTTTCAATTAGATAGAGATAAGCTACGTACTCCTGGGCCCTCTTTGTAAGGGTGAACGATTGGATTGGCCAGCAAAAAATACTGTTCGCTGCTGTAAAATCACTTCCCAATGGCTCAGGGCCCAACTAGAACAGTAGGTCCAACTTATCAATCACCATCATCCCACTCTTCACCCACGCACAGGTCTCAGACCTATACGGGCTTTATCCTTTAAAAATTATATATGTATGTATAAGTTACATTCAGCTGAACGTGAAGAACAACAATAAGGTTTTATATTGGATACCAAAACGCAGGTATTTAAACCTTTATTAATAAGGTTTCGTAGTTTTTACAGTATATTTTTTATCAGGTTGTCCTGTCTTCTGTTTAATTATTATGAATTCATGTGTCTTAATAGCTGATTTTGTCTGTTTCATCATTTTCCAGGCTGCAGGGTTTGCTCTCCTATACAGTCTCTATTTACAAGAAAAGTATTTTTCATAGGATTATAATGAAAATTAGGAGTTATTGGAAAAGGAACGAGCGGCTGGATCCATTGCAGCATGCAGTCAGCACACCGACGCATTCAGGAAAAGAAGACTGAACTGAAACGCAAGACTAATTATAACTATAGATTTTTAATCGCACCTCGTCTTTAGTCATATTGATTAGTCGGCCAGTTGTTGGACGTTTAAAACACTCAGAAATGGATTAGATCGTTTCTTTTTAGTAACGTAGTTTCTGTCTTAATTAGAGAGATTGAGCAAAAATACGCTAACGGTAATGCTAATTCCAATCTGACTACTCTATGACTCAGGTTGCACTACAGCATAGAGTGATCAGGTTAGGTAAGGTTAGGTCCAGTTCCAGGGAGCTTTACCGGTAACAGGTTATTGTTACTGGTGGCGTCTTATTGGTCTACGCAAATTAGAGGCGTTGAAAAATTTGAATAAACCAATCAGATCCCACCAGTAACATCTACCAGTTACCGGTAAAGCTCCCAGGATTCCACCAATGTTTAACTCAAACTGTCTAAATCTTTGATCACAAAAACAATCTCTGAGGCCCGTATTTATGAACGTTCCTTCAAAGTTACGACTCGAAGGCCTCTCAAATGCCTCTATTTTAAATGCATTACAAGAGTCACTCGAGTAATGAGACACTGAAGAAACGTTCATAAAAACTGCCCTAATTACTGGTCCTCTTCATTTAATGGCATTTCAGATTGTAGTATTGATGAACTTATCCATTGAGCAAAGAATAACCCTGTAGCTCTGCTGGAACAAAGTACTGTAAGGTTTTTATTGTGTTCAGTGGATAAGTTCAACCATATTGTGTTATAGAATGTGATGGCCATAAATTGAACTAGGTTGTTTTTGCAGACAGGGACTCCTATTGATTGTTCCTGACAACGCTAGAGCATCTTACTTTATTGATTTTTAACTTCGCACAAGTAAATACATTTTTGTATTATTTTTTCAATGTAGGCTTTATAATTTCTGTTTGTGAATGGTTATTTTCAATTACTGTATAAAAAAGCTCTTAGATTCACAGTACATTGTAACGTGTAACGATTACATTTATACACTTTTATTGTGAATTTTTTGTTGGTTCTTAGGAACTTCATAGTAAAGATAGACAAGGTTGATACTTGTGTAAATCACTTTTAATTTTGGCACTGGGCAACGTTTTTGTCGCTTTATTCGCCACATTAATAGTTTATTTTTGAAATATGGTCTAATGTTCAAATTGAGCTTGAATAGGCAATATTTTAACCGTGGTCTATTTAATTTTAATGTATATTGTTCTCATTGTTCTTGAAGAATGTATGCCAAAGTTTTATTCTTCTTTTTAATTTACTGTTGTATGACTACTGTATTCTGTAACACTTTGTTATGTGCACACGTAAATATTTAGTTTATTTTGTAAGATAACTTTAAGTCAAAGTGAACCTTATTGTAAATGCATTATTGTACTATGTAAGAAAATTTGTAAAAAAGTTATTGAATTTCCATGTGTTTTTTCTTTACTTTGGTATTTCCATTTCATATAAATATTTTTATGTATTTTGATTGGGGCTGTTTTTTGGTGTAAGCTTTTCATGAAATGATTACTCATTTTGTATGAATTTGTATATCAAGTTCTGTATATTTTTACATACAGTTATTTGTATTTACAACTCATATAAGTTAACTTTTTATGTGAATTCAACCACTTGCAGTCAATTTGATTCAAGTGACTGCAAGTCGTTGAATTTACCTAAAAGGTTAATACTGTATTAACAAAGCAGTTCGTCATGGAACAAGAAGTCTAGGAATATAAGTTGTTAAGTTGTATTAATTTACAACTCACATAATATATCATGCTTGAGATGTTCAATTCATAATCAGCTTAGAAGGGCAATAAGAAGTACAGTACAGTGGAGAATCGATTCTAGAATCAAGAGTGAACATGCATGTATAGTGTTTGCACCCACGGTATACTACTGATGCAAGATGCAGCCATGCAACTAATTGATGCAAATGTGTGTGGGCCTTTCATTTGAGCCATTTCTGGCCACAAATGTTAATTAGGGTTCTTTTCCAAAAGCAAATCCTGTACTGTTGCACTTGAACAGGAAAACCTTAGGAACGTCTGTATTAGGGAAGGGAAATGGGTCCTAAAATGTTGATTAAAAATATATATAATGAAACTTTAACCATCGATAGATGCAGTCATGCATTTACTTTGCATTATTCATGATTGCTTCCCTCGTGGAATTATAAAATAGGTCTGAACCCGATTAGTTCAACCTAACCTAACCATACTCCTTCATGGAGGAGTATAATACCTTCAATCCTTCATGGTTGAGTCAACCCATGGCGATCAGAATATAACTAAAGCTGCGTCTCCACCAACCGAACAGTGTTCGCTGGAATCAGCTGATGTCGCCGAACATTTTTTGGAGTTGGTTTGGTGTGGACGCCTTCTTGAACATTATAATTGGTGTGGCGGGAACCTATTGTTGGTCGTCACTGTTCGCTCACAGACCGAACATTGCAATTGAACTCACGAAAATGTTCGGTGAACCATATGTTCAATGTTTGCCCATTTTTTTGTATTCGCCAACAATGTTCGGCAGACATGTTTGGTTGCTGGAGACGTGGCTTTAGGCATTGGAACTTTGGAACCAAAAATATATAAACGCCTTTGAACCAACTAGCTTCAAGGAAACTGTGTACCGTACTGTTGCCAAGTTTATGTGACTGTCAGCTCTGCCTTACAGTCAAACCGTCAATGTGGCAATGCCGCTACAGATCACCAGCCATTTTGTAAAAAAATTAAGATGTAATAATGGGAAAATTAGTATTTTATTGAACATCAAACCCAATATTATTATTTGGAAAAGCAAGGAAAAATAAAAGTATGAACCAAAAATATATAAACGCCTTTGAACCAACTAGCTTCAAGGAAACTGTGTACTGTTGCCAAGTTTATATATTGTGACTGTCAGCTCTGCCTTACAGTCAAACCGTCAATGTGGCAATGCCGCTACAGATCACCAGCCATTTTGTAAAAAAATTAAGATGTAATAATGGGAAAATTAGTATTTTATTGAACATCAAACCCAATATTATTATTTGGAAAAGCAAGGAAAAATAAAAGTATGAACCAAAAATATATAAACGCCTTTGAACCAACAAACTTCAAGGAAACTATGCACTGTTGCCAAGTTTATGTGACTGTCAGCTCTGCCTTGTAGTCGAACCGTCAATGTGGCAACGCCGCTACAGAGCACCAGCCATTTTGTAACAAATTAAGATGTAATAATGAGAAAATTAATATTTGAATGAATATCAAACACGATATTATTATTTGGAAAAGAAAGGTTAATATGAAAAATAAAAGTTGAAGAACAATTAAAATATCGATGTCTTGAAACATCGATAACCTCAACATCAACTTGTTCGGATCGGAGCCGACAACTCGACACTCGACAACGGTCATGAGTTTGGGTTATAGAGTCATCTGTTTCCGGAATTTGTGATTGTAAATCCAGTGTTATAGAATTAATTTTTACTTCTAGTTTTAGAAAAAATCTTCTAAAAATGCCAAGAGGTATGAATATTTAATTTGAATCGTTTAATTTGTAATTAAACATTGTTTTCTTTATCACGTTCCAGTTTGTTAGCTATGAGGTTATGTTGGAACTAGGCGAAACAGACTTGAATGATTTACAGTATTATAATTATTTCCTCTTATTGATTTTTCATTTGCTCTAGGATTCTATAAAAGTAATCTCTCACATCCAACTTCAATTAGAATGTTGAAT
The DNA here is from genome assembly GCA_948455865.1 of Conomelus anceps. Classification (NCBI taxonomy): domain Eukaryota; kingdom Metazoa; phylum Arthropoda; class Insecta; order Hemiptera; family Delphacidae; genus Conomelus; species Conomelus anceps. The sequence goes on from OX418225.1 coordinate 7,087,931, forward strand.
AATTGATGTTAATTCTATTTTTTTCGGGGTTAATAATGGCTGACTGCTTTATATTGCAGATTACACAAGCTGTTTACTTGCTTTTACTTAATCCTTTCAGTAGATTTTTTAAACTATAAATTTCATTTTTCCACTTTAATTGCGGTTTGATTATTAATCTCTACCACTACAAAGTAGCCACATTATAAAAATAATATGTTGAATGGAAGGCATCAGTTCTCTTTTTCTTAAACTAGCCTACCTATGCAAAAGCTACATATCTCTATTCAGTTTTAAAATCTCATTTACTTCAACAGATGTACACAAAATATCAGCTTGGGCTAAAAATCAGCTTTTATGGCAACCGAAAATACAAACTAGAAAATACAAAAATACTGTTATTTAAATGGCACATCTTTGGCAGTTCTAACTTATTGATCTTGGTAATGAATTTATGACTTTATCAAATCATAGGCTGAACTTTTTCTAAGCATTACTTCACTGTTTGATGTGCCTCAAACTTGGATTTCCCATGTTAGTGGAAAGTTCAAGAATTAGGTATACTTTCTTAAATGAGGTGTAGCTTCCAGAGCAGCTAATCTATCAAGGTTAGGCTGACCTTACTTTGTTTTGCTCACCTATAACTCGTATAGTTGTTCCTAATGATAAGTTAATATTAAACTTAATATTACAGTACGGTACCGTAAATTTTCGAAACTGTGACTATAAACTAAGCATACCTAACTGTTAAAATCTCGTAATGCATTTTCTCATCACTTTTCAGTCTTTTGACTCAATCATGCTGAAATCTGCTCTTTTTTAATTAGTAAAATTCTTTTTATATCTTTCAAAAAGTGTAAATATCTCATGGGATGAATTCCCATTCATATTGGCTCAACCATGCCGAAATAAGATATTCTCAGAGTTGTGAAACACTTTTCTACAATTCACATGTAATAACTACTATATGTGTGTGATTATAGGAAAATATCAAAATCATAAAGGCAAGAACCGCCGCTTCACAAATCCCGAAGAATTGGAGGAACAAAGAAAACGTGAAGAAAAAGAAAGACAATGGAGGGTGAGATTAGCACTCATTATTTTCACAAATAATTCATCACAGTTTTCCATATATTTATTGCGTGATTGATTTTTCGTGTTCTATCTCATTTAAACTTTTGTTATTTACACTTACAATAGAATTATTTATTACTCTTAGCTTAATAGAATTATTCAGAAAGTTACTTGGTAAAAAAGTTAAAAGGGTCATCTCAGGTATGCACGATGTCAATTTAAATGTAATAGGCTCTGAAACGATGAGACAATAGGTCATACAACATATGTATTCTAACTTTTTATTGTTAATTTAATGACTTAGTCAATTTTAATTGAGAATAAATAAAATATCTACTCAAGTAGGCTGAAACGTTTTCGAATCGTGATGATTCATTTTCAACAGCATCCTCGATCGTCAGTGTAAGTTTTTGGTTAGACGAATTATTGTGGTTTTTCTTCTAACCAAAAACCGGCACGGATGATCAAGGATGTTGTTGAAAATGTATCATCGCGACTCGAAAACGTTTCAACCAACGTGAATAAATATTTTATTCATTCTCAATTAAAATTGACTGCAAGTCAATAAATTTACCATAAAAATTTGATATTAACAACGCAGATCGTTATGGATCAAGAAATTCAGGAACAATATTAATATTTTTTTGACAATAAATATTTTTTATAGTTCCCACATGAGTCTTAAGACGTGGGCGTGGGTAATGAGGTGGATGATTATACAAAATATGCCAGGTTGAACGGAAATTGAACCTGTAACCACAGGAGTAGTAGTCAGTCAAGAGTCTTAGAGATATAACACCCAAACCAAGTACAACATTACTTCTGCCAGTGGAAAATTTATTTCTATGTTAGTCTTATGTCAGTCCTTATGCACTCGGAGATCTTTGGCAAGAATAATAAATTAATAATTTCAACAATTTTTTTTGTAATGAAATGGGCTATTGTATAAAATAATTCACTACATCATCATCATTAAGAATCATGAAGCTCACAAATTTACGTCTGAGTGCATCCTCATACACAATTCATAGAGGTATTACTAGATTTTTAAATTGAAGTCTTCAACATTGTAAAAAAAAGGAAGTTACGTCATCTTATTGTTATGCATTGTTTTGTTTTAGCAAACTCATGGCGAAGAATCATCAAGCGAAGAGGAAGAAGATGGAGCCACGGCAAAGAAAGATGTCGATAAATCGTCAGGTAGCTCAGAGAGCGATTCTGAAACAGATTCTGACGAAGTTGTAAGTCCTGCTACACTATTCATTTCTACCCAAAAGCTTGATAAGATTTGATTTTCAGATGTAACTGATGTAATATTTTCACTCAAACACTGCATTGAATGACTACACGATGACTTTATTTATTATAGTGCGATAAATTAGCATTGCATTAAAATTATCATAAGGAACTTACCATCCCACTTCTCGTTTGCGTAGTACGCTCTGTGGGCCATAACATACTTTTTTCTTGTAGATTACGTCTTGGAGAGTCCAGTTAAGGAGTATAAGACAAGTCAAATCAACAATTATACTATCTTATGGACTAGTTACCATAGTTACTACATGAATTAGTTGAGGTGAGGCTTAATTTTGATGTGAAAGGAACTCTTGTACACTATAAAAAGCTTTATCAACTAAATATTTCTTCAGTTGTTTTTTTTTATTTTTCTATATTTTTAAGACTAAAAACTGCGGTAGCTTGTTGTAAAACTAAATATTTTCTCAATTGTTTTTTAACTGTTGAGATCTGAAGAGTCATCCGCAGTTGTAATCTGCTAGCCTAGAGGGACTAAAACTCACACACACACACACACACACACACACACACACACACATATCACTTACCTCGCATTGAACTCAAAACATATTTAAAGCTCATCTTATTCTTGAATTGTGTTAAAAATTGTGGATTACGATATTAAGTAGTGAAAAAAAGTAGGCTACTGTAAATCAACCTTTTCATCCACAATTTTTGGCAAGTTCACTCGTATTCAGAGGGCGGCTATGTTATGAATATCGGTATCCTGATGTTTAATTTGAAGTTAGTGTCGAACCCATGAGCTCCATGAAATAAAGTGAAAGTTGAATAAAATTATTACTGAAATCATAGTGCTGAACCATGAACAGAAGGATTGATAAGGTGCGTTCTGGGAGCACCGCTTACCGGTGCACCGTAAAATCGTTTGTCTTTTCAAATTCGTAGGCATTCATCAACCAATCAGAATCCTAGTTTCCGGTGCACTGTTAAGCGGTGCAGGCTCCTCCCAGAACGCAAATAAATTTATCTGGTAAAACTGCGCTCTTGATTATTGAAATAGTTCCATGAATTATAGTTAATAAGAATATACTTACAGTAAGTAAGTATCAATTGTACTAGACATTCAATTGAAACTAATAATACTAATATTTTCTATTAGCTTATTGATAATGTTGTGGGATTATCGGTACGTAGCTATTGGGTAAAATGTGCAATTTTACCATTTAAAAGATTATGTTAATATTTATTTATCGCAATATTCATAAATATATCATTCTGTGACGGTGATGGTATCACATTATTTTTATTGCATTACACTTTTCTTTAGTACTGACTGTTTTCTCAATTTTATGATTACAAGTGATTATTTTATTTTATGATTACATTTCCTTTAATTATAACTTTTTATATTTTCATTATTTTCTCTATTTATATTATTATTTACTATTATTAAGTTATATTATTTAATTTAAATTATAATATATTATTTACTGTTTTCTCAATTCCATTATTACAAATTCTGATTTTTTATGTCATGGTTATTTCATTTCATAATATTATATTCTATTCTTATATTTCTGTTTTTCTAATTTAAGATTATTTTTGCTTTACAGCACAAAGCAAAAGGAGTTGAAAACCTAATCGAGGTTGAAAATCCAAATAGAGTTCAGAAGAAGACAAAAAAATCCTCGGCTCTAAATGAAGCAATATTAAAAGAAGACGTCAAACCGAATCTATCAAGAAAAGAAAGGTAAATAATATCCCAGTATTACGTTTCCTCTTTGTTAGCAAAAGGTTATTGTTGGGATACAAAAAACGAATATATTTTGTTGGGCATCTTATCTAAATTATTACTGTTTATTTGGACAGAAACTGTAGATAGATAATAATACATTATATTATTTATTTATTGATTCTGGTACAATACAGTTTGTTGTAATGAAACAACAGACTTTTAGCCCAAACCTGCTTCTTTTACTAAATTTTCACAAGGGTTCAATTATGGAAATATAATGCTTACATCTTCATTCAACAAAATATTTTACTCAAATCATTTGAAAAAATCACTATTATAAAAGTAAATTTCAACTATGCACTTTTATTTGGTTTATTTTACCTTAGATTGTTTACTGTAGGTGAGTTAGTAGTAACCATCACGGTAGGCATGTTTTAAGGATCTCACAATCTTAATTTTTGATGATGGTGATTTTTAGTAAAAGAGGATTTTATTAACTTTTCATGTGAAATTTAACGACTTGCAGTCAAATATTTGTTAAGAATAAGTATAACTCACTTAATCTGGCCGAGCGCTTTCGAATCTATTTTTTTGAAACTAGATTCGGAAGCGCTCGGCCAGATTAAGTGAGTTATACTTATTCTTAACAAATATTTGACTGCAAGTCGTTAAATTTCACATGAAAAGTTAATTATAAATTGAATATCAAGTGATGAAGCTTCTAATATAAAATAATTACTGAAAATAGCTATTAGCTTGTCATTTGATGATCTGTCTTATTTAATTAATTGAACTTACAATTGATTTGTGTAAATAGACTAATTTGTGTAAATAAAGTGCAAGTGTGAACTTTAGTGTTGCCAGCCTTATTTTAGCTATTAGAACCAGTAACAATACTTAATAGGGATTTTCGTTTTTACCATTTTTAACAAACTTGGAAAATAAGTATCGTATTTTTTTGCCTAAAGAACTATAAATATTTTAAAATATTGATTAAGTTATTATCGTGATATTAAGTTATAGACGTTTGAGTGTGTTCAATATGAATGAATACTACTTTAGAAAAGGAATTATTCAACATAAAATAATTTTTTTTTTTCCAACTAATTGGGAAAATTTGAACTGTTTAATAAAGAAAATTGTTTAAATCTATCAACATCTGAAATTAGTCATTGAGAAATACTTCTAACTAACTGACTTCCAAAACAGAAGGAGGTTCGCAATTCGACCTGTTCTTTTTTTAAATTTCTTTATCATATCTCAATGTAGGAAGCGTTAATGTAAAATGCATCAAGCAAAATATTAATTCTTATGAAAAATCTTGAATATCATAGATCAATAGGCTTACTTGACAGTTTATGTAGAGACTTAAATACTTGTAGAGTTTGCAGTATTCAAATAAAGTAGTATTCATTCATATTGAACACACTCAAACGCCTATAACTTAATATCACGATAATAACTTAATCAATATTTTAAAATATTTATAGTTCTTTAGGCAAAAAAATACGATACTTATTTTCCAAGTTTGTTAAAAATGGTAAAAACGAAAATCCCTATTAAGTATTGTTACTGGTTCTAATAGCTAAAATAAGGCTGGCAACACTAAAGTTCACACTTGCACTTTATTTACACAAATTAGTCTATTTACACAAATTAATTGTAAGTTCAAATAATTAAATAAGACAGATCATCAAATGACAAGCTAATAGCTATTTTCAGTAATTATTTTATATTAGAAGCTTCATCACTTGATATTCAATTTATAATTAACTTTTCATGTGAAATTTAACGACTTGCAGTCAAATATTTGTTAAGAATAAGTATAACTCACTTAATCTGTAGGCCGAGCGCTTTCAAATCTATGAGATCCATCTTCAGAATATTTGACTGCAAGTCGTTAAATTTCACATGAAAAGTTAATATTAACAACGCAGTTCGTCATGGAACAAGAAATCCAAGGGGATTTTATATTGCACTGTAGATAAATAAAACTTGGCAGGAATGGATGTAGGAGGATTGCAGTCCTCCAACCTCCTCCCTTGGCGGGCCGCTTAGCGCAGTTGGTTGGGGCGTTACAACTTCAGATTGCTGCCGTTTCAGCGGTCGTGAGTTCGAATCCCGTCCGTCCGTCTGGCATCTTTACGTTATCATTTACCTCATTACCCACGCACAAGTCTCAAACTCATGTGGGTATCATCAGCAAAAAAGGTCCGAGGCTGCTAATAGAGATTAGTGGAGGAAATTGGTAGAGAAGGCCAAAGCCCACTCCGGGCTGAAGAGCCAAATGACAGAGATATTTAGATTCAGATAGCTTTATTCGAGTAAAAGTACAATTCATATGACTTCTGACTATTACCTTACAATGAATGACATCAACTAAATTCATGGAAGATAGATAAAAAATAGATACAAGACGATACATTACTATTACACTGTTTTGTAAGTTAGATTGCTGACAATAAGAATATTTGCATAATAAATGAATTGTAATATCAAAGTTATGCATTTACACAAAAGGACGGAGTTAGGGCAAAATAGCCCTATCTTACACTCAACCTACAAGAGATAGAGAGAAAGAGAGAAAGAGATTAATAGTCTTTAGTATGTTAGTGGTCTGTGATTGCACAAGAATGTTTCTTAAAATTGAAGAATCAATCAAATTTACTTCAATAAATAAATGTAATTTTTTTTTTTGAGGATGAAGCCCACATAGGTCTGAGACCTGTGCGTGGGTAATGAGTTGGATGATGGTGATTTATAAGTTGGACCTACAGTTTTAGGTGGGTTCCGAACCACCGGGAAGTGATTTTCAGCAGAGAACAGTGTCTTTTTTGCTGGCCAATCTAATCGGTCACCGTTACAAACACGACCTACGAGAACGCAGCTTATCTATCTGATTGAACGTAATAAACAGCAAAACAGCTCTCATTTACGTTACTTCACTTTGCCTTTCATCAAATCAAAAACATAACCATAGGTATTACATTCATGTCATATTAATATGTCTATGGATAAAACGCATATCATAGTAGCCTAATATATCTATGGATGTTACACATCAGAATGGTATTTTAGTCCAGAAATCTAGGAACATTAATATTTATTTGTTACAAAAACGCAATTATAAAATAATAAGCTTATGGCTTTTATTGGTGGGGAGACCCTTACAGGTAGTTCCACCTCCCCGTTTGAGCCATGTTGTGTGGAACACACATCCTTCTTCTCTATCCTTCTTTTCTATTCTTCTTCTTCTTCATCGTCTTCTTCTTTTTCTTGTTCTTCTCTATCCTTGGATACCATGAACCATTTTGTGTTAGGTGGGCTTCGAACAATGAATGGATGAATAATTTTTATTAGTCAAAAGCAAAAAAACATTTCCTACATAATAATAATTTGTTACAACTAATAAAAAGTGAAATAGAGAAATGGGTTCTATCTAACAATATAACCACTTATATTTTTTAATAATATCTAAGCTATATTAATATCCATACATACTCAAAGCAACAATAACAGAGGGAATTAGTCAGTAAAAAATGGAATCACCATATCAGGAAAATAGAGACACGGAAAATCATAGGTACATAGTATCCTTTTAATATATATATTTTTCATTATTTCACTTACTTTCTTAAATGTATTATTTATTTTTGTCACTGATACTCATTGCTAGCGCACGAACTTAGGTTTTGCTGGCAATGCCCATATAAATTATGAGTAATATTTCTATATTATTTTAGCTTTAAGATTTTTTTTCTCAAACTGTAAGATATTTATTTTTGAAATTCTGTTCTATTTGTGAAATGTGGCGAATAAAAAATTTTGATTGATTTGATTGAAAAAGGATTACATCAAGCATAACACAATCAAGCAAAGATACAACAGACTATTGCTCACAACTGCTTTCACACAAATTTTCAACCGAATAATCCAAGTTCTAGGTCATGTCCGAGTTCAACTAGAAATTTACTTAGTAGTAGAATTACAATTTTATTATAATTTTATATATCATTGAAACAATATTGAATTTTTACTTGAATATTGGTCGTTCTCATTAGACTTAACTTTGAGTTCAAATTTTGTTTTTTTTTCCTCTTTTCTTCTTCTATTTTCCTTCTTATTCTGATCTATTTTCCTTCTTTTTTTCGCAGAGAGGAATTAGATAGACAGCGAGCGACACAGCATTACCAGAAGTTGCATGCGGAAGGTAAGACAGATGAGGCGAGGGCTGATCTGGCTAGACTGGCCATAATCAAGCAACAGCGAGAAGAAGCCGCTAAACTTAGGGACTTGGAACGGCAAAGTAAGTAGTGAGAACAGCTACTTGATTTTGTAACTTAGATAAAGTAATTTTCCAATAGTAGTTTATGCAACGATTCTATTATGACTGCCTTTGAGCCACAAGATAGATAGATAGATAGATAGATAGATAGATAGATAGATAGATAGATAGATAGATAGATAGATAGATAGATAGATAGATAGATAGATAGATAGATAGATAGATAGATAGATAGATAGATAGATAGATAGATAGATAGATAGATAGATAGATAGATAGATAGATAGATAGATAGATAGATAGATAGATAGATAGATAGATAGATAGATAGATAGATAGATAGATAGATAGATAGATAGATAGATAGATAGATAGATAGATAGATAGATAGATAGATAGATAGATAGATAGATAGATAGATAGATAGATAGATAGATAGATAGATAGATAGATAGATGTAAACTAAGGCACGAGCGAAGCGAGTGTTCTAACATCTCACTAGTGACTTGAATGCTAAATAAAATCCTTGCAAACACTATCTTATGCCGGCTCCACACATGCGGCGAATCCCGAGCAGCCGCACGTCGAATCGCGAGTAGTGTGGATGAGAGTTCGTGTATTCGGCAAGTAGCGAACACTCGTGCTCGTCGTTTCCCGTCTAGTGTCGGTCTTTGACACACTTCAAAGTGGACGAATATTCGGCAAAAGGCGAGTACCAGTCTGCCTACACACATTTGGCTGTTTACTTGCGAAGTGCTACCTGTTAATACTTTCAAATCCACATTAGATTTCATTGAAAACTTTTGTAAAATCTTATTTTTTTATAATCCTACATGTTATCTATTGTTATTATAATCTATTATTATTTTTTAAGGTCCTCTGGGGTATTTTTTCTTATTATTATCTTCTTTTTTTAACACTTTTAGCGCATTTCCTTGCATATTTTTAAGCAGTTTAGAAAATACGTTTATGAGGCTGTCTTAAACAAAAAAATTTATAGTTAGAGCCCGATTATCCATGTTGTTCAAATTTTGTTGTATTGAGTTTGAGGGGTTAATGAACTGATTTTTAATGCATAATAGGATAAAAATAATTTTTTTTAACAGGCGTATCGTTGAAATATAGTTAAAACAAAGATCAAATTCAAGGATTACTAATTAAACGATTAGTGTGAGAAGTATTCTTTTAATGATATCGTCCACGACCTCCTTTCCCTTGGATTTCTTCTTCTCTTCAACAATAAAAATAGCCTCCAGCGATAACAACGAAGGCAGCACAAGAAATAATATCATCATCGTCATCCATGTTTGTTCGCTATTCTACGATTCGGGCTAGGCCCGCAACGAGCACTGTGCTCTGAAATACTCGCATGTGTGTAGGTAGCTGCTCGTTAATCGGCGAATACCAGCACGAGCAGCTCGCCACTTGGCGAATATTCGGCTCTCGCCGAATGCCGCATGTGTGGAGCCGGAATTATTCAGGGCCTTCAATAACTCACTTTTAATTTTACTCATCAGTCACTTGGATAGTTTATTCAAATTAACTTAACCTATTGTTCACCTACAGCCGGTAAGCGGCTCTAAAAATTTGCAGTATTGCACGTTAGTTATATGTTCACATCAAGAAATGAATTCACTCGAAAGCCGACTTGTTCTGTAGACTGGGTCACAACTTTGGATTTGCAACTATCTGGCAGTGTAGCCAACACCAAAATACAATATTATTGTGTCCAAAGCCGACATTTAATCGTGCAGGCTGCCAACATAACACTACAGATGAGACATATTGTATTTTCTGTGAATTGTTTTGATGAAATTTTATTGAATAATTGTTGGTAAATTTCATATTTTAATTTTGTGTTGTAGTATTATTTATTGTCTTTGAAATTCCATAGTATGGAGGTAATTCTGGAAGTTACATTTTTTCTATAATTCGGTTTGGTATGCCAAGCTGCTGTTGCACGGTCGGTCTGTAACGTTTCTACTCGCTACTCGCTTAGCTAGTAACTATCCCAATGTAATCGACCCTTAAGGCTGCGATTGGAAATCAAATTTACAATTCCATATGACTTTTCTATCATAATATTCCCTATAGTGATGATTGTCTGAGAACCTATTCTTTTGTTTCGCCACAAAAGGTTGAAGGAGTAGGTCAATTTCATTGGCAAACGAACTTGATCTGTTATAAGGTCCGAAGAATATGTGTTTAAAATTTGAAGCTGATTGGTCAAAGCTTTCGAAAGTTGTCGAACATACAAACATACAGAAAAATCCTCGAGTCGCGAGTCAAAACTAAGAACTCGCTACGCTCGCTCAATTTATAGCAGTTTTTAAACAGTATTTATATTAATTGAATCTCATCTACCATTGTCTTCTGAATTCACTACAATACTTATGGCTTTTCTAGGATTATTCCAGAATCCTGAATGAAATGCGTTTGTATACCTTCTATCACTATTCTTAAATTATACGTTGTTTTGATCCTTTATTGCAACTTTTCTAGTCTATTATCATAATTTTCCACCAAATTTTTACGATCGATATTTTGGTTTTTCTACAGAAAAAGAAGTAGCCAAACAACAGAAGACGGCTCTCACACAGAAAGCTTTAGGAAAGAAGTGAACGTGTCTCGGCGATTTTAACTATCGAAAATATTGTAATTTTTTCATGAAAATTCAATTTTTAAATTCTAATTCACAATCTTGGCAAAAAATGGGTTTATGTACACCTGATAATTGGACTTTATCAAGCTGCTAGTCTGCTGAATAAACTGTACATCACTATTTTATATGATGGGAATAATTTCAAATTTCTTTTACAAATATGACAAATCAAATTTTTAATTCAATTCTTACTACTAATTCGTTGCTTTGAGCTGCTGAACAAGTCATCGATTTTTTCTACCAATTTATTTCTTCATCTTCAAATATTTAATATTGATTTTTTGTAACAGGTTTGGTAATCTATATTTATTTTATAAAATTCTGCCGAAAAATGTTGTAATTTTAAGGAACTGCAACATAAAATACAAAAACATAATATTTTTAATTTGATCTTTGGGTTGCCTTTGAAAAAAATGTGTTTGGAATTTTTACATATTTTATTTAAGTTTCAATCGATTCTATTTTCAGGTTTTTTAGATCTCAATATTAACTCTAGTAAGTCTCTCAAATGGTTTTATATATATTTTTAATTTTTTTGTCTTGCTAAAAGTGATTAAATATTCGTTTCCAGACTGGAGTTAATTTTAAAGTCACTGTGTTCATTTTTCAAAGGTCTGATTTGGGATCAGTAGGCTATGATTTATTTTTCTGTAATATTTTAAACAATGAATTCCTATATTTTCTGGAAAGTTATGTTCAAATATACACCTCAATTGCCCATTAAGCGTCTCTTTCAACACCTGTCAAAGTTTAAATGTTTTATTTTAATCTAAACTTTAGAAGGTTCAACTTATATCTTCCTATCCTTGTCATTGCCTTGTTTTCTTAGGATGTTAAATTCTGCAATAGTCCATATTATCTTACTTATAGCTGCATATATTTCACAGGTAATTACATAGTTTTGTTTTTGGTAGTTCCAGTAACTAGAACTACCATCTTCCACAAGAATAACGTATTTCAAACTCATTTTGTTCACAGAACAACCTTGTGTACATTTCTAGGCTTAAGCCACGATGCAAGCGACAAGAAAAATTCACACTTGCCGTTCTTGGGGCCAAGCCCTAAGAAAGTATTTTTACAAAATAATTTTCTCCGTTTATAAAATGGCTGATATTATTTTCATTTGAACATTGAAAAGTTATTCTGCTTTAATACAACAGTCCTGCTTTGCTTGAAGTATAGTTTTATATCACCATTCGCTATCACAAAAATTGTTAAATTATAATTCTTCTTTTGGAAGTATTGCGAAAAATGGTAGCAACTTAAAAATAAAGAACGAAATATTTATATACAAACTTAGTTTTCTACTGTCTCAATCTGGTATCCATTAACATTTTTTTTTTTAAATCTGTGAAACTGTGATTTTTTATTTTGTTTTCTGATCAGTCCAGTACAATATTTTATTTTTTACATTCATTACATTTTATACAATTTTTCTATGTAAAATATTGTTTGCGCTCTCAACTGTCGACAATTAATTGAACTATTCGGCCTATACTAGTGTGTATATTCAAAAATGTCCCCAATTTAAAAGTGATGTTCATAATACTCATCAAAAATTTCTATACTCATTCTTTATTACCATTTTTCAAATTTGCATATATTTTCGCACGATGCAATAAGTTGAATATTCTATCCATTAAATACTCTATTGATATGGAGTCTTGTTTCTATTATTTATGGGTGTTATATAGTGCAAAAATTTTCAAGTGTTTTTTTTTTCTTTTTTATGAGTAAGCAAATATATAAAACAAGACATCTGTATTGAATATAATTACAGTTGAACTTCTGTGTAATGACATTGATTATCCAGGAAAAAAAATGGTTTTAAAGAGGTTTTAATGAGATGTCATCTTGCCAAAATTTTAATATCTAGATATTCCATAAACATTCTTTATTTGAAGTATCATGTTTTTAAGAAGTTTGCTATGTAGGAGTTTAACTGCATAATATACCGTCTTGTCAAGATTGCAGTGCCAAGTGACGTCATAACATTTTTTACCTGGAAGATTTCATTGTTGCGAAGTTCGTTATATGGAAGTTTGACTGTATATGTGTTCATGTATTCAATACAATTTTCTAGGTTACACTTTACAATCATTTGTTTCGATATTGCGCTTGATGATAATGCAGGTACTTGGAAATTCACAAATCTCTAGATTGTCTTCAATGGCTTTGTCTATTCAGCAAGTGAAGAATTTCTATCAATAAACGATTTTTTATTTATCTGTTGTATTCTTTGGTTACTATAACTTCTAATTTATTTAGTTCATAGTTCGTTTCTCGGCTAGGTCTGGCATCTTCACGAAGTTGAATAAGAATAATTAAAAAAGTATGTTGGTGTAAGCAAGTACCAATAAAGCCAAACTTTTGAAAACTATACTTCAACAGTAAATAACTTGTAATAAGGGAATGACATATGGGAGCACTATTACCAACATATTTTTGATTTTACGATGATGGTTAACCTAAGTATTGGGTGCGCCACTGTACAAGCACCCCAAGCATGATTAACAACACAAAGATCATACAACAGTGCGATGGGAAATCAAGGCGTATATAGAAATGCAGGCTCAGTGTCGTAACTGAAGGTGACTTTTGTGTAAAACAAAAATGAATTAGACCTCATTCATGCTTCTGTTTGTGCAGTGTAATTCATTTCTATGTTTCACAAAATTCTCTATACTGCCTCACGCCCACAGAGGATCTCTTAAATCTATAGACCTCACCCTTGCTTCTGTTTGCACAGTGCAATTCATTTCTATGTTTCTCAAAATTCTCTATACTGCCTCGCACCCACAGAGGATCACTCTAATCTATAGACCTCACCCTTGCTTCTGTTTGCACAGTGCAATTCATTTCTATGTTTCTCAAAATTCTCTATACTGCCTCGCACCCGCAGGGGATCTCTCAAATCTATAGACCTCACCCTTGCTTCTGTTTGCGCAGTGCAATTCATTTCTATGTTTCTCAAAATTCTCTATACTGCCTCATGCCCACAGAGGATCTCTCAAATCTATAGACCTCACCCTTGCTTCTGTTTGCACATTGTAATTTATTTCCATGTTTCTCAACATTCTATACTGCCTCACGCCCGCAGAGGATCTCAAATCTATATAGACCTCACCCTCGTGTCTATTTGAGTAGTCCAATTAATTTCTGTATTTCACTAAAAGTCATCATACTTCACCAAGACTTTGTTTTGATTTACACCAGGATTAAGAATAGATTTTTATTGTGTGACATTTTTAAATAATAGTATCAAGTAATACATAATTGTTAAGATGAAAAACATCCATGATTCACTATCATTATGGTCCTGGGTATGACTTGAAACTATCTTTTACCCTACCACTCAGCCTGTTGGCTAAAGGTTTGCGTCAGGAATGATATCTGCCATAAAATCTTATGCTAATTCCACAAGGGATTCATTCTCGAACAGCACCTATTGATGTGGGATAAGGTATAAGAAGAGTATACACATACCAAATACTAAATTAGTAAAAAGAGCTGAAATTCAGTTTAAAATGTACAAATAAATAAATAATGTGTAAATAAATTGAAAATATGTTGAGTAATTTACAAGAATTGCTGGGCTCTCTGCTAGATGACAGTCATAGCAGGTGTCTGTTCAGTCAGATAAAGATAACCTACGAACTCCTGTGCCTTTTTGTATGGGTGACCGATTGGATTGGCCAACAAAAAGAAGACTGCTGTAAAATCACTCCCCGGTGGTTCGGAACCCACCCAACAATGTAGGTCCAACTCATCAATATTACAATCACGAATAAGTCTACTGGGCTTTCTGCTATGACAATCAGATAAAGAAAACCTACGAACTCCTGGGCCTTCTTTGTAAGGGTGACCGATTGGATTAGCCAGCAAAAAGACTGCTGTAAAATCACTCTCCGGTTGTTCAGAGCCACCTAAAAATGTAGGTTCAACTCATCAATATTACAATCACGAATTAGCCTACTGGGCTTTCTGCTATAAGACAGTCAGTTAAAGATAACCTACGAACTCCTGGGCCTTCTTTGTAATGATGACCAATTGGATTAGCCAACAAAGACTGCTGTAAAATCACTCCCCGGTGGTTCGGAGCCACCTAAAAATGTAGGTTCAACTCATCAATATTACAATCACGAATTAGCCTACTGGGCTTTCGGCTATAAGACAGTCAGTTAAAGATAACCTACGAACTCCTGGGCCTTCTTTGTAATGATGACCAATTGGATTAGCCAACAAAGACTGCTGTAAAATCACTCCCCGGTGGTTCGGAGCCACCTAAAAATGTAGGTTCAACTCATCAATATTACAATCACGAATTAGCCTACTGGGCTTTCTGCTATAAGACAGTCAGTTAAGGATAACCTACGAACTCCTGTGCCTTTTTGTAAGGGTGACCGATTGGATTGGCCAACAAAAAGAAGACTGCTGTAAAATCACTCCCCGGTGGTTCGGAACCCACCCAACAATGTAGGTCCAACTCATCAATATTACAATCACGAATAAGTCTACTGGGCTTTCTGCTATGACAATCAGATAAAGAAAACCTACGAACTCCTGGGCCTTCTTTGTAAGGGTGACCGATTGGATTAGCCAGCAAAAAGACTGCTGTAAAATCACTCTCCGATTGTTCAGAGCCACCTAAAAATGTAGGTTCAAATCATCAATATTACAATCACGAATTAGCCTACTGGGCTTTCTGCTATAAGACAGTCAGTTAAAGATAACCTACGAACTCCTGGGCCTTCTTTGTAATGATGACCAATTGGATTAGCCAACAAAGACTGCTGTAAAATCACTCCCCGGTGGTTCGGAGCCACCTAAAAATGTAGGTTCAACTCATCAATATTACAATCACGAATTAGCCTACTGGGCTTTCTGCTATAAGACAGTCAGTTAAAGATAACCTACGAACTCCTGGGCCTTCTTTGTAATGATGACCAATTGGATTAGCCAACAAAGACTGCTGTAAAATCACTCCCCGGTGGTTCGGAGCCACCTAAAAATGTAGGTTCAACTCATCAATATTACAATCACGAATTAGCCTACTGGGCTTTCTGCTATAAGACAGTCAGTTAAGGATAACCTACGAACTCCTGTGCCTTTTTGTAAGGGTGACCGATTGGATTGGCCAACAAAAAGAAGACTGCTGTAAAATCACTCCCCGGTGGTTCGGAACCCACCCAACAATGTAGGTCCAACTCATCAATATTACAATCACGAATAAGTCTACTGGGCTTTCTGCTATGACAATCAGATAAAGAAAACCTACGAACTCCTGGGCCTTCTTTGTAAGGGTGACCGATTGGATTACCCAGCAAAAAGACTGCTGTAAAATCACTCCCCGGTTGTTCGGTACCCACCTAAAAATGTAGATCCAACTCATCAATTACAATCATTCAATTCATTGTCCACGCACAGGTCTCAGACCTATGTGGGGTTCATTCTCAAAAAAGTTAACTGTCATGTTTTTAGTTGAACAAGGTTGGTGAGAGTTTTATGAGTAGACCAGGCAGAAAAGAGACAGAGGTGGTCTCTTGAGTGGTGTCTATCTAGTATATATATATTTATCTATCTGTATGTGTATATATCTGTAGCTAGTAGTATCGGCCAAGTAATGACGTTCGAGCCTCTTGAGAGTTCTAGATTTGTTACTGGAAATATCGTCTGGCTGAAGCATCGAGGGTTCTTGCGTTTGGTTTGTCTGGTTGGGGGGGGGGGGGGGGGGATTTGTGTCCCTCAGGTGGCTCTCAATTTACAAGGACCTTCTACTTCTCTCACACTCTCTCACTTTCTCCTACCCTCCTCTTCGAAACTGAAAGCCGGACAACTGAACTACTACTCAGTTGTTTTGTTGCTGAGCACCAAGGTGATTTAGAGCACCGAATAATGTAATACAGTACTGGAAATCCGTGGAGAACTTAGTCTACTGCAGACTGCCTCGTCATTCAATTGTAAAGCTATCTTATCGTTGGGGATTGTCCACTCCCACTGTGAATAGAGAAATTCGATAACAGTGCTCAGCGTTGATTGGTCCCCGTTTCAATTAGGCGGGCTTCAATGCGCTTGGTTTAACTTTGAGAATTGATATCGTATTGTAGGAGACTGTATCATTTGAAATATGTTGATCTGTGAGCAGTATTAGCAGATATATTTTTTTTTTTTTTCAAGGTGCCAAAGGCAAGTATTCAAATTTGTATTTTAAATTGGCCAACAAAAAAAAACACTTCTCTGCTGTAAAATCACTTCCCGGTGGTTCGGAACCCACCTAAAACTGTAGGTCCAGCTCATCAATCACCATCATCCAACGCTTTACCCACGCACAGGTCTCAGACCTATGTGGGCTTCATCGTCAAAAAAAAATTGCAAGTATTCAAATTTGTTGATCTGTGCGCAGTATTATTTTTTTCATGATGCCCAAAGGTTTTTTTCAAGGTTCATGAACTTACCTTGAAACTTCCTCAACTAAAGCAGACTTGATAAACAATCACTTTTCAAGTCTACCTTCACATAAGGAACCCTCAAATTCGATTCTTGAACTTGAACTGTTTGTGCCTAATCATGATGTTTTTAGTTACCACTTATAGGAGTAATTAATACACGGGTTTACTATTAAATTCTCGAGCACCTTTGGGTGCTGTGTATTTTTCTTTTCAATAGCTTTTTTTATAATCTTTAAAAAAAAGAACACCAATTTTCTCATAGAGGTTGCTTTGTGTTATACAAGTAGGCCTTGTATACAGAAATCTAGAACTTACTTTTGTACTATGAATGCATTTTCGCATCTTAAAAGAGGCAAAGGCGTAACGTCGGGGGAATTGTTGATGTAACCCCATCCCATTGCTAAGAAGAAATTTAAAAAAATTCCAAGTAACAGTTGAGAAATCTTTTTTTGAAGGGAGTAATATGAAAGAATGGTTGACTCTTGGAAGGTGCTATTATCGGGCATCCTGAGTATGTGGAAGAAATGGAAAATTCTTCATTATAAACTTAAAAAACACTTTTAAATGGAAATTGACTCACGTTATGGTGTGACGGCCGTTTCGCTCTGTTGTCTAGAGCATCGTCAGACGACCCACAGTACACTGATTCAAGGCATGAGTTTGAGGGTCGTCTGATGATGCTCTAGACTACAGAGCGAAACGGCCGTCACACCATAACGTGAGTCAATTTCCATTTAAAAGTGTTTTTTAAGTTTATAATACATATTAGTGGAAACAAGATGGATCTTCAACATCGGAAAATTCTTCGTTTCTTCATGACGCTGATAATTAATTGGCTCTATATACTGTTTCATTTGTTGCGATTCTCCAGGCACCGTCTTTTTTTATAACTTTTGTTTATGCATTTTCTAATGATTCTTCTTTCGATTTTTAGTTGTTGGTCAGTTTTGGTATTATTTTTAATCTGGAAAAGGGTTTCGCAGGCATAGAGTGCTTCTGGGAGAACTACGGAATTATAATGTCGGATTTTGGATTTTATTGGGAGACACTTTTTTTTGTAGGTTGGGCATGTTAAAATTTGTGACTTTTTGAGTTTGTTGTATTTAATAATATGGGATTTTCGTCTAGATTATGGTGGATAATCTCCCTATCTTTATTATATTATCAAATATTTATCATCGCTACCAAACTATTACACTTACGATTAGCCTACAAAAAAAATGATCATTTTATGTTCCTAAATTATACTACGGTATCAAATATAATATCATTAGTTAGTTCGAAGTTACTGACAATTGAAAAAACTGACAAATTTACTTAAACAGAATTTATTAATTTCGAATTCCTTTAATTGCTATTAGTTTATACTGAAGACTTCCGCAATGGCGGATATTGACAACAGTATTTAATAGCTGATGGAAATCGATGAATGCTACTGTACAAAAATATCAGTCACCACCGGGAATCGTACCACGGACCTCCCAATTGCCGGTCGGGCGCCTTAACCACTAGACCATGGAGACCTTTCTGCACAGCAGCATTCATTTTTAACTTGGCCATATCGGCTCGTATCTCACAAGTTAGTTCGAAGTTACTGACAATTGAAAAAACTGACAAATTTACTTAAACAGAATTTATTAATTTCGAATTCCTTTAATTGCTATTAGTTTATACTGAAGACTTCCGCAATGGCGGATATTGACAACAGTATTTAATAGCTGATGGATTTAATAGCCATCAGCAGCTATTAAATACTGTTGTCAATATCCGCCATTGCGGAAGTCTTCAGTATACTAATAGCAATTAAAGGAATTCGAAATTAATAAATAATATCATTACTATAGTACCCATCTATTTCACTACTTTGCTATTATTCATTTCTGGTCCTCCAGCCTCTAAAAAGTTTATTTTTAATAAATTAAACAGCGCACTTATTCGCAATAAATTCTAACTGAACTCTCATTAATTCCAACCAAACAGTTGTTACAAGAGTTTTCTTGTTGAATGAGCTTCACATCTGCATGTAGGCTAATAGGATGCGGAGAGTAGAACGCAGTCTGTGAAATCTGGCTGAGAAAGTACGGTAGTTTGGGTGTTTTGGGTGCGGGCCAAATTTTCCCAACGTTAATTCACTACCTCAAAGGTTAAATTCTGTTTTCAGTTTTTCCTCGGTTCTGCTGTGCTTCTACACACGCTGGAACTTTGACAGCGAGCAGCAGCGTTACGCTAGATAAATTCCAAGCACAATGGCTCATAATACTTCTCATTTTCTAAATTTACTGTTGTTCTACAACCAATAAAGACCTTATTCTTGATGAATGTCAAGTTTCGGACCCAAAGCCTCTATAAGAACAGCGTTCATTCTGACTCGACTCAAATATTTATCATTAAACATGTTTTAGTACCTAAGTCTCATTAATTTAATGTTGTGAAAAGTCTCAACTACCACTAATTGAATATCTTCTCTTTCTTCTAGTTTTCTTCTTCTTCTTGCTTCTTCCTCTTTTACCTCTAATTGAATGTATTTTTTATAATAGATTTTTAGCAAATTACTAAGTATGGGTATGGGAAATATTCCCCCCCCCAAAACACGAGTCCCCCTTCCACCGTCTTGCATTGGAACTATTATCAACGAAGCATTATCAACTAAATAATTGTTCAATTGTTTTTTTAATATTCCTATATTTGGATACCGGTACTCTTTAAAAACTGCGATAGCTTGTTGTAGTCTTCTACCAATATAACTAGGTTTTTGTTTGAATAAGCTACTATTGTGACTCACCAAGTGATAATCTCCTCGGCCTTTTGTATTATAATCGTGTACGTCAAGATCTTGGTTAAAATCACTTTTTTTACATATAAAGTTCCTTCATACGCAGGGTACAGTTAGGAGGTCAAGTCTCTTGAACAACGGCCTACATGAATCTAATCTATTTACTCTTTTCATACACCTAACCGCTTTTTTGGATCTTTTAAACACCCTATCAAGGTTTTGCTCGAGCCCATATGGTGAGCTGTAAAAAGGAACATTTTGTCATTCAATCTAGTAAGCTGTTGCAGGACAAATACCGTACCCCAGATGAAATTGTGAGTGAAAATCATATATAAAATGGAAATACTGGGTCAGTTTTGATGTTGGATTGTTCGTCAAGTATTTTATCATGGAAAACATCACAGATTTTACATAATTCTCTTAAACCACGATTTATTAAACCTGACTGTTGTGCCAAAGGAATAAATAACAAAAACTTAAAAAACACTCAAGTGGAAATTTTGACTCACGTTATGGCAAGACGGCCGTTTCACTCTGTTGTTAAGAGTTTAGTGTTTTATGTTTGATGTTGTGTTTTTTTTTTTTTTTTTTGTTTTTGTTATATATTAGTGGAAACAAGATGGATCTTCAACATAAAGGACATAAAGGACATAAATTGACGATTTCCCCATCGATGCTCATTTATATCATGTCTATACTCTTTAGCCACAATCTGAAGAGCCCAATTAAGCAATCCATTCACGTTAGCAACGATCCATGATCCTTACTTTGTAGTTGACAGATTGTCCGCGCAAACAAGACATAGACACAGGGAAGCTGAAGGAGAGGAAGAGATTAGGGAAAGGTGTCAGCATACAAGTGAGAGGGTGTTTGGCGCACGTCTTAAGCCCTGTTTCTTTCCCTTAGGCCCTCTTCAACGGCTGAGAGGGATTGGACTAATGGACTGAGCTGGACCAGACAGCTAGAGGCTTCTTATCCGAGAGCGATCGTCCCTCGGGTAAGCGACTACAGGCAATATTTTAGAGGGGCTAGGCTGTCTAACCCCCCTCAGAGGGGCCCCTCTCTATACCTAACCTCCTCCCCGTCTATAAAAAGGATGCCAACTCATCTCTGCTCTTCCGCTATCCTCAAATCCGGCGGACATGTGAAGAATTATGCGGCTTAGAAGTGTGTATCTAATTTGTTTTGTTTTTTCTTCTGTGTTTGACACTATGGCTTGTTTCACACATAACTGGCAATCTATGATAACCCGTTTCGTTTACTCGTCGTAATTGCATTGCATCATATGATTTGAAAATCGGATAAGTGTGAAGCGCTCCATATGATACAACCCATAGAACACAGTTGTAAACAGAAACGTTACAATAACGTTACATTATGGTCACAAGGTAACAGAAAACAAAATGGTTACCAATATGGTAACAGAAACGTTACATAAACGTTTCAAAAAAACCATACTTATCCCTCAAAAATTGTCACAAGATTTGGTCACAATAACGTTACAAAAACGTTTCAGGTAACCATTCGGGACAAAAAAAAATAGGAAATAATAGTAACAATCTATGGTTACAAAAACGTTACTCTAACGTTATCATTGTTGAAAAAGTTTTTTTTTTGTGGAATGATTTCCACCTCAGCCCTGTGGTTAACAATATGATGGTAACTCAAACGTTGCATAAACGTTACAACAAACCATATACTTACCCCTCAAAAATTGTCACAAGATTTGGTCACAATAACGTTACAAAAAAGTTTTAGGTAACCATTCGGGACAAAAAAAAAAATAGGAAATAATAGTAACAATCTATGGTTACAAAAACGTTACTCTAACGTTACCAATGCTGAAAACGTTTTTTTTTTTTGTGGAATGATGGTTAGCAATATGATGGTAACTCAAACGTTGCATTAACGTTACAATAAACCATATAGTGAACCCTCATGATTAAAAAAAATGTTACCAAAATTATGGTCACAATAACGTTTCATGTAACTGTTTGGGACAAAATAAAATAGGAAATAATGGTTACAAAAACGTTACTCTAAAACATTTTCAATGCTAAAAACGTTCTTTTTTGGAATGGTTTTCACCCCAGCCACGTGGTTAGCTAGCAATATGATGGTAACTCAAACGTTGCATTAACGTTACAATAAACCATACAGTAAACCCTCATGATTGAAAAAAAATGTTACCAAAATTATGGTCACAATAACGTTACAAAAACGTTTCAAGCAACCATTCGGAAGAACATTTCATTTAATCAAAAAAATCATTAAAGATCACAAAAATCTATCAAAAGTTCCCCATCCAAATTTCGGCCAAAAGCTAATTAGTGGACAAAAATAATGAGACAAATTTTAAAGTAATAAAACTAACATTAAATTTAAAAATCCAACTAATCCATGTTCTAGCCCTATACAAAATTTACCTTATCCTGAAAAATGGTTGAGATATTTCCATAAATAGCTAAGATATTCAAAAATAGAGATTAGAATTTGATTTCATAAGTAAAGTATATGAGAATGCCTGTATTTCTACTGCACTGAAAAGATGAACTGCTCTGAAAAATTGTGATTTGTAAATATCATGATATTTTTAATGATATCCTTGAAGGAAACATTTGATTCTATCCTACTCGAGTATTTTTCATCGATAAATCTGATAGAATAGTCAGAATTTCAATATTTTACTTTTTAAACTGGGAAAAAATGGTTACTCATATAAAGCTAAAATACTATTTAAAAACGCCGCCCCCGCAATCTCCAACAGATTTCGAGCACTCGTCCAATCACAGGCGGTTAATGACACGTGATCGCATATGTAACGGCTGAAACCGGGAAACTGAGGTTCCATTACATTATTTTAGTTTACGTGTTAGTAATACATTTTTGTTCTAAAGATTATCATGTTTCTCACTACACATTAATCCAACAAGGTAAGCTGAGTTCATATTACATAAATATAAGTTATTTTGTAAACACGCCCATTATGTTAATTGCAATTTTTCTTTCATTTGGATTTGGAGTAGTAAAATACTCCAAGAGTAGTAATTTGGAGTAGTAATGCTGAACGAATTCAATATTCATGGCCTATAATAAAACCATTGAATAATATAATAACATCATATAAGTTGAGTCCTAAGCTTTCCGTGTGATCTAATCTGTTATTTATTTATTGAAATAGTATGTAACATTGAAGTCATTTTCACTAAACACTGTTGAAATCGAAATTTAACCAAATTTGGCATTGACGCTTTTTGCTGTGAGCTCAACTCATATGATACTTATATATTATTACAAAAAACCAATCAAGCAGAGATACAATGGTCAATAAATTGTGCACGACTGCACTTTATCCACAAATTTTCAACTGAAAGTTACATATTTTAGGTTATGTCCAGGTCAACTATAAATTTCACTGAAGTACAATTTAATTATCAATTCTTCCCAATGCAAGAATAAATTACCAGGTAAAAGTGCCGAATAGGGCCTATGAATTTCTTAACTTTTTATGGTCGTATTTTTCAAGCTGATCATGGATATCACAATAATTTTGTGTGGAAACGCCTAGAAATCGAGATTGAAGTGATTTATTGGGGTTATGTGTAATTCAAATCATAATTACATCGTATAAACATATAGAAATAGGTTGAAACATACAATACGGTTTAAAATCGAAGATCTCTTCATTTCTAAACTTTTCTGCCAAAGGCAAGAAAATCTAACCTACCCGGTTACAGAATTCAAAAATTGTTAATAGCAGGTTCATGCGTAACCTGAGCAATACCGTTAGGCTATATTGAAATGATAGAAGTAGAAAAATGGGCTTCAGTTCCTTTTGTAGTCCAGTGAAACAATCGACTTAGGGAATCGGTAGGTTTGGGTTTGGTACAGATCGACCAACTATCGATTCTCTCAGTCGTTTATTCCACTGGACTGGTATGCAGATCAAGATTTTTACACATTTCTAGGCGTTTTCACGCAAAGTGATTGTTCTACTTGTGATCAGAATCAAAAATACTTTGAAGTAAGAACATAAAAAGATGAAAAATGTGTAGGCCCTTATTTGGCACTATTAGCATTTATTAATTTAGAATTTAACTTTGAAAACGAAACTCAATAGTCCAATGACACAGTGGGAATAGTTTTGAATTTAGGTTTGAGATTTTAGTGCCAAAAATATAGAAGTCAAATAATTTCAATTACATGTTCAATGTACTGGAGTTCATACCCCGTTTAAAAAAAATGGTATCAAACCCAAATGGCTATCTCCACCCTGGACAATTTTTCAGTAAAGCTAAAATCTGTTTTATATTGCTGGAGCCACATCAAGATTGTAGTAAGAAAAGTTTTAAAAAATCTCGAAATATTTAGCAATACTCAGTTTTGCTTCTCTTTTCATTCTTAAAAAGGAATAATTTAAAATTCGGATATATCCATGGGTAATACTATATTTGTCAAGTTATCGCAGCCTACTGAATCCATAGTTTTTTTAATGACATAAAAACCCATTTGTCATAGAAAACCCAAAATATCAACGAATACTTTCCTGTATAACAGCTGTTGATAACTTGAAGCAGATACTTATTTTTTATAAGGTAACTTGATAATCCAAATTAATCAACAGAAGATTTTGTTGTTTAGTGAGTGGATAAAATTTTTCTTGCATTATTCCTGCTTTTAATTTATATTTGTCAAGTTTAATAAACACCTTTTTGGGAAAATGAAGATTTGAAAGTTGAATAAATTTCATAATATTGAGAAGATTCATATGAATTGACTATGGTTATTCAATTACAATGAGATTTAAAGACTGCAGCTAAGCCTGTGTGGATCATAGAACAGTTACCACTATGTTTTCTGTTTAGTGCTGAATTCTTACAGGCTACAAAACTTTCAATTTTAATATCAAAGTTTTGGCTCTCAGAACTTTTCTCAACTCTGTTCAAAAAGCACTCCTATTAAATTTAATACATATAATATACTGGCCTTCTGTCTATGTAAAATAGGCCCTGAACCCTCCCCTCATAAATAATGAATTGATGCAACCAGATTTCTGATTTCAGTTCATGTGCAGTGTCTGTGCCATATAGTTAGCGTTATCTATAATTTAACATAGATATAATATTGTGTAGTGATACAAGATTATTATTGTCATTTTTTACTTTTTAGAATGTTGGAATGCAGATGAGTGATGCTACAGAGGTAAGCCAGCACATGAAAAACTGGCTGAAATTTTCAAAAAACGGCTTGAAAGGCAAAATAAGTTGACTAAAAAAATAAATACTTTAATAAACTGCAATAAAAATAAATACTGTAATTGTACTGTAAAAATTCTGTATAAATATACTAAATAATTTTATTTTTCAGTATTTTGATTTAATAATTGCAGCTTTCTTACAGCGAAAGTATGCCCCTCTAAGTAACATTGTTGCATGAAATTTATAATGCAGCTCAGGAAAAATAATATTTTCAAATAATTCCTTGATTTGTTCATTCCAACATTTATCTGGAATATCCATCTTCACGATGTAAATAGATATTCATGATGTTTTCCATGCCGAAATACTTGAACAAGTATTTCAAGTTCTCAATGAACTGGCACTGTATCTCAATTAAGTAATAAACTATTACTCATATTGTCTGGAGTGCTTTTTTGTCCCTTTGTCAACTGACGAAGCGTCTTTTAAAGGACGAAAGTGCAGTCATCCTGACAACGCGAGTAAAACTTATTACTTAATTCAGATACAGTTCCAGTTTTATGGAAACATTCTAAATAGTGATTTTGCATATAGTACAATACTTTTACAGACCATTAATGGACTGTAGGCTTTACAGACTCAGACAGATAGACTCAGACTCAGACAGACTCAGACAGATACAGACTTTTACTAATGGTTAATGACCATATGTAACATGAGCAGAATAAGCTCCGTGTGTTTGAGCAGAGAGCCCATTAGTGGTCAATTAAAATATGGTACAATATGCAAAAACTCAAATGTTACGTTTTTGGAATTTTAATTAAACATTATGTTAATGATTGAGAATGTTACAATAATGTTAACAATTTTTTTAACAATTTTGTAACATCACTATACTGTATTTCTGCAGTGTTAGGCTACTATATAAACCTTATTAAGTAACAAAACTGTTCAGGATTTGATGTAGTTCCATAGCACTTTTTCAGTTGATATTTAAACACAAATAATTATTGAAAATAAACTTCCCTAGTGTATTAAACACTTACTTATTAGTGGGATGGCCATTTCGCATTGTTGGAATGCTTCCTGAGACGTGGCTGGAGGCCTACTCTCATGGTTAGGCTTCCAGCCTCTGAGGAAGGATTTCAACAATGCGAAATGGCCTTCACACAAGTAAGTGTTGAATTCATTAGTGAAATTTATTTAAAAAAATTATTTATGTAACGTTACAAAATCGTTTCAAGAAACGTTAGATTTATGTTATTATGTAACGTTACATTTACATTACTATGTAACGTTACCATACCCGATTATTAGACCGTTTAACAACGTTAATGTTACATAAATATGTAACGTTATGAAAACGTTTCTCTATAACATTGCAATTACGTTTCTATGTTAAGTAACATTTACGTTACTATGCAACGTAACATTTACGTTTTTATGTAACGTTACATTTACGTTTCAATGTAACGTTACTTTTACGTTACTATGTAACGTTACCTTACCCGATTATTAGACCGTTTAACAACGTTAATGTTACGTAAATATGTAACGTTACAAGGTAACAGTGTTACGTTTTTGTAACGTTACTGTAATGTTTTTGTGCTGTATGGGAATGTCCCCAAGGCTTGTTTCACCCATACCCGGCAGTCGGGTAACCGGTGTCGCTTAACCGGCCGAAGGGACATTGCATCATATGGAATGATTCACACTTACCCGATTTTTGAAATCATATGATACAATGTAATTATGCCGGGTAAACGACACAAGTTACCCGATGCCGGTTATATGTGAAACAAGCGATACAGCTATTTTTTTTCGGAAGATGAAGCCCACATAGGTCTGAGACCTGTGCGTGGGTAATGAATTGAATGATTGTGATCGATGAGTTGGGCCTACAAATTTAGGTGGGTTCCGAACCACCGGGAATTGATTTTACAGCTATATTGAGCGATACAGTGATTTTCAATTGGAGCTAGATTGGTTTATTTGGAAAAACAAATACTTACATTTTTCTTATACAATAAATTGGCAGCAATAAATTTATTTTGCTACAGCATATATTTAGTACAAACGAAATTCAAGAATTATCATAGTTTATATTCCTCACAAAGAAAACAGTCGGAGTATATGGGGAAAGAGTCTATTAGTTCTTGGATTTCTTGTTCCATAACGATCTGCGTTGTTAATATTAACTTTTTGTTGTAAATTTAACGACTTGCCGTCAGTTTTAGATTGTGAATATATAAAAACTGAAATCCCATAGCCGAGCGTTTTCGAGTTGTTGAAACCCATCATCTTCAAGGCCTCAAGTTTTCAACAACTCGAAAACGTTCGGCCACGTGTGTGAGTACATTTTTTATATATTCACAATCTAAAACTGACTGCATGTCGTTAAATTTACAACAAAAAGTTAAGTCTATTAGTATTAATAGTATTGTCAGTGAATTTATGAATACCATGAGCTTTATTATTGTTACTAAAACAAACAAAAAACCATGTTTAAAATAAACATGTATGGCACAATAGACAGAGTTTAAAATTAAGAATCGAATATTAAAACTGACTATATTCCTATTTGAATCAGGATTTTTACTCACTTATACTAGAGGGATGCATTCCACATCTAAAGAGAAGCTTTTTCGTCATGGAAAAGATCACAGATCAAAATGAAAATCAAGTCAATCAACCAAGAATCATTAAATTTATATAAGATGAGCTCATTAGCCTGTTGCAGCCATTCAATCTTCTGTAAAATTAACTTTTTAAGTGAATTCAACGACTTGAAGTCAAATTTTTATTAAGAATAATTAGTATTTTACTTACTCTGTAGGCCGAACGTTTTCGAGTTGTTAAAACCCATCATCGGATGCCTTGATGATGGGTTTTAACAACTCGAAAACGTTCGGGCTACAGAGTAGGCTAAGTAAAATACTACTTATTCTTAATAAAAATTTGACTGCAAGTCGTTGAATTCACTTAAAATGTTAATATTAGCAACGCAGTTCGTCATGGAACAAGAAATCCAGGTATTCTGTAAAATGTTCGTCATTAATAATAATAATAAGTACGGTAATATTAAAATAATAACTAATTACCTACTTTTTTCTTCATCATTCCCTGTCCGATACAACTTTTAACTTTCCAGTTATTGCGTCATTGAATACAACAGCTATGTGTTCAAATTCATGCAGTGCGATAAGTTTTAATTGGAGAAGAATATTCCGCTGAGGGGAGAATTTAAGAAAAGGAAAACTTGCTCTTATTTCCCTCCCACCGCCTGAGCAATCCGAGGTAATAAAGTAGATACTATATGGATCTGATACCAAGCTGGCGTAATTCCTATGAGAAATCCCTGTACAGTTCTGCTCTTTCCCTTCTCTTTTCCTCCCTAAGGATTTCCCTTAAGGTCTGGATGTTTCCTTTGGCAAGGGGATGAACAAATATTACCTCGCCACGTGGTGGATTTGGTTCCACCCTCTCATGGGGTGGAACATTAGTTCCCTCTTACGGTAGAATTCGTATTTGCAAGTGTCAGGTCTTTCCCCCCTTCGTGATTATCTCTAGATTTTACCCTCGGTCTCCTTTTTACGATCGTAGACCTGTTCAGAGATGGGGCAAGAAGTGGAGGGGTACCTTGGTGCTTTTAAAACAACTTGAAGTTGGAGAAAAATGAGAAAATAAAGAAGTTTTAGTGAATATAAGAAGATTATAAGTTTATTTGCTTTTTGAGAGTGGGGCTTGTCTCAGGGGAATCTGTAAGGTAAGCAAATTGTGGCTGATATATAGGATGAGGGACACTCAGAAATTGAAAAAAAGTAATATTGGTTATTTAAATACTACATGGTGAGCCGGCCCAAGTCGGGAAACATTTAGATTCGTTTAAGTTTTTGTGAATATAAGGAGATGATAAGGAAGTTAACTTGGTTTTTGAGATAGGAAGTTTTTCTCGAAAGAATCTACAAGATAAGAAAATTGTGCGGTATAGGATGGGGGACACCAAGAAATTGAAATAATATGATATTGCTGGTTATATTTACTATGATTGAATACTACAGAATGAATGGTACACCAGCCCAAGTTGGGACCCTTTTAGGCTCATTATTTATTAACCTACTTCAAGGCTTCCTCAACTGAATGGAGACATGGAATCCTTTCAAATGAGACATTTTCAAGTCAACTACATAAGCCGTAACAAAAATTGTATCACCGTTACTCTTAAACGCTGGTTATTAGGCGTAATCTAATGTCAAAACTGACACTGTATTTCTATTTAAATTATGATTTTTACCCACTAATGCTGCGGGGATGCTGTATAAATGCATTTCGCTTCTGAGGAGAAGCTTCCTAAGTAGCTGTTTTGATGTTAGATTGTTCATCAAGTATTTCGTCATGGAAAACATCTCGAAGTTAGTTGTTATTATCAAGGATTTGTAAGTATAGCTTAGTAGCCTACCCTTCATTGGCTTATTGTAAGGAATTTTAGTAATCTCACAAAAGAATCTGAATCTTAAAGAAATGTATTAATGATATTTTTAGTTAGCCTACTATATTGTCCTGGGTATGACATTAAACTGCCTTCCCCCCCCCCCCACAGCCTGTTAGCGTTAGGAAGGGCGTCTTGCCATAATAAATTGTACCATTGCCAATAATTCCACCTGAGATTCATTCCCCACCGAACTCCGTTCACGTGGAATAAGGTGTAAGAATTGTTATTATATTGATGAAAGTATTCTCTTACAAAACCAGGAATGCTCACTCTAGTTCCCTAGAAACTTATTTTTTCAAAATCGTCAGTCACTATAATGTTTCTCATGGAGGATATCAATTATATAGGCTAATATAATGTCACTACAAAAAAAAATATCAGGCTAGAAATATTAGGAATTTTTGTTATCAGTTTCATGTGTCATAATTTTTATAATATGTCTTTCATAAAAGATCAATCGTATAATTTCCCTCAAAACAATGAACAGAGAAGAAATTTTGGGGAATTTAACTACAAAAATGTTTTTATTGTTACTGACACTGTTGCTCACTCCATCACCATGAAACTTTTCAAAATATTCAGATATTTTAATGTCTCACTTAAAAGTCTAATCGTATAATATGTCCCTCAAAATAAGACCAGGGAAGAATCTCAGGAATTTTTCCTCCATAATCAGTCACTATAATCTATATAATAAGAGAGAGTGTGAGATGTGCGTGTGAGTGTCAGTCTTACGGATTTCACGATTTGGAACACTAAATTTGGCACAAAGCTTCTTCTGAACTCAATTCAGTGCACCTCGAAGCCCGATTTCTCATTTTCGATTAAACTTTTTCAAAATTATCGTTTGAATTTCAGCATTTTTGTAAAATGGGTTGGATGCAGGAAACTCTTGAAGAGCAGCTGATACATGATACGTCAATATTATGCTGATTGCTGATATAGATGATATGCCCATAAGTCACAAGCCAAAGCCACAGATTAGTTCTGTATCAATTTTACAGCTTTTAATAATTTCCCAGCATCAAAAACAACAAAGCAACACTGCAATTTCCCACACCCTTCCCAATTTCGTAATTTTGTAACCGCTACCATAAGTTATCCACTAGAAAATAGAACTTCAAACTGGATTCTCGGGCAAGACCGGGTAAAATGCTTAAGTCTCCTAAAAGTCAACTTACATAATCAGTCACAATGTCTTTCATGAAATATACCAATCGCTATATAAGGCTATATAAGTTAATGTCCCTCCCAAAAAAATACCAGAAAAAAAGAAATCTTAGAAAATTTATCTACAAAAAAATGCAGCCCTGATGAAGCGAAATCTTTCGAGAACATTCAGAATTTACTACCTCACTGTGTCGGTCGTTTACACAGTTAAGGGCGGGAATTAACCCTTAATGCTCTCCCTGTCACTCGTATAGCACTCGTTTACGGCTTCGAATCGATGGAGAAAATGAACGTTCCATTCCATGTGCTGCTTTCCGGACCCTGGACCAGTCACGCTTAGTGCACTCTAGAACACCATTAGAGAACGTGCAAATTGTTCTATGGCCTCCTTTCACAGTCACATATAAATTTTCTAGCAACCTATTTGAAATAATTCGCTGACTATAAGCACTTTCTTGACTCTGTATCGTTGAAGAGTAAGTCAGTTTTCTTCAAAAGGATGAATTCAAGACTGATGTTGTCCAAGATGATAATGATGAATTCAAGAATGTTGTCCAAGATGATGATGAGTTCAAGACTGAAAATTTCATGAATTCAAGACTGATGTTGTCCAAGATGATAATGATGAATTCAAGAGTAATGTTGTCCAAGATGATGATGAGTTCAAGACTGAAAATTTCATGAATTCAAGACTGATGTTGTCCAAGATGATAATCATGAATTTAAGTCTGATATTGTCCAAACCTCTTCAGTTAAAATATATAGAGTGGCTCAAGTACCATTAAAAAAACATTATAGCATAATTAAAGTGGTTTAGACAACATAAGTCTTATTCATTAAGGATAACTACCACAATATCACCAACACCAGTAACAGTTTACTTCAATGTAAAATCAACAAAATGTTATAAATGAAATAAATTTATTCATCCACAACAATTTACAATAAACAGAAAAAACATTCTCTTATCACAATAAAAAAGATCTATATACCATATAGATAACACATAAAACTCTGCTATAAAAAAAGCTACATAATACATTGAAAAAAATTATTTATTGCTGTGAAATACAGAAAATTGATTCAATAAGTCTTATGTCCGGTTTCTGAGTTGTTCATTAAGTTTAATGGATCATTAACCAATTGCTTCAACATTGAGTTAATGGTCCATTAAGTTAATGAACAACTCAGAAACTGGGCATTAGTTGTCCAATCTGCTTTAATTATATAATTCA
The DNA here is from genome assembly GCA_948455865.1 of Conomelus anceps. Classification (NCBI taxonomy): domain Eukaryota; kingdom Metazoa; phylum Arthropoda; class Insecta; order Hemiptera; family Delphacidae; genus Conomelus; species Conomelus anceps. Next base: position 7,120,240 of record OX418225.1, read on the forward strand.
AGTGATTTAGACAACATTAGTCTTATTCATTTTAGATAACATCCAAAATATAACCAACATCAGGAAAAGTATACTTCCATGTAAAATCAACACGATAAAAGATTCATGAAATTAATAAACGAGTTGATTGACATGATTTAATTAGATGTGTTTCAATTAAATAACAAACTGTAAATTTATTCAATCAAATGTTCCATTACAACATATTTTATCTGTGTACAACATATTATCTGTATCATACAACATATTTTATAGTGTACAAGAGTTCCTTTCACATCAAAATTAAGCTTCACCTCAACTAATTTAAGTAATTGTGGTATCTAGTGTATAATATTGTTGATCTGACTTGTCTTATACTCCTTAACTGGAGTCTCCAAGACGTAATCTACAAAAAAAAAATCTAGGCTATATCTACTGACATAAACTAATCTTAGAAGGATTTCTATTGTAGCCTTATTTTATTTACATTTCACCTTGAAGGATGGATATCATTTCAAGTAAAAAACACCTCAATTCTGAAGGGACCTACTCTAATAAGATGTTTAGTTTTTAGATTTTTTGTTCCATAACGATCTGCGTTGTTAATATCAACTTTTAATAGTAAATTCAATTAACTGCAAGTCATTGAATTTATCATTAAAAGTTAATAGATATTCAGCTTACCTGAATTCATGAATTCTCTATTAAGCAAGCAATGAGCCCATATATTTTAAACCTGAAAAGCACCTAGAAACTCAATGACTATTTTCTTGCATAGCTAACATTGCATTTTCAAGCAATTCACTTCCAATTATTTCTTTTCATTAACTTTTCATGTGAAATTTAACGACTTGCAGTCAAATATTTGACTGCAAGTCGTTAAATTTCACATGAAAAGTTAATATTAACAACGCAGTTCGTCATGGAACAAGAAATCCAGGAATTTATTTCTTTTCAGTTGGCTGTAAAATAGAATCTATTCTAACAATAATTAAGATCCATTGAAAATTAAAAACTGATGAATGAATGCTTGCTTACATAAAAATAACAACATTTCACAAGAAGATGGTCCTTTGAAGATGAGTATCCATGACTTGAAAACGTTTGGCCTACGTGAGTAGAAATATTATTTATTCACAATTGAAATTGACTGCAAGTCGTTGAATTTACAATAAAAAGTTTAACAACGCAGATCGTTATGGAACAAGAAATCCAAGAATATATTTCACATGAATTGTGGTACTGTTGATGTAGCTATGATTTGAATGAATATATTATATCTGTGATGTTTTCCATGACGAATTACTTAATGAACAATCTAATATTAAAACTGACACTGTATTTCACTTTTATATATTGTTCTACTTACTTACATTGGAGATGTTTAAGGGATGCATTTCACTTCTGACGAAGCTTCTTTTCAGAGGTGAAATGCATCCGTCAAGCATCTCCAGTATAAGTGAGTAAAACAATATATAAAAGTGAAATACAGTGTCAGTTATAATATTAGACTGAATATTTTATTTAATAGAACGGCCAATTACAGCCCTGCAAGAAACATAAAAGTAGAGGACCTGAATTTCCTAAAACTGTGACTAATAGAAAAGCTGAATAAGGTGCGAATGAAACCCAAAATATGAATCTTCTCTTGATTTTGTTTTTGCGTACCGGTAGTCATAGCAACCAGATTGCTTCTACTATCTGACATACGGGAAATGAATTTTCATTTTATTTTTCTTCTCATTTTACTCCTACTCCATTATTCTCTATCCTGTCGAATGCATTACATTCTCATTCTCGTTATATTTTTCTTGCAATCCTGTCCTCATTGTTATCACTGATTTTTGTTCGCTTTCTAACTACAGAATAGATTGTATAATCTATATTTCTTCATTATGACAATAGTCCACCAAAGAATAAAAATTTTTATAATGACATTAAGTTATATCATATAATACATCGTAGGCCAATTCTAAATAAACCTCTATGCACTATTTTGGAGCTGCCCCATATCATAATATGTTATTAAGCTCTATATTCTTTTTTTTATTAAATAAAACAAAATATATTAAAATACACTTAGGAAATTAATAATGAATTCAATAATTATTGTACATTGGTAAAAACTCGTTTAAATGTTCAAACTATATTGAGTATTCCTGTAATTTTTCAATAGCTTAAAAATTTCTGTGATGTTTTCCATAACGAAATACTTGATGAACAATCTAATATCAAAACTGACACTGTATTTCAATTAAATATATGATTTTCTCTCACTTTTACTGGAGATACTGGAGGAATGCATTTCACTTCTGAAAAGTGAAAATCATAGCAGGCTGATGGAGCTTCTTTTTAGAAGTGAAATGCATTCCTCCGGTATCTCCAGTAAAAGTGAGTGAAAATCATACATTTAATTAGAATACAGTGTCAGTTTTTTATTAGATTAAAAATTTCTGCATTCTAATACCGTATGTTACAAATCATCTAGTTATGGTATTTCAAAGAAAAAGGTTAAACAGTTACAAATATACACTTGATGTATATTATTTCAAACATATCACTGATTGATTGCATACTTTATAGCGCCTTGTAGTGTGAAGCCAAGACTAATTATAGTATGAAAATAATACTAATATATGCCAATGATGTTATATTTTATAAGAACTGTATTTCTTGAAATGAAATAATAAATGAACACCAATTCTTTATTCAGACATTATAACTGAACCTCGTAACTATGACACTAAATTAATAAACTTATCATTCTGATCATATGATCAAGCTCTTACATCAATATAGAATAAAGAATGATTTACAAATTCTTTAAAAAAATAATTGTAAGTTGATAACAATAATTCGGTACCTATAATACGAATATTAATAGAAATAATAAAGTACAGATAAATTAAATATGATCACATATTTATATACAAATACAAAAATTCCCAGAAGTAACGGCTGTTCAATGCATGAATCCGATTGGCTGTCCAGAATATTTTCAACCAATTGTACCGACGAATTCACGCTCCTAAATACGCGCCAGCTATTATTCTCTCATAGCTACGTATTTGGTCCCTGGGGACGCATGTTTCCGATCCTGGAACAGCAGGTACAGCCTGCATAGAGTTCCCCAGGGAAGACACATTTACACAGTTCAATCCCTTATCCAGCTACAGCTTATCCACCTGCATTTTGAGCCAGGGGTTGGGATGCCTAGTCTCATGCTTATTGGATTTAAATATGAATGGAAAGCTTGTCTCTCATGCCTATCGGCTACACAGGCTTATTTCTCCCACCTCCAAATATGAGCTATGTACAGATATATAGATTGCACAAGAAGTTTGCTCAGATCATTTCCTGTGTCGGTTCTGTAACTTCTTCAATTACACTTCATTGATGTAGGCTACACTTCAATAATAAAGCTTCATACAATATATTTGGAGGAATTCAGATTATTCATTGTAACTTATGATTGTAACTTGTCTGGTACAGCAAAAATTGCAGGTACTGTATTCTTTATATGTTTGTAGATTATGTCTTGAAAAAACTCCTTAAATGAAGTCTCCAAGACTTATAGTCTACAAAAATATAAAGAATACAGAATATAATTCTAAATATTTTTGTAGATTATGTCTTGGAGACTCCAGTTAAGGAGTATTGAGAAAACTATTGAAAAATAGAGTTTTTTCAAGACATAATCTACAAAAATATAAAGAATACAGCACCTGTAATTTTTTCTGTAGCAGACAAGTTATAAGAAATAATCAGAATTCACTTTCTTTTTTTTAAATAAATGACTTCTTCAATTTCACTTCATTGATAAAGCTTCAATAATAAAGCTTCATACAATATATTTGGAGGAATTCTGACTATGTCTTGTAACTTATGATTGTAACTTGTCTGCTATAGCAAAAATTACAGTTGCTGTATTCTTTATATTTTTGTAGATTATGTCTTGGAGACTCCAGTTAAGGAGTATAAAACAAGTCAGATTGACAATTATTATACAATCTTATACACTAGTTACATAATTATATCAATTAGTTTAGATGAGGCTTAATTCTGATATGAAAGGATGAATGTTGAACATTACTAAAACATAAACTAAAATTTGGATTTGGATTTTTTAATAGAAAGTTTGTAAAGAAAGCCTTAGTGGGCTGTGCCTGTCGTATTTTTAATTGATTGTGTTTTTTTTAATAACTAGATAAATAAATATAATACAGATTATATTTCTAATATCAAAACTGACACTGTATTATTCCTATTTAAATTATGATTCCACGCACTTGAACTGGAGGAATACATTTCACTTCTAAGGAGAAGCTTAATCAGCCTTAAGTGAGTAAAATCATGATTTAATTCTATATCACTGTATTTCTATTGAATTCACTGTATTTCTATTCGTTGAATTCACATAAAAAGTTAACTGTATTTCTATTTAAGTTACGATTTTACTCACTTGAACTGGAATACATTTCACTTCTGAGGAGACACTTCATCAGTCTCAAGTAAGTAAAATCATGACTCAAATAGAAATTCAGTGTCAGATTGTCCGTGAAGTCCATCTGTTGTATTCTATAGTCTCTTTCCCATTTTATCTCTCAGTTTCTCTCCTTGCTCTTACTTTTCATCACAATTTTATCCTCTTTGTTCACTTTATTTTCCACCCAAGATTCATTTTTCATCACCTAGGCTTGAAATACTTGCCTCTGTACAAAAAAAAAATAAATAAATAAAGTATTTCATCATGGAAAACATCAGAGTTTATTTTTCTAATATAACTTGAAAAGGTGAAGTTTGAACAAAAGTTCGTCCATTCTTGGAACACTTAAGCAATTAACTTGAGAGTGAGAGGGAAAAACAAGACAGCAATACATTTGATCACGAAATAATAGAAGAATATTACCTCAAGATTTCGAGTTTTTTATAATAAATTATATCAATAAAATATAGATATACAATGTAGGCAATATACTAATTAAAGTAGTATGTGATTTGATGTGAGAAGTGTGCTTGCACACTCAATAATAAAATACTTGTGGCTTCAAGTATTTATGAAGTTACTTCAGTTTATCTTGATTCAAGGGATTCTTGAAATGTTAGGTAATTATATAAGCATTTCACGAGTCCCTCGAGTCCAGAGACACTAAAAGGATGTACATGAATACGGGCGAAAAGATTTTGAAATTCACAAGTTCAACTATTAAATCCCAGCTTTGAAATTTCAAAGACAATAATCGTTGAATTTCTTGTTCCATAACGATCTGCTATGTTAATATCAACTTTTTGTTGTAAATTTAACGACTTACAGTCATTTTTAAAGTTTTAATTGTAAATAAACAATAAATGTACTCACATTCGGTATTCCTCGAGAACGTTCGGCCGAATATGAGTACATTTATTATATATTCACAATGTAAAACTGACTGCAAGTCGTTAAATTTACAACAAAAGGTTGATAACAATAATAATCAGTCCCGATTTTTCAATAATTATATTCATGCTTACATCCCTCTATTCAATAACTGTCAGATAAAGAACATTATTCTGTTAGTTACTAAATAACAGCACTTTCTACTCAACTCTAAACACAACAATACATTGAACATTCATCTTTTTGTAGAAAGCAGAACATTCAAACCTCAAAGGCAAAAACTCGTTTAGGCCCAGTCAATTTGATTCCTGTGATGTATTGCAAATCAAAAAAGCCTCGCCTCGGGTTATATGCTAGAACAATTTCCAACCCTCACCTGGAAAAGTGCTTGGTTGTTTAGGGAGTGGTGACTTTTTCCTTGTCAAAACATCCCCCTACCTTTTTCTTCCTTCCCTGCACTGCGTTTTATGCGAATCATTCCCTGCACATGTAGGTACTATATACGCACCCCTGAAATTATCCCGACCAAGCGTGAAGCAGTCACGTTTGAGGGAAGAAGGGATGATGAAGTTGGTTACTGTGAAATTCTCTTTCAGACATCTGAAAGAAAGAAGGAAGGCTGTCAGTGGAGAAAGAGTGAGTTACTTATCTGTGGTTTGAAGTCAATTACTTTTTTTTGTGGAAGACTTACTGAGAAAGTCAGTTATCTATAGGTTTCTTGATTGAGATTTTTGTGATTGGCAAATTAATTCTGCTCAGTGGAAGTGTCACGGGTTTTGTAACCATATGACATCTAAGGCAGTGTTTTTGAACGTTCCTTCAGTGTCTCTTGACTCAAGGGATTCTTGAATTGCATTTAAGTGTCTGTTGAATCAAGGGAATCTTGAATTGCATTTAAGTGTCTCTTGACTCAATGGTCTCTTGAATTTCATTTAAGTGTCTCTTGACTCAAGGGACTCTTGAATTGCATTTAAGTGTCTCTTGACTCAAGGGACTCTTGAAATGCATTTAAGTGTCTATTGACTCAAGGGACCCTTGAATTGCATTTAAGTGTCTCTTGACTCAAGGGATTCTTGAATTGCAATTAAGTGACTCTTGACTCAAGGGACCCTTGAATTGCATTTAAGTGTCTCTTGACTCAAGGGACTCTTGAATTGCATTTAAGTGTCTCTTGACTCAATGGTCTCTTGAATTTCATTTAAGTGTCTCTTGACTCAAGGGACTCTTGAATTGCATTTAAGTGTCTCTTGACTCAAGGGACTCTTGAAATGCATTTAAGTGTCTATTGACTCAAGGGAACCTTGAATTGCATTTAAGTGTCTCTTGACTCAAGGGATTCTTGAATTGCAATTAAGTGACTCTTGACTCAAGGGACCCTTGAATTGCATTTAAGTGTCTCTTGACTCAAGGGACTCTTGAATTGCATTTAAGTGTCTCTTGACTTAAGGGACTCTTGAAATGCATTAAGGTGTCTCTTGACTCAAGGGACTCTTGAAATGCATTTAAGTGTCTATTGACTCAAGGGACCCTTGAATTGCATCTAAGTGACTCTTAACTCAAGGGACTCTTGAATTGCATTTAGAATATATGCATTTCAAGAGTCCCTCGAGTCAAGCAAGACTGAAGGAACGCTCAAATATCCAGAAAGGTTATTTCTTCTTGTATTTTTTCAATAAAAATCATTTATTACTTCGGAATTATTATTGTATTTGCTAATTGAATCAATTTCTTCATTCTTAAGAAAACTATCTCATCAAATTAATCTCCATCCCATTATCATTCCTTCAGATAAATTGTTGCGAAATTGAATACAGTACATTCTTTCAATATTACCGTACAGGATTCTTGATTAGATTTTTTAAATATATTGATATTTTGTTACAGAACAAATGAAAGAGGAGAGAGAATTAATGAGCTTCGGTGTTATTTTAGTATTGTTGTAGCCTTCAACAATACAGTATCAATCAGCTTTAAAGGAGTGAATGTTGACGATTGATAAAGTTTCAAATTGCCAATAAAGCTTTCACAGAGTTCGATTCAACTTGAAGTAAATGCTCAAAATATTGTATTTAATTAGTAGTTAATTGCAGTTATCATCAGTACACTAAAGATAATAATAGATGTTACTAACCAAAATAAAATTACTTTTACTTGAAAAATATAAAATACAAAATCGATAGAGTATAGAGAACAGAAACAATAATTATAACTTTCAAGAATTTTTTTCAGATAATCCAAACGTTTGCGCTAGTCCAATAATTTGCTATGCAAATAATAATCCAAGCTATGGATGAATAATTAAGATAACTAATTACTGTAGTATTGATAGGAAATCAGTTGAAATAGTACAAAGTGCATCAAATAACAACTATAAAATAGAGCTTTAAAAATTAGAATATGTCAAAACAAAAGAATGAAAATTGAAGAACTTTCCAGGACCAAGAAATACAATATTTCAATTTATTTACTATGAGATTTAGTCAAAAAAATATTAATACACTATATTTTGAAAAATAGAAAATAGTTTCAACGATTCTAAGTTTTTACCTTTTTTACTGACATGCAGAACATTTTATTTTAGGTTAGTAAGAAGTAAATTTTTTCTTTAAATTGTTCTGCATGCCAGTTAAAAAGTGAAAAGCTTAAAAATTGACGATTATAATACAAGAAGCCGAAGAGATTATCACTTGGTGAGTAACAATAGAAGCTTATTCAAACAAAAAACTAGTTATATTGGTAGAAAACTCTACAACAAGCTACCGCAGTTTTTATAGTCTTGAAAGTATAAAAACATGTTTAAAACAATTATTGAAAAAATATTTAGTTGATAACGCTTTTTATAGTAAACAAGAGTTCTTTTCAAATCAAAATTATGCCTCACTTCAACTAATTGATATAGTAATTTTTATGGTAGCTAGTGTGTAAAATTGTATAATTATTGTTTATCTGACTTGTCTTATACTCCTTAAATGGAGCCTCCAACATAATCTACAAAAAATCAACAATTCAATCTACTCGCAGATCGTCATGGATCATCAAGTACTAAGTTGTATGTTACCATCCTTAATAATTGAACTCTTGTCAGATATTAAGAGCACCTTCATTATTAAGTGATACCCATCAACTTGCTCTAATTACCTTCTAAAAAACGCTGAGAATTTGGAAGAACGTTTCATTTTGTATCCTGGAAAATCAGAATTAAAGTAAATAGGTCTCACCATGCGGCTAAACTCTGAACGTGGATGAATTCATAAGGAAGCGTTAGTAAGGAGGCGAGTGAGCTATAGAAATGGGACATACCTTACATCTGTAGAAACAATCTATATGCAAAAAGGAAGGAGAAAGAAGATAAGACCTTCGCGCCAATTTGAATTTCAAATCCGCGCCGGTAATTTTGCTGTCTTTCACGCTCCTGTTGAGCGGGGTGAGAACTTGTTTAGGGTGAAAGAAAGAGAAAATCTGACAATCCTGTCTGTTATCCTGTTCTTCTTTGTGTAAAGTTTATTGGTTACTTTCCTTTGTTGATTTTCATTATTAGTCTCAATAGTTAGTTGAAGTTCCAATTAGAACCTCTATAAATTTACTCAGTTTTATTTTAGTAATTCATTTCTTCCTATCTTGAACCGCTTTAGTTTTTCTTGTAGGAGAAATACAATGTGACAATAAGTTGATCATATAGGTATGTCACAGTGAAGAATGAAGATTTAATAATATTATTTATTAACTTTTCAAGTGAATTCAACGACTTGCAGTCAAATTTTTATTAAAATAAGTACGGTAGTATTTCACTTACTTCTGTAGGCCAAACGTTTTCGAGTTGTTAAAACCCATCTTCAATACCTAAGTAATACCATAAAAAACAAGAAATTTATGATTTCTTGAAGATGGGTTTTAACAACTCGAAAACGTTCGGCCTACAGAAGTAAGTGAAATACTACTTATTTTAATAAAAATTTGACTGCAAGTCGTTGAATTCACTTGAAAAGTTAATATTAACAATGCAGTTCGTCATGGAACAAGAAATCCAGGAATATTATTTATTAAGACTAGAAATACAATACTTCAACTTATTAACTATGAGATCTAATCATAAAACATATTAATTCAATGATAATAATAATTAATACAATGCTTCAACTTATTAACTATAAGATTTAGTCATAAACATATTAATGTTATAATAACCTCCACCCACCATTGGCGATGTCTCAAGCACTAAGCACCTATCTTAGATAGGATGCACTTGGACCCATAATGTGCATTAAAATGGATGGATTCATGTCAAGAATCGCTTAAAATTGTGTTTTATAGGTATTATTTTTCAAAAAAATTCCAGTGAAATACCTCCAGACACCCTTCACTTTTACAAGAACAAGCTGAAAAGATGAACCAGAAAAGTTCATCTTTCCGGTTGAACCTTTAAATTCAATTCACTTAAAATGAATTCATTTCATTTATTATTTATTCATTTTATTTGTCACACATTGTTGTGTTATTGTTGAAACAAGTTTTCTTATAATTTAATTTTTATCATTTCAAATGTCTTACATATGATTATCAGAGTAGGGGAAATAGTGGTTAATTCACATTGTAATTCACATTTGAATTGTATTTATTAAGTTACAAAACAATGGTCTTGAAAGCATTTGTTGTTATGTATAAGAAAGTATGTTAGTATGCATGTGAGGGAAGTGATAAGCCGTAGCAGGTATCTGTTCAATCGGATAGAGATAAGTTACCAAAACCTGGGCCCTCTTGGTAAGGGTGACCAATTGGATTGGCCAGCAGAAAGACTCTGCTGTAAAATCACTTCCCGGTGGTTCGGAACCCACCTTAAACTGTAGGTCTAGCTCATCAATCATTATAATCCAACTCATTACACTCGCAGAGGTCTCAGACTTATGTGGGCTTCATCCTCCAAAAAATTACATCTCTAACTAATTCAATGCATAGAAGAGAGAAAATTGATAGAGTATGGTTGGGAATGCGCACACATTTATCACCTAGAAAGAGATAGAGAAGGGTTGGTTTATTGTAATTTTGGTCAACCCAGACTAGCCGATAGTAGGAAACGTACAGTTGTAAATTATACTTAGCCACCGGACACACCATGTTCGCCTTTAATTAAACGGGAAACCTAACCAAACCCCATTTGGTAAACCTGAATCCTTCATTGCTAACCTCTACTTCTCAATAGTATGAGCCATTGAATTAATTAACGTATTGTTTATAATGTAAGACTCACCTTATTGATCGCTAACCTTCACTTATAACTGAATAATAACCTTAAACTGGAGTAATAGGTTTGTGAGTGAATTAAATCTGAATGTTTAACATCTAAGTTGAAATTAATGTTGTTTAACATTTCAGACTAACCACTGCAGCCATTACTGAAATTTGGTCAATTTTCTTCCGCAATGCTATCTGACAAAATATAGCAGGTAATGGCACATACAACAAAAGCCACTCTACATACGTAGTAGAGTGTCAAAATATCTATCAAAATTTAGTATGTAATAGCGGTATGTAGTAAGACTTTGACATAATACACAAATTTTGGAGTAAGCTTGAATGATGTCTATTTGAAATTCATGAAAAAATGATTATTTGGTCATAGATATAAGCTATGATTACGTCATAGATAAGCTATGATTTCGTCACAGTACGCTATTTCAGGCCTATTAGGCCTATAGATATGTAAGCTTCATACAACACTCATGTATGTGGTTTCAATTCATATGCCACATCATTATTTAGTTATATTGTTTTATATCACCTCTTTTTAACTGTCCTTTAGCAGGCAAGGTGAGAGTGAATTGAAAAATTTTCATTTCTTTTTTCTGTTATTTAACTCCCATAATAGGCAAGTTCTACTCAATTGTATACAAGTTTACTTACTCTAGTAGATCTCATATTGAATTATTATTTATATATTATTCAGTCTCTTTAGGCCCAGTCTTGCAGCATGTTGCAGACATGTATTATATAAATAGCCTACTTTTAAAAAATTGAAAAAATATGTCATAAACATTTTCCAGTTCAGCCTAAAAAGGTTCCTTTGAGGATGAATAACGTTTTAATATTTACTGGTATTTCTGATAGCAGGTTGTATAGTCTTGGTCTCTTTTTAGAACTGACTTGCATAATTTTAATTTTGTCTGGAGTCTTCAAGGCGTATTTCCCGAAAAAGGTTTTTATAGTAGGCTCTATCATTTTAAATACCATTCAGAAATTTCTTTGTTCACTTTTTTTGTTATTCTGTTATTGAAATTTCATAATGTGCATTCTCATTATTTAATTACATGAAAATTCTCAGCTTTATTAAAATTTCTATTTTTTTATTACCTTTGTTCAAATGCATTTAATATGATTCATACTTTGTTTCAACAGATATTTTGTAGTGTGATGACATCCGAAGACAAAGATTCCAATGGAAGAGTGGAAATATGTCGGAAAACTTTGAAAAAGGAAGTGGCAGAGATCGTAAAAGGTATAAACTCAAGAAGAACAACAGAAAAAGAAAGGAAAAGCGGGAAAAGTTGGGCGGTATATTCGCCAAAAGCTGTAGAGTAAGAGAATGTAGGGAAGACCCTCCTTTTCATGAGTTATGACCTCATCAACGGGAAATAATAGCAGAAATAATTTTTAAGGCACTTTCCCTATTCCTTTTTTCAGTTCTTTCTCCTATTTTGTCCTTGCTTCTCACTTTGGAGCCCCTAAACTTTTCCCCACCACTATTTTCGAGGCGATAAAAGTCCCCTGTTACATTTAAAAATGGGAGAAGAACAAAAACCCGCGTGGTTTTTCCGATTCTTATCATTTTTCAACGCACTACCACATTGAAACCAGTGCGATTAGGCCACCTTCATATATTTTGCCTGAACTTAATTTGAATAAAACTGCTCTTATTTTCTGAAGAACCAACCAATCCCAGCTATAAAGTCTGATGATAAATTGAAAGTAGATAACTGCAACTTTATTTTTAGAAGTCCATTAGTGCTTCAGGAGGGCAAATAAATGTGGATTCTTCTTGTTCTGTTCTGTGAACTTCTGTACAACATGGCTAATATTGCTGAAATAAAATCTAGGAGATTTGTCAAGGGGAGCAAAGCTTGATTTTCCGTCTCACCATACCATTGCTGTATATTTTTCAATTACATATTTCTAATGAATTTTCTTTATCAGAAAGAAACTTTTATAATGCACCTTACAATTCATTATTGATTATTTATGGTTGATGATTTAGTAGGCCAGGGTATATCTCTGTGTTTTCATATGTGATAACTTATAATATATTATTTATTTTATGTTTTACAGTTTATGTCTCATCAAAAGACTACATAAATATGAATAAATACTTTGATGGTGTGTCTCCATGACTTGAAAACGTTTGGTGTGAAGTGAGTAAGACTATTATTGATTCTCAATAAAAAATTGACTGCAAGTCGTTGAATTTACTATAAAAAGTTACGGTCTTAATACATAAATTACTTTGGAATAAAAAATATTTCATAAAATAATTTATTAATTTTTTAAAATCATTCTCATTGCAGTCATTTGCATTATTGCATTTATGAATCACTCTAAAATGTTTCATTAATACGATCAGCTCGTAATGGAAGAAAAAATTCATAATTTATTATCTTCTGTCAATTTATATTTATTTATTTGGCATTGACAATAGTTTCAAGGCTTAAGCCTATTGAAAAATAACTTTATTTTAACAAAAGGAATAGAAGTTGCAAACTCTACAAGTATTTAAGTCTCTACATAAACTGTCAAGTAAGCCTATTGATCTATGATATTCAAGATTTTTCATAAGAATTAATATTTTGCTTGATGCATTTTACATTAACGCTTCCTACATTGAGATATGATAAAGAAATTTAAAAAAAGAACAGGTCGAATTGCGAACCTCCTTCTGTTTTGGAAGTCAGTTAGTTAGAAGTATTTCTCAATGACTAATTTCAGATGTTGATAGATTTAAACAATTTTCTTTATTAAACAGTTCAAATTTTCCCAATTAGTTAGAAAAAAAATTATTTTATGTTGAATAATTCCTTTTCTAAAGTAGTATTCATTCATATTGAACACACTCAAACGTATATAACTTAATATCACGATAATAACTTAATCAATATTTTAAAATATTTATAGTTCTTTAGGCAAAAAAATACGATACTTATTTTCCAAGTTTGTTAAAAATGGTAAAAACGAAATTCCCTATTAAGTATTGTTACTGGTTCTAATAGCTGAAATAAGGCTGGCAACACTAAAGTTCACACTTGCACTTTATTTACACAAATTAGTCTATTTACACAAATCAATTGTAAGTTCAATTAATTAAATAAGACAGATCATCAAATGACAAGCTAATAGCTATTTTCAGTAATTATTTTATATTACAAGTTCATCACTTGATATTCAATTTATAATTAACTTTTCATGTGAAATTTAACGACTTGCAGTCAAATATTTGTTAAGAATAAGTATAACTCACTTAATCTGGCCGAGCGCTTTCGAATCTAGATTCAGTGAGTTATACTTATTCTTAACAAATATTTGACTGCAAGTCGTCAAATTTCACATGAAAAGTTAATATTAACAACGCAGTTCGTCATGGAACAAGAAATCCAGGAATTCAATTTATAAATAAGTCATTACAGGCTACTCAATAATAAAATAAACAAGAGTCCAATCAACTGTACAAATGAATAATTAATTACAGGCTGATCAATAATTAAAGAAACAAGAGTCTAATAAACTGTACAATAATGCAGAAAGAAATTATAAAAAGAGCAACTAATCACTTACAAAAGCACAGTCCAATTCGTTATTTGACAGTCTCAAATAATATCACAATGTCTTTAAACTATCAGTAAGCTTCATAGACAGTAAACACTTGTCTCTGCACTTGACACTGTCTAAAGACTGAATAAGGCACTGTTTACAACACTGGCACGAGATCTGTAATACAATCTGTCACGCGGGTTTGTAGAAAACTTACTCACTGGTTCACGTGTACTCCTTTATATAGCTGTTGTAGTTGTATAATTCCAAGAATTGGAGCTCACCAGACACTTCAAGAATTTTCTCAATCGTTCTAGACGAATGTAGAATTGACGAGAAGATCGATAAAGTGAGAGACTTGCAGACTTCAACAATAGGAATGACAAAGACATCTAAGGAGAGAGAATTAGAAGATTGGATTGGATGTCGAAGTCACGTAGTCATGTCCAGCCATGAAAACAATAGAATGATTTAAATAGAACAAGTGCATGACTTTGCTTTAGTAACAGTATGAATGCAACAACTCATGAGACTTGACCAGTGTTTGTAAAGGTTTTTATTTGAAGGAATACATTTATTTACACCAATTTTTTCTGATTCTTTTCCAGTTTAATTATTATAGTTCCTCAAAAACAAGATCTGAACTTGAAGAATCTTCAAAGTACAGTACACGTAAAAAACAATTGAAAAAATATTTAGTTGATAGAGCTTTTTATAGTGTACAAGAGTTCCTTTCACATCAAAATAAAGCCTCAACTCAACTGATTGAAGTAATTAATTATGGTAACTATAGTGTATAAAATTGTATGCATAATAATATTATTGATGTGTCTTGTCTTTTACTCCTTACCTAGAGCAGTTACAATTTCTTAATCTGAGCCTAGAGTCTCCAAGACCTAATCTACAAAAAAGTATAGAATCTATTACAATCACTTCAATATGAAGAGAACGAATTCCAGATTTGAATCTTGAATCTGAAAACGTAAAGAAATCAATTCATTATACAGCTTGTACTGCTCATTAGCCAGATATGTACAACTTTAATCTCAAATAATGCAACCTAAGAAGACGAAGGAGACTTATTACTGAAGTATTTGAAACTTTTGTACAACTTCTCAGAACTTGTTCCTTTTGTTCTTGAGTTTTAGCCTTCCTGTTACAGGATACATCAGAGTGCCACTGTCAGCCAGAGAAAACTCTCTCTCACACACACTCCCTCTCACTCTCTTTCTGTGTCATAAACTTGATTAGGGTAATCTTTTGAGAAAGATGCTGCGTCTGAGGCAGACTCAGTATGTAAATTCGTGCGGAAAGTTTTGAAAACGTAGCAACGCGTTGAAAGCCGAGCTTCCATTTCATCATACAAATAATAAGCTCACGTAGTTGTTGAAGTTATGTGCTCTGTTGCTTGATCTTCCCTTCAACATTTCAAAATGTACTTAGGATAATGGGATATTGATACTACTGGGTAATAGCATAGACGAACCTAACCTAACCTAACTCCCTAATCTATGATAATAGGAACATGTGAAATGTTGGATAAAGAAAACAATGTTGAATAGGTACAAGAATAGTTTTCAATTTGTTTTTGTTATTCAAAACAAAAGGTTTTCCTCGTTTATTAGTAAGATTAATTTATTACTGAGATTAAATTTATTTGCACATAACTAGGAAAACATATGAGTGAGGTATTAAGGCAGTTTGTTCCCGTGAATAATGAATTTATGTAAGTGAATTTTAACAAGAGAACCCAGGACTAATATGCCTATTATAGGTATTCTAGATAATCTAATATCAAAACTGACACTGTATTTCTCAAGTTAGTTTGAAGTTACTGACAATTGAACAAACTGACAAATTTACTTAAACAGAATTACAGGTATTCTGTTACTGTATTTCTATTAAAATATTATTTTCACTCATTTATACGGGGATGACTTTCACTTTTGAAGAGAAGCTTTGTCAGCCAAATCTAGATTGTGAAATAATTACAGGTATTCTGATGAAAATTGACAAATAATACAGGGGTGCCTCATGACGCACCAGCCCCACTATGTAGGCTACATGCACATTTAAATAAAGTTGCATCCATTTCCTTTTTATTGATATTTTAATTATTATAGAAATTATTATTGATATTTTAATTATTATAGAAATTATAATTGATTTTTTAATTATTCATTTGAGTTTACCAATGATTGTACACAAAGTCTTCTAAAATAATTGCACATTTGGAAAATATAAAATATAAAACTTACAGAGTTATGCATTAGAAAGCATTAACAAAGCATTAAGATTTCTATCAAATGATCGATTTCTATCTCGATAGATGAAGGAGTAATGATGGTAAATGCATCAGCAGAAGAGAATCAGTGTGTAAGATGATAGAGTTTCATCAGTGTGTAAGATATTTGTACAATAGAATTTCCAATAATAATAAATAAATAAATAACAATAAACTGGGACATAAGGTCATAAGGATTGCTGTTGTAGTTTTATAATACTTTTTCACTCGATATTTAAAAGTAAATAATTATTGAAAATACGCTACTAGAGAATTTAACACTTACATCTTTGTGTGATGGTCGTTTCGCATTGTTTTAATGCGTCCTAAAACATGACTAGAGGTCTACTCTCGATTTTATTGAATTGGTCAACAATAATATAGATTTCACTCATAAAGTCACTTTTCATGTAAATGCATCACTTAGAATTTCATTTCCTTAGCTTTACCCATTAGATTACTTTTAATATTTCCAACAAAATGTAAATATTATCAACCAGGTCTACTTCTTATGTGATATTATAATATTGTATGTTTGCACACATTTGAAAAAAATTGTAAATTTATCATGAATAAAGTAATCTAATATAATAAATCGTTAAAAAATATATGGTCTAAAACAACAAAGTTCTCACAGTTTATTGCCTGAAAATTTATAAAACAACATAACCATGTAGATGATACATTTTTCTCCTAACCTTAGATTTATCTACCAACAATAACCTTCAACTCAAGCACATGTTTGCATAGAAAAATGTCAAGGTATAAAAAATTGATAAATCTTGAAAGAAATAATCAGAAAAATCGAATTCTATCGCACAAACTAGATTGAAGGCTTCATTGTGAATTGGCAAACGGCAAAGACAATTGATAAGACCTTTCAATAAATCAATTGGCCAATCAATCAACTGCTGCAAGAAGAAGAGACCTTTTGGAAATCAATTGGAGGTTCTGAGTGATAGCAACCAGAAGGCCTAAAGAGGGAAGGTGTACAGAGCATTCCCCTATTTGAAATTCAAATGCAAGCCTCCTTTCACCACCTTACTTACTCACTCCATCACTCTCTCTCTCTCTCATTCTCTCATTCTCTCTTCTTCACCATTTCTCCAGCGTCTTTACCGTTTTGCATATAGATTGTTCTTACAGATGTCTACGCAGTCTTGTCTCTGCAGAGGCTATGCACCTTTTCCTGTTACTCCCTGTTTTCATTTTTTTTTTCTTCATCATCATCATCTGTCTTTTTCTCCTCCTCCTCCTCCTCCTCCACTTTCTCCTTCAACATCACCTCAACCACCTCCTCCTCATCCTCCTCCTCTTACTTCTCTTCAACCTCATCCTTCTCCTCAATCTCCTCTTTCTCCTAAACCTCTTCCTTCTCCTCAACCTCCTCCTCCTCCTTATCCACAACCCCTTCCTCCCCCTTCTCCACATCCTTCTCCATCACCACTTCCTCTTCCTCCTCCTCTCTTTTCTTCTTCTACTACTACTGCTACTTCTTCTTCATCATCTCTTCGTTTTATTCTTCTTATTCTTCTCCTCCTCCTCTTCCTCCTCCTCCTTCACCTCCTCCTTCTCCTTCAGCTCCTCCTCTCTTCCTCCTCTTCCTTCTCTTCAACCTCCTTCTTCTCCTCAATCTCCTCTTTCTCCTAAACCTCCTCCTCCTCCTCCTCCTTATCCGCAAACCCTTCCTCCCCCTTTCTCCCCAACCTACTCCACCACCATTTCCTCTTCCTCCTCCTCCTCTTTCTTCATCTCCTTCTACTACTACTTTTTCTTCTCTTCTTTTTCTTTTTCTTATTCTTCTTCTCCACAACCTCCTTCTCCTCTTCCTTTCCTCCATCTCCTCTTCCTTCTCCTTCTCCTCCTCCTCGTCCTCCACCTCCTCCTCCTACTTCTTATTCCACTCTAGCTTCTTATTTTCTTATTCTCCCTCTTCCTCTTCCCTTTCTCCCTACACTTCAACTTCCCGCGTTATCAAATTTATCAGCACTCACCTGATTTCTTTTGTCTCTCCCTTTGTACAAGTTGTGTTCGCCTTCTGATTTGTCTATTTTAAGTTCACCTCCTCCCCTCACCTACAATTTTTTTTCTCTTGAACTCCTCTCATACTACTTTGCATCTACTTTTCACGTCCCTAACAGCAACCTCCTTTACCGCGCCACCCCCCTACTCCATACAAACTACCCTCGAAGATCGTCAACCCCTTCCAGGAAAGTTTGATTGCTTTCCTTGTCCTCTTTTTAGGCCTACTACAGATTTGCTTGTTTGTGCATGCGCGTGTAAGATTAATTAAATCTCCAGTGACGTCAGTGAGCTGTCGGTTAATGCATGACTAATCTCTTCAATTGAGATTAGCATCCGGCTGCCTACCTGCTGTATTGTGTTGTGGTATTCGAAGATTCCCAGAAATGCCTGCTGTTGGATTGTTTGACGGGCAACCGAAATCAAGACGGGGCCTTATTATCAATTCCTTATCCTTGGGCTTATAGAGGGGAAATCGGATTTATCGTAACCAAACTATAAAAATTGATATTCATGGGGCATTCAAAATGGATTATTAAAAACCAAAAATGCATATTTATTCACAATTTTGCATTACAACATTTTTAAATGTTTTCAACGTGTTTCAAATTTGCATAGAATAGATTCGCATAGGCGATAAAGATTCCTGAATATGCTTAGGGCCTACATAGATTCAGAAAAAAATTATTTTGACAGAGTTGATTTTCGTCGATTGACAAAAATACAAATTGACTAAAATAATTCATTATATCTAATTACTTTTATTATGGAGTTCCACAACATCAATCAAGAATTTACTGATTAATGATAAGAAAAATATCTTTGCAAATATAGGTCTACTTTGTATTGGTTCAAGTGAATATCTTATTATATTCTATATCTATAGTGTAGGCTAAGTGACATGTATCTCCACACAGCCAATCACAGCCCGGCATCTTAGCATAGTTCGGCCAATTAGAGGCGCCCATTTTGTTAGCCAATAGTAGTTTAGTCCAGCCCATCAGAGGCGCCAATTTTGTTAGCAAATAGTATCACTTCTCCGAGGATATTACTACTTGGTACTTATAAGTAAGGGTATAAGTACCTTTGGGATATACGTACAAGTTGAATATGATTAGTTCCATTGCGATTAAGAGTGATAACATATCAGTCTACTAAATTTGTTTAACTGTAACTAAACAACTAAACTAGACCTATACAAAATCTAGACCTATACTATACTAGACCTATACTAGACCTATACCGCACCTAATCTTGTTTTCTAAAATATATGAGTTTACAGAATTTATTAATTTCGAATTCCTTTAATTGCTATTACTTTATACTGAAGACTTCCGCAATGGCGGATATTGACAACAGCATTGAACAGCTGATGGGAATCGATGAATGCTACTGTACAAAAATATCAGTCACCACCGGGAATCGAACCACGGACCTCTCAATTGCCGGTTGAGCGCCCTTAACCACTAGACCATGGAGACCTTTCTGTACAGCTGCATTCATTTTCAACTTGGCCATATCGGCTCTTATCTCACAAGTTAGTTTGAAGTGACTGACAATTGAATAAACAATTGAATAAGAGGTCCGTGGTTCGATTCCCGGTGGTGACTGATATTTTTGTACAGTAGCATTCATCGATTCCCATCAGCTGTTCAATGCTGTTGTCAATATCCGCCATTGCGGAAGTCTTCAGTATAAAGTAATAGCAATTAAAGGAATTCGAAATTAATAAATTCTGTTTATGTATATTTGTCAGTTTATTCAATTGTCAGTCACTTCAAACCAATATATGAGTTTATCACAACATGGTCTGCCATTGATATACGAAAATTTAACATTTTCCTCGACCTTCAACTTATGTTTTTTAATAATCCGATGCTCAGCTAAGTTTGAATCCCTTTTGATTTTTCCAATCTTTGTAGTGTTCATTAATTTGAAGCTGCTTTGCCTAGATAACAAGCATTACAATTCCCGCATTTTAACTCTTGTCCTAATTGTAAATTCTATCCTTACTTAACTTAAAATATATAATTAAAAAATTGGTTTTAAACGCTACATCAAAACAATTACCCTTAATTCTCTTCTAATTTGTCAGATACTATGCCAAGATAAGTGACTCACTGTTATATACATGACCTTTCACCAGTGTCAGTTACTGTAATAGGCCTACACGAATTTATTGCTTACTTGCTACTAATTTCATATAATTTTTGTCCAACAATGATTCCATTCATCCATTTGCAACCGCAATTTGTCTAAATTTATTATAGTTAAATTATTTATTAGTTATATAATTTATTATTTTGTTAAATTAATAAATAAATAAAGTGAATGTTCATATTATGCACTACAAGCCTGTAGGCTCGTAGCGGTTACCTTAAAATTCTAGCCTGGGGGGAAACGGATTTATACAAAATAAGCATGCTCGCGAAGGGAAAATTGTCACTAAAATTACAACTTTTCCGGCCACGTAATACATGAGAACTCAAAAAACGTCAATTTTGGGTGTACCTTACTTTTGAAAGTTTTAAAATTTGTTCTAAGCACGCATTTAGAGTTCCTGCTGAACATGAGTAGGCCAAATTCAAATTCAACTTTTTTGTGTGGGCCAAATTCAACAAGGCCGAGTGATTCTCGAGAAATTGTGATGAATGTGTTAGTCAATGGTATTTGGCTTTTATAAATATAGATTTGTTATGGTTTAAGTTTAGGTGAAACTTTTCTATTTCCTACGAATGTTGACGGGCTGCTTAGCGCAGTTGGTTGGAGCGTCGCAACTTCAGCTTGCTGTCGTTAAAGTGGTCGAGGGTTCGAATCCCGCTCCACCGTCAGGCATTTATTTGTAATCATTTACCCACGCACAAGTCTCGGACTCATGTGGGCATCATCAGCAATAAAAAAAATCTATTTCACGTGAAAAAGATGTATTGAGAGATACGATGGTAGAGGCTCAGAATATATAGTAGTATTCTGAAATTGAAGGCTTGAGATGCAGGGTCAATTATTAATTTATTTGTTTAATAACTCTCTTTTGACAGAATACGTTGGAGAAAATATATTCACTATTGAATCTCATGGGAAGTTCTTAACGTGTAACCTTCAGTTCAATCAGGTCTTTGTGAACTCTGGCAACCCAATTTCGACTGATTTAACGAATCACGTAAAGTGCATGAATACTGGTCTGCCTCCCAACAGGTATTCCTCCCCATCTGGTTTCCCCCCCCCTCTCACAATGGGAGGGTCAAAGCTTCAAAGCTAATTGGGTAATGAAAAAAAGAATAACAAACTTCTGTGTACGGTACCATCAATCTCAATGATCCAGTCGCTGAACAGTAATTTGCTAATAAGGTCAGACTTGTTTTTGCCAGGGATTTCAGATTTTTGTAAATTGATAGAATTGGTAAAGTGGATAAAAAGTTGGAGTTGGGGGTTTTCTGGATTGAAAGGTTAGTGATCAAATAAATTGGGCATAAGTTATATTGGCTGTAGCCGCTAACGACGATTGAAAAAAATTGTTACATGTGAATCAATAAAAACGTATTGTGAAAAATTAGCAGAATGGTTGAAATTCTGACGTTAAAACTCTATTTTTTCAGTTTATTACGCTCACATAATTCCATAACTGATATTATATACGGTAATAATTATAGGCTTTTATTCAGAATAATAATAGAAAAATGAAAATTGTTGATATTTGGTTAGTTATCTTTATTATTCGTCCGTAGTCCATACAAAAAATAAAAAATAAACAAAATTTTTTAAACAAATATCGAATAGCTCAAAAAAAAAATTTCATTGAAGTTTAGAGTTTATTGAAATATAATGAGACAGTTTGTATCTGTGATAAATTGATCAACATACTGCCAAATAAATTTGTAAAAGATCACTCCAAAATTGCTTAATGATGTGGATGCATGGGTGAAAAGTAATAAATTTTCAGTAGCTATGTTTCACTAAAGTATAAGTTGTATAATTGTATTTTTTATATATTTCAACTTATTATTTATATATATAATTATAATTATTATAGTTCGGCTGGTAAATGAAACCGCTAAATATAGTGTTTAATCTTTCCAATTTGCTATTTAAAAATTAAATTCTTGATTTTGCAGGCAATTTTTTCTTTCCTTTTCAATTGTTTGTCTTATAGAACTTCACTCCAGCGCACAGGGCAATTGGCTTATGCATGCTGGAGGGTAGTATCAAAGACAATATAGGCTAATGTAACTACATTGTCTTTGGTAGTATAGGTACAGATTTATGATAAGTTTTATTTAAATTATTAGAAAGAAAAATCAATTTTGTACCTAATAAATATAACATTTTGAATATTTTGATATTGTACACTAGTAATAATTTATTTGATATAGTGTGATGGATTTTTTTTTTTTTTTGTTTTATCTGTATGAAATAAAAGTTAATATTTACAACGCAGATCGTTATGGAACAAGAAATCCAGGAATAAAAAGGTTTTCACAGTAATGCAGTATTGTACTACAATTCCACAATTGCTTATTGGAATTTTTGCCATTTACTCATATTTTTCCGTTGAAATTGAAGTTTTAACATTAGGGAATAGTGAATTGTCATTTTGAGTCAATATTGTCATATTGTTTGAATCAGCTCTTTCAGATCCTTCTTGCAATAATTATTACTTGCCATAAATTTTTGTTTTTAAATTGGAACTTATTTATTTTAGAATATTAGTATTGTATATTAGTAAAATTCTAGGTACGCTCCTCTACCATTTTAAGACAATTTTATAGTTTCATTTTTTCAGAGTCATAGAAAACGTAATTATTGTGACTCATCTCTTGACTAACTTAAAGTGTGGGATAACTGTATGTGTTTCATAGAATGCAAATATCACTCAAAAGTTAAATATCTAATTCCCAATTCTAGTAAATTGTATGCTTAGATATTACAAGTTGGATTTGAAAGAACTGACTATTTTTCAAACTGTCAAATATACAAAACATAATTTATTAATTTCAAATTCCTCAAAGTGATATCAATTGTACTGACGACGACTTCCGCAATGGCGGATATTGACGACAGCATTTAATAATTCCGCCATTGCGGGACTCAAATTCTCATAAATAAGAGACAGAATTAATTAATTTCGAATTCCTTAAAGTGCTATTAATTTATTATATTAAATTAAATTCTTGGATTTCTTGTTCCATAACGATCTGCGTTGTTGATATTAATTTTTTGTTGTAAATTTAACGACTTGCAGTCAGTTTTAAATTGTGAATATATACGGTAATGAATGTACTCATATTTGGCCGAACGTTTTCGAGTTATTAAATCTCATCTTCAAGGCCTTGAGGACGAGAACGTTCGGTGAGTACATTCATTATATATTCACAATTTAAGACTGACTACAAGTCGTTAAATTTACAACAAAAAGTTAATATATTAAACTATTATTCATATGTATTATCTTGCTGTGCAGAACTGACCTTTTTGAGTCGCGGCGGACGCGTTTCGAACTATGTTGTTCTTCTTCGGCGCTTGGTTGCAGACTGAGTAGTTTTCTAGTATGTAAGGTCTGGTGGTCGTAGGAAGGTAGTGGGAGGAGTGGATGTGGTGGGGGAAGTGGGTGTGGTGGAGGGGTTTGTGATGATGTTGAAGAGGGTATAAGATTTCATGTGAAGATGTTTGATTGAATTCACACCACACCCACTTCCCCCACCACATCCACTCCTCCCACTACTACCTTCCTACGACCACCAGACTTTACATACTAGAAAACTACTCAGTCTGCAACCAAGCGCCAAAGAAGAACAATATAGTTCGAAACGCGTCCGCCGCGACTCAAAGAGGTCAGTTCTGCACAGCAAGATACATATGAATAGTTCTACTGCAGTTAACGAAAAATGGATAACCACAACAATAATTAAATCTGTGATGTTTTCCATGACGAAATACTTAATGAACAATCTAATATTAAAACTGACACTGTATTTCACTTTTAAATAATGTTTTACTCACATATATTGGAGATGCTTGAGGAATGCATTTCACTTCTGAACAGAAGCTTCGTCAGCCTCGTGAGGCTGATCCAATATATGTGAGTTAAACATTATTTAAAAGTGAAATACAGTGTCAGTTTTAATATTAAATAATTAAATTATTAATGCTTGAATATGCATGTTTTTAGAACAAAAGAAGACTTCAAAATTAATAAGAAGTGATTGTCTGGAGGATCAATACCAGAATACTGAATATTGAACCAGACCCAGACAACAAAGAAAATTCTTATTACTTTGTCCATTAAACGAAGTGTCCCCTCCTCATAGTTCAGTGGCCATTCCGCACTGAGCATGATCTTGCGTTGAATGAAGGTAAGGTTAGCAGTAAGGAAACAATCGGATTGGAACAGGGAAAAGGCGGTAGTAATTTTCAGTGGAGCGAGTTGTAAATCTTCTCAGGTCCCTGGACAGAATCCCCCCCTGGAGGGACAGAATTCCCCCACAGGGGAGTGGAACTCCCTCATGGATTCCCTCTGTACATGTTCCCCCTCAAGACGCTGGGTACCGCATCACGTCCAGCCCGTTCTGTAGCAAGAACTGCACTGGGTCATTCCTTTTTCAATTTTATTATTTTCTATTCTGGAACAATGTCTTGGGAACGACTTGAGACAGATAAAAATACTGTTTGTCGCTAACATTATTCTTATCAGAATAGAAATTTTCTTGAATTCGCAATAATATCACTTTACATTTCCATTACTGCTGTAGATATCCATTTTTCGTGAACAGCAGTAGAACTATTCATATGTATGAACTTACTGTGCAGAACTGACCTTTTTCGAGTCGCGGCGGACGCGTTTCGAACTATGTCGTTCTTCTTCGGCGCTTGGTTGCCGACTCAAAAAAGGTCAGTTCTGCACAGTAATTTTATATACATATGAATATTTCCATGACCTAACTTACAAGTTTTCGTTCTGCTTGTTAGCCTAATCATTCAGTCAATTAAGTATTTTTTATTTTTACAATAAAATTTAAAAATCATCATGATCTTGAATAACAAAATATACAGTATTTCATATTAAGGCAATAAAACTTCAGAATATGAAGAAATTATGTTTTTACTTTTCTGCTGTATAATATTGAAAATGATAAATAGGTGTAGGCCTAATGATAATACCTGAAAAAATTCATCTATTATCAAAACTGACACTGTATTTCACTTTTAAATAATGTTTTACTCATATATATTGCAAGGTTGCAAGGTCATAAATCAATTAAAAAGAGTAGAGTAATGAAAGAAATTCAACAATGTGAACAGGGGAATATCGATTGTTTGAAGCAGAATCTGCTACAAGAAAACTGGAGTAGGGTTTACAATAGCAATAGTTTAAATGACAAATATGATAGTTTCATTAATATTTTAAGGTTTCATATTACTATGAGTTGTCCAGTTAAAAAAGTCCCTGTAAAGAACAAATTAGACAAGATTGAAGAGTGGATAACTGATGATATCCTTGCAGAAAGAAATAGGGTTAAAGATGCATATGATGAATTCAAACTATCTAGA
The DNA here is from genome assembly GCA_948455865.1 of Conomelus anceps. NCBI lineage: Eukaryota > Metazoa > Arthropoda > Insecta > Hemiptera > Delphacidae > Conomelus > Conomelus anceps. The sequence goes on from OX418225.1 coordinate 7,146,237, forward strand.
AATATGTTAAGTGAAGATAATTACAAAGCTCTAAAGAAAAACTATATGAAAAAAGTGAAAAGAGCGAAATGTAAGAAAACAGCTGAAATTTTGAATAATAGTGTGTACTTTAACACAGCAGTGTGGGATGTAATAAACAAAAATAGGCAAGTAGCTCATGTAGATGCTTATACTAGTGTCCCCAGAATAATTAACGAAAATAACAAATACATTGATGATAGTGTAGACATTTGTAACTTCTTTAACAGATATTATCAACTGGTTGCTAAGGATCTTCAAAAATCTCTTAATACAGGTATTAGTGATGCAAACATGAGGAATACTGAGGGGATTCAGAACGAATTAAAATTCCACCCAGTATGCCAAGACGAGTTGTCAAATATCATTGATAGTTTAAATAATAAAAAAACTGTAGGAATGGATGGGGTATCCAGTAAAATTCTGAAAGAATGTAAAGATCAATTGTTAGACCCTTTGATTCATCTGATCAATCATTCATTAGAACAAGGTGTTTTTCCAGATAATTTAAAAGAGGGGAAGATCTTCCCAATCTTCAAAAGTGGTGATAGAGAAAAGGTAGAAAACTATAGGCCCATTAGTATTTTAAATGTAATAAGTAAAATTTTTGAAAGAGTAGTTCTAAATAGGTTACTTCTGCACCTTCAAGAAGCTAACTTTATCTGTGATGAACAGCATGGCTTCCAGAAAGGGAGATCAACAAAAACAGCCATAGTTTCTCTAGTTGAAAAACTAATAGATATATTAGATTCAGGTGATAAAGCTACTGCAATCTTCTTAGATCTGTCAAAGGCATTTGATTGTGTTAATCATAGAACTTTATTGGAAATACTGCAAAATGTAGGTGTAAATGGGGTTGAACTGAAATGGTTTGAATCATATCTTATTGGGAGAAAACAATGTGTAGAACTAACTACAGTAGTTGGTAATAGTATAGTAAAGAATAAATCTAATAAATTAGAGGTGCAAGCTGGAGTGCCTCAGGGGTCAATACTAGGTCCATTGCTTTTTTTGTTATATGTCAACCGTTTACCTAAAGAATTAATTAGTGGTAGAGCCCTCTTATTTGCTGATGATACATCACTCATTTTCTGCAATTCCATTCTAGATCATTTAGAAATAAGTGCCCATATAGGTGTGCAGTCCATTGTCCAATTTTTAAACCAGTTGAAATTAACTATAAATAGTAAAAAATGCCAATACCTTCAATTCAAAAACAAACATAATTTAAATGAAGATAGGGCTATAAACGTGTTTGTAAACGATAATCAATTAGACCAGGAAGAAAAAATTGCATTTCTAGGAGTTATGTTGGATAGACGATTGACCTGGACTCCATACATTGAGAAAATATGTAGTAAAATTTCATCTGGGGTATTTGTCCTGCGACAGCTCGCTAGATTGAATGACAAAAAGTTACTTTTTACAGCTTACCATGGGCTCTTACTGTCACATATTAGGTATGCTATCTTAGTATGGGGTAATTCATCAAAACAAAATCTTGATAGGGTGTTTAAGATCCAAAAGAAAGCGGTTAGGTGTATAGAAAGAGTAAATAGATTAGATTCATGTAGGCCGTTGTTCAAGAGACTTGGTCTCCTAACTGTACCCTGCTTATATGTGTATGAAGCTACTTTATATGTAAAAACGAATGATATTAACCAAAATCTTGATGTACATGATTATAATACAAGAAGCCGAGGAGATTATCACTTGGTGAGTCACAATAGTAGCCTATTCAAACAAAAACCTAGTTATATTGGTAGGAAATTCTACAACAAGCTACCGCAGTTTTTGAAGAGTCTTGAAAATATAGAAATATTTAAAAAACAATTGAAGAAATATTTAGTTGATAAAGCTTTTTATAGTGTACAAGAGTTCCTTTCACATCAAAATTAAGAGCCTCACCTCAACTAATTGAAGTAATTATGGTATCTAGTGTATAATATTGTTGATCTGACTTGTCTTATACTCCTTAACTGGAGTCTCCAAGACGTAATCTACAAAAAAAAAAAAAAAAAATATTGGAGATGCTTGAGGAATGCATTTCACTTCTGAAAAGAAGCTTCATCAGCCTTCTTTTCAGAAGTGAAATGCATTCCTCAAGCATCTCCAATATATGTGAGTAAAACATTATTTAAAAGTGAAATACAGTGTCAGTTTTGATAATAGATTGTTCATTAAGTATTTCGTCATGGAAAACATCACAGAAAAAATTAAGCTTGATATTGAACGTCTTTCTAAGAGAAATACATGTATAAACAGTTATACTTATGGGGTAAAAAAGGGCTTCATAATGTTTCAGACAAACTTGAGGAGTAAATAATGTTTTAAAATATTATCACACTTGAAAGGTATTTATTTATATATTCTACTGAAAATTCTTACCCGCGCTAGTCAGCCATCCTTAGTTTTGCAGTCATCATTTTCTTCAATTTAAATAAGTTGTTAATATCAATTTTTGTCAATCGCAGTAGAATATTATTATTTTTTGAATTGACTTAAATGTCCTCTTGCAAAGGGGAAAATATTCAAGACATTCGAAATGAAAACTTCACATTTTTGGAGTTATAAATAGATTTTTTGATGTTTTTTTAACTGCAAGTTTTAATGTGTTAATCTATGTGTTTGATATTCATAAATAATTAATTAGTTGATGATTTTTTTCATTCGGATTATGAAGTTTTTGGTACTGTGTAAAACAGCATTGATAGGTTCTGGATGAAATCATTTAACTAATGAAGTGTTGCTTTTATATGGATGATTCTTGGTAAATTTTCTTCAAGGTGTTTTAGGTGCTATTTTTGCTGATTTGCTGTAGAAGGCCTCAGTTTATCATCTATGGATGATTCATGATCAATATAAAACTTTCTTCTTTATCCAATAAATCATTAGAATCATGTAATGCTTTCCATGACGAAATACTTAGTGAACAATTTGATATCAAAACTGACACTGTATTTAAATTTAATATATAGTCTTTACTCACTCATATTGGAGAATTATGATTTTTACTCACTTATACTGGAGGGATACATTTCACTTCTGAAAATAAGCTTCAATACACAATACAAAAAACACATCAAAGCACTACATTCCAACACTGACTTAACACTTGCAAATCACTTAAATAACACCGTACCTTCTCATACAAAAACATCCAAATTGACTTGGAAATTCTACCCACTTTTCGAAAAAGTCACAAACCATGAATGCACTGAAACAATACCAAATATTCGAACACCATAAACAAAACTGAAACAATTTAATCAATGACTAAACTCAATTCAAATCTAATACAAATTTCAATTACAAAATGGCCGCTCTTCCTAACAAGCACAAAACACGACCCCTGGTCGCAGGCTGACAAAGCTTCTCTTCAGAAGCGAAATGCATCCCTTCAGTATAAGTGAGTGAAAATCATAATTTAAATAGAAGTACAGTGACATCTTTAGAATTTTTTCTTGAATATAATTAAGCGGTACTATCACACATTGGATATTTTTTTGTAGATTACGTCGTGGAGACTCCAGTTAAGGAGTATAAGACAAGTCAGATTAACAATAATCCTGAACACTAGTTACGGTGACTAATGTTACACATTAGTTAAGATGAGTCTTAATTTTGATATGAAAGGAACTCTTGTACACTATAAAAAGTTCTATCAACTAAATATTTTTCAATTGTTTTTTTAATAACTTATTTTTATATTTTCAAGACTCTTTAAAAACTGCGGTAGCTTGTTGTAGAGTTTCCTACTAATAGAACTAGGTTTTTGTTTGAATAAGCTACTATTGTGACTCACCAAGTGATAATCTCTTCTTATAATAAATATATTATAATAAATATATTGAGGTTAGGTTTTCCAGTTAAGATCTAAAGATAATAATTGATTAATATGAAAAGCTTCCTTAAAGGCCTCGCCTGGGATTTCCTGCTAACAATTAGCCGAAGTGGGTCTGTCACTTACCGTCGTGAAGCTGGCCCCACCCAAAACGGCAGAAACTATAAGTTGTATATGATGAGATACTTCAGAGTTTCTGCTATTTAATGCCGCAAAAATAAATTTTCTGCTGTTTCCAGGAAAAAAGTTATTCAACTTTAAAAAAATTAATTACTGGGTGGGGCCAGCATCACGCGGCCCCACCCACTTCGCAAAACTAAATGAAACACATATCAATAATTTCTGCTGAGTTTCTGCTATTAAATGCCACAAAAATAAAATTTCTGCTGCTTTCAGAAAAAAAGTTATAGCCAATTTGATTTTTGGGTTAATGAAACTTATTTCGCTGTAACTCGGTTAATGTACACGTTACAATAACGGGCTAAGTGTCAATCTTTACTATTAAGCCATGGCTACCATATGAAACCAACTGTTTCTGAAACCAACTGAATTGTTTTAGATGTTCACTTTCATTCGTCATAGAACAGCTGATTCTCGCATCTTATTCTTATAGGCCTACAACTGCTGGTTGACGTCACATGCTGCCAGCCATCGATAACACAACATAGAGCGTGATAATTATTTCCAGCATTGATCAGGGATAGTAAGGTGATGGATGGTTCGTCTGTTTCCAGTCTGTTGTGGAGGTCTTTCTCATTCATTCTCTCTCTCACTCACTCGCTCGCTCACCCACATCCTTTCTCATTCTTCATCTTTCCATGATGTCTCCGTCTTCATCACTACGTCCAATCATTTCTCACTTCCCCATTTTGTTAGTCAGCTTCGGCACTATTTACAGACCTTCCCTCTGTTACTCAGCCTTTCTTATCCATATCTTTATAATTTGCAAATTTTCTAAAGGGCAGATAATTGCAGATTGATTTTTCTATTAAAGCAATTTTTGGTAACGCTTTGTTATGTTTCAAAATAATAATTGGGTTTGAAACATTTTCGGAGACTAAGATTGTGTCATTCCTTATGTGTCCGAAAATGTTCTCTTAGTGTCCAAAAATGTTCTCTTTAATATCCCAATTTGAAATTCACTTGAATTGCTGAACTGACACCAAAAAAAATTTTTGCAGTTGTTTTCACATCTCTAATAGAAATATGTTAGTTCTATTACCTGTATTCCATTCTTCCACAGAAATAGCTATCAACTGTTCCTATGAACAAAAATCTTTGTCGCTATAGCCTATTGCCTAAATTATGATTGCTCACCTTTTTCAAGAACTGTTATGTACAGGCTATAGAATCTCTTCTCATGAGTACTGGATAAAGACTCATTAAACGATTTGAGCTACTAGCTCAAATTTGACGAATTTTTGCGGGCCATTTGTAGTTATTTCTGTCAGTTAATATTTTCAATTTTCAACCAATTCTCAAAATCAATTGAACTTTTGATATTCTTTTACTTTTTAAACAGAATTTATCAAGAATCTGGAATTACATTTTTTCGAAATAGATAACCCCCCCCCCCATTGCTTAGAAAAATTGTAAGAAACAATTTGAAAAACTAAAAATTTGAAAGATTATTCATTTAGTTTGAAGCTAGGGTGAAGAAACCGGCAGCTGACACCTTAGTGAGTCAATTCATGAATATTATCTATTTACTTTTGAGCTATTGTACGGATTAATAAAAAAATGTTTACAATCTATTTATTCAAGTCTTTTAAATGGCTGATTGAAATTGGGAACAATTTAGATACTAATTTCAACACGAGATTTCTATTTTAAAATCACTTGATATCTATACCAATAGCTGACACCTCTATTTTTGGTCACCTCCAGTAGCTGACATACCTTGACACCAGTAGCTGACATACCTTGAATGAGCTAATTTGATTTTATATATCAAATAGTAATCATACATATAAAACATACTAGAGATATTAACAATAATTAAAAAAATGATAATGTCCTATTTAACGATTAATAATATACTAATAATTAATAAACACAGAGTAGAGAAATTTAAAAATCTATATAAATAAAATTAGAGTTTTGTCTGTACATTTATCAGAATTGTATATTTTTTGGTTATTTTTACGTTTTATACATTAAATAAGCCGAAAATAGTCCTATCTCACTTTCTGTCTGTCTGTCTGTCTGTCTGTCTATCTGTCTGTCTGTCTGTCTGTCTGTCACGGCCCCAAAGGCATTTTACGCGGCCTTCTCCTCAAAAACGAGAGCATCGATCGGGATTTTAGTTATTGAACAGTATTGAACACTTTATTGACAATGTCTTTAGCTATAAAAAAACTAAATTGACTTTTTTTTAACAGAGTAATAAACGTTTAAAAACCAAGTACTGTGCGATTTTGGATACATTTTACGCGGCCTTCTCAAAAACGAGAGCATTGATCGGGATTTTAGTTATTGAATAGTATTGAAAACATTATTGACAATGTCTTTAGCTATGAAAAACTAAATTAACTTTTTTTTAACAGAATAATAAACGTTTAAAAACCAAGTATTGTGCGATTTTGGATACATTTCTTCCAAGTTTTATTACCACATAAGAATAAGAACAAATCACGTAATTTATCATGATATATCAATCAGCTGTTCTCGAATATAAATGGTGGGCCCTTCGCGGCTTTATTTACGCTGTCTGCAGACTTGTGTAGTCGGAGCATTGCAGTATTTTAGGAAACATATGTCTGGTGAATCAAAGCCCATCTTATGTTTTATCAATTATTTCTTTGTTGAAAAAAAAACAAAATTTTCTAATTTCAATAATTTATCAAAACAAAAATTAACATTTTAGGAAGGTGCGGTTTGTGTTAGGCTCTTGGGAATTCGCCAGGTAGCACTATTATTACAACATAAGAACAACAACAAATCACGTAATTTATGATGATATATCAATCAGCTGTTCTCAAATATTCTCTCTGATAACTGTCACTGAATTGTTTACGTCCTAAGTTGTTAACTAAACTGCTAACAACTTCATGATCGTTGCTATCAAAAAAGCCGAAACATATTTAGTCGTATTTCTAAACATAATCCGTACGAAGGACGGGTAGCTGCTAGTCAATAATAATAGCTTAAGAGTCCTCATTGTAATCAACTAGTTTGCTCATTTTCTTCTATATAAAACAGATCTAACAGTCTAAATATATTCCAAGAATAAAAAGCAAATAAATAAAATAATAAAATTTATCATAAATTCATTTAAATAAATTGCATAAAATTTAAATTCTCAAAGGTAATTTAAAGTGAATTAAACAAATTCATTTCATGAATAAGGATTGGATGAAAACTAATTGAAGTAAAGACTATGAAAACTGTTGATTAAATCCAAATTCATAATGCCTTCAAATATTGTTTATCAGGAACACTGAAATTTCGATGGTCATTAACTAGAGTATGCTCAGCAAATATTTTTTTAATGACAACTTCTTTTGAATACCACATTTTCTCTCCATTGCAAACAATTGAAATCAATGAGTAGGCCTCAATCCATGGCCAAGGAAGAACTATTATTAACTAAGAAGAATTATCTTAAGATAGAAACTGCAAAACTAGAACAATGTGGAATGGCCATCATATAATTATACATAGTGTTCACATTCACTACAATAGTACCTATTACATTATTAATTTATGTTCAAATGGAATCATTTTAGAAAGCAAAGCAATGTGTAATAGATGTGGGAATTAATTATATCCAATAGCATTGCTATACTGAGCGACTGTAGTTGTGGTCGCGCGCCAAAATTGAGGCTCAATTAAGTCAGCTAAGCGCTTTTGTCAGCGTTTGGTTCCTTTACCCTGTATGAATATTGTATAATATGTATTATATTTATATTCTGAGAAATTTTTTGAAGGGAGTAATATGTAAGAGTGATTGACCGTGGGAGGTGTTAGTAAACCCCCCCACCCCCACCCATAGTCAACTCTATTTATTCCACTCTATTTCGTCCACTGCTCCCAGATGACTCACACAGATTCGTGTGAACCTGTTAATTTCATCAATTACAATCTAAAAACTCAAGGGTCTTTGGTGCGTTGTGCGATGAAATGGGAAGTGAGCCAGTGGCGCAGCCAAGGGAGGGGGATTAGGGAGCTTAAGAAACCCAAAAGAACCCGAGCTCTTTGACAAATTGTTAATAATTTTCAAGAAAATTTATTATGGAGACTATGTGCTGTAGGCTGATTAGTGTTGGTACATGTCATGTATTCAGCTTTTAAAGTAGAATAATGTTCATAACTAGTGGCTTGACATGGGGGCTTTGGGGCTCAAGCCTTTCCCTCAGGTCCTGAAATCCTTATCAAAACGTTGATAATTTTTAGCGAATTGGCTGTTTGTAATATGAACTCTAGGCTGTACATTTCAAACTTGTTTAAATACGATAGTGTTAATAGCAATTAACAATATCGATATACTATTAAAAGGAATATTATGAGTGACTACCATAGGTGGAAATAGATTTTGTAGCCTGGCAGAACTAGATTTGACCAGGCGGCTGGGTAAAGATAATTCGTCTCACTCATATTAATCTGGCAATCATTTAACCAATAAGTACAGGACCTCTAGCCTCTAGAACCTCCTAAACCTGTAATACATTTAACATTACAGTAGATTAATAATATAATATTTTTCGGAAGGTGAAGCTCAGATAGTTCTGAGACCTGTGTGTGGGTAATGTAATGTGTTTAATGTTAATGTTTGATGAGTTGGACCCTCAGTTTTAGGTGAGTTCTGTATCATCGGCAAGTGATTTTATAGCTGAGAACCCTCTTTTTTTGGTGGCCGATCTATTCGGTCACCCTTACCCTAGGAATTTGCAGCTTACATTATCTGACTGAACATCAGGCACCTGTTACGGTTCGCGACTAACAATTTCCTAAAAAAGGTTTACAGGTTTTTGCGAAAACAAATTCAATACAATTGCAAAAGTTTATTCCTTTGAAAACGCTTCAATACAGAAAGTAATACAGCAGAAAAGTGAAGTTATAATTTTCAATAAGAGATCAATAAATTAGCACTCATTCAGGAAACTTTAGGCTTCTAAAGCCCTCATTTAGGTGGTGAATTGAATGCATTTGTTGTGAAATGGACTGTAAAATTATTTAAAACATTAAGTACTGCGGTTATAAAGTTATATGAAATATGCAAAAAAGGCCAAAAGAAGGCGTTTTTGAGATTGAAGGTTATGAACTTGGTTATTGATTGCGAATAAAGCACCCAGAGTTTACAAAACCAGAATTTAAACTGGATCAAAAACAGAAGAATAGCAAGTGGAAAGCATCTGTGCAAAATCAGTATGCTTTGATTAAAAAAAACTCGACTTTATAAAATTTGGGACCGTTCTTGACTATTGAGTACATTCATATTTAATTTAAAAAAATGATTTGACAAGGTTTGATGGAGAAATTGAACAAAATGTTTGGTTCATTGGCAATTTAATTGGTTAACCACTAGGCCGACAATAAAAAAAAAACATCATTATATCATGTTAGTTTTGTGAATTTTTGTAAAATATCAATTGAAATATTAATATCAATAATTTGGTAATCTCGATTCGCGTTCAGACTGGCATTTTTCGTTCACTTTATTATCAACACAAAGGTCTCATATGAGCATCATAAAAATAAATAGTAGTGAATCTTGTAGCACGTTTCAGATAATTTTACACTGGTTCCATTTAATTCACGCCATCTATATGAAGACCTTAGTCATTTCTGAATGGATGGTGGAATAGCTATAATCTCTCGCCCTATTTATTTCTGTAACAAAGCGTCCGGACGTACATTCATTCTAATTTTTTTATCCTCATGAGAAGTTGCTTATGCAGTATGGCAGAATCATTTTGAACTCTTGAAACACTCTGTACAAATAAACTCATGATGGACACATTTTGTTTACCCATTGCTTATTTTGCTAATGCTATTCTAAAAAGTCAAGTAATGAATCAATAAGAGGTCACAATAAACTTTATTACCCACACATAAACTTTATCAGGCAATATTCTTGTAAAAAGAGCTCTGAAAAATCCTAATTTTAACCCCCTCCCTTCCCTTTTACCTGGTAGGATGGGTAAAAGCCGTAAGACCCCCCCCCCCCCCCCGAAACCAAAAGTCTGGGTGCGCCCCTGAAGTGAGCACAAGCAACTAATCCTACATTGTGAAGTCCATTGACTAGAAATAGGAACGTTCTTGCCAGGTTGATTCAGGCTTCATGATAATGTACGGTTGTTCGTTCGCAATCACAATTGCAAGTAGGAGAGATGAAAGCTCTTGTCTTTCTTGACAAATGCCTTAATGATGAGGTTTGGTTAATAAAGTTAGCTTACTTCGTATATTCTTAGTTCTCTGAATACTCTTGATTTGACCTTAAGTAAAAGATATTCACAAATTATTTGTGCAAGACAAAATTGATGCTACTATCAAAGAGATACAATGGTGGTCCGATAATATTTAAAAAAATGTATTATTTGATGACTTACGACTTCTGAACGATTTTTTGGATGATAAAATTATTACAGAACTATCAAAGTAAATAAAGAAACTTCCAAAATGATCTATGATCGTCTTAAAGCCTTGGCTTCTTAACTAAAACACTACTTTCCACTCATATAGAAGAATGAAAACAATGGATTAAAAATCCATTTGATGAGGACAACAAACTTAAATAATCTCAGCCTTACGACCTCCCAGTTACTCTTTTAAATCTTAAAATATTACAGTAACTGAACATTTCCTCTTAACAATTTGAGTTATTTAACTATTCACAATCGTAGTATGTACATGCATCAATTTAAAATATTCTAACAAAATTAAATTCTTTCTCAAAATAATACTGTATTCATCAAATTTTGTAAAACAAAATAAGAAGTCTGTTCTGTGAAGTTTTATATTCAAATACTGAGTTTAAAATGTGTGGCTATTTTAGGTTTCACTTTATTTTTTGGGTGAGTTTTTTGAAAAATCAGTAATTAATTATTTTGCAGGAAAAAGAGCTCATTGAACTGCCGCGATTCTATCATTTAATCAGGCTATAAGGAGAAAGATTTAACAACATTTTGGATGGTGACGAGGATAGAATATCCAACAATATCCGTAATTGCGATGAGATTTCTGATGGTATTCACCACACAGGGGCGTATTCAAGGGGGGAGGGTCCCTGGGTCCGGACCCCCCCCCCCCCCCCCATTTGAGATGACTAAGCACTAGATAGAATGCTTTTTTGCTGTAGGAAAGGTTCTTAAGAATAATTCTATACCAGTGATAATAATTCTAGAGAACAAAATTTAATCTAGACGGAATTAATGTACAATATTGGAGTGTTGAGAACTGAGCATCGCGGCTGTCATTGTATCCATTATTGTGGCATGTTTAGACTATCTTTATACGATAGAGGAGAGAACTTTAATGTATATGGTACATTATCGAGAAAGAGTGGGTTAGAATTTCATGATAAAACTGAGAGAAGTCATTAGTCTAGAAGTAGAAAAAACGTATTATAGTAGCATAGCTCGCAAATGTTGACATTGTGAATTCTTTTTCCATGATAAAATAACAAAATGATTTTATAGACTTTTCCATTTGAGCTTTTCAACTGTCCAGAAGCTCAGTTTCTGCGTGGATCACGGTCGGTGTTGAAGTAAAATTAATAATTTCGTTCTCGGTCCTGGTACAATGCCATACAATCTTGCATTTATACAAGTTTTAATAGAGAATAAAATAATTGCTGCCATTTAATATTAGTTTTTAATTTTTCAATTATTGGATTTTTGATTTTTCGTTTTAAGTTTGTTTTGGCTGAAAAAAGAAAATTCATCCATTACTTTCACGCAAAAACAGCTAAAACATTAATAATTAAAGAAACATTGACTTCATCCTCAAACAGAAGTTGTGATAGTTCAGAAATCAATCAGGTGTGGGATTTCTTCATTTGTTGAAACAAATTAATTGAATCCAATCTCAGGGACTTGACTCATAATTTCTTTGAGAAGTTCATGAGTCTTGCTGGTGATATTTGGTAAGAACATATAAATTTAAAGATTTAACACCATTTTCTGCAAATAATAAATTGAAAACGATATTGATTTTCCCAATATTGGATGATGCACACACAATTCAAAAGTACACTGTGTCTCATTTGTTGGTTGCTTTCAGTTCTCATTTAAATACTTATCAAAGTTGATCAGTGGTAGTTTTGATATGTGCTGTTTCAAGTTCATTTTTCAATACAGTGACAATATGATTATTTTTTCAGACAACACTATTATTATCAATCCATGAATCGTATTTCGAATCAGAGCCCAACCATTTCACATACAATTTGTTACCTTTTTTCTCTAGTACCCTCTCAATAAGATACACATCAGGGTAATGGGTTTCTTCACTTCATACTCATAGAATGCACCCTTTTAATGTATTGTTGTCTTCACCTATTCTCTTCACCTTTCATCTCATATGGGATGGGTGTCGAAAAATATGTTTTCTTTTTAAAAACGTGGAGTTTGGAAATTGTAAAATGGGTTTAGCAACTTTTTAATATCATAAAAAAACATTAGTATTGTGTAATAAGTAGTACAGTATAATACTTAATTAATAAATTGAAATAGGTTGAAATTTGTGAACTACGGCTGCTGTGATACTTGCTGTAGTTACAAAGTGAATAAAAGTTTTAGGATTTGAATGCTGGGGGGGGGGGGGGGGGTCAGTCCAGTCAAAGAGTTTTGTATGCAGGTGAAGTGGACCCCCCTTGAAAAATTTCTGGATACGCTTATGTCACCACCATATGAACGCACTTTTTTTAATTTTCGCTTTCATAAAAAACAAATACGGAAATCAACTGAAGGTTGAAAGTGACTTGAGATTAAAAATACCTTCATTCAACCCTGACATTGACGTTTTAGTGCAAACGAAAAAGTCTCGAATACCTCATTAATCCTTACTTTGAAACAGCGATTTGACTTATTAAAAGGTTGTGATAACAACTTTCTTAACTGTAATCATATCAAAGTCGTATTAATATATTTTGATTAAAGAATTAAAATGGTCTTCGAGTAAGCCTACTTTTATAATATTCTAGTTCTTTTTCTCACCTATATAGGAACATTTGTTAGTGAGTAAGAAATCACTTGTTGCATATATTGCAAGCATAGTGGAAAGTGGGAGAATACCGTGCACCCCATTTTTGAATCTTCTGGTAGTAGTTAGTAGCACGTGATGACATTCCACAATAATTGCTTTAATGGGAGGGAGACGCTTCGATACGCAACACACACCACCACATACAGCAGCCGGCTGTGACGTCATATTACAAATAATCTAGAAAAATCTATTACTCCGTTGAGGTTGATGTATTAAATTAATAATTCAACTGGGCACACAACTCAATATAATTGAAACTTATTATAGATACTACTAAGCACATACATACCAGAGTAAGTTGAGTTACCCTACCACTAGTAGTTCTGTGAAGAGTAGTCCTCACGCAATAAACCCTTCAAATATCTGAAAGATATTTCGCAAAATTTTACTCATTGTCCACTTCATATTAGGGGGAGAACAGGACAGGGGAGCTGATTTTTTTGAGCATTTTGTTATCTTTAACCTTGGTGAGAACAGAGAAATTGATGAATCTTAGTTATCGTTTCCAATGTATAAGCGAAAAACCAAAAAATTGTACCCTTTTTAAACCTGACTTGAGTTTTTTACTTTTGTAGTTATGGTTTCCAAGTTCTCTTCAAAATCGTTTAAAAACCTTATTAAAAAAAAACCTAAATCTTATTATTTTGCATATTATGTAATACAATAGGACTATGTGCATTACTAACCATGCTCAAATGCGTTTAGAATGCACAAATTCAAGTGTAACTTTCAAACATTTCCTGGGGGGGGGGGACCCCTCAACCCAGCTTTTGCTGGGAGGTAAACCATACCCCCAGAGCCCCCGGTAAGTTACAGCTCCGGTACTTCTCAATTCAGAAATTAAGCCTTGCTCTGGCATGTATGTACATTAGTAGTAACATTGTCTCAAATGACCGGTCTATGCTGATGTGTCATTAACCGAGTTACAGCCAATTAATTTTCGTTGACCCAAAATTTAATTGGCTATAACTTTTTTCTGAAAGCAGCAGAAACTTCACTTTTCATGGCATTGAGTAGCAGAAATTCAACTGAAAATCTTGACATACATTGAATTGAAATTTTTGAAGTGGGTGGGGCTGGTTAGAAATAACATTGGTTTAAATGGCAAAATAGGTTTTGCTACATCTTTTTTGCTGGTGTAGCTACGGCTATGCTGTTAGTGTCATTCGATAGCCACTGTTTAGCAGTAAAGATTGACACATAGCCCGTTATTGTAACGTGTATATTAACCGAGTTACAGCCAATTAATTTTCATTAACCCAAAACTTGAATGGGCTATAGCTTTTTTTCTAAAAGCAGCAGAAACTTTATTTTTACGGCATTAAATAGCAGAAACTCAGCAGAAACTATTGATATGTGCTTTATTAAGTTTTGCGAAGTGGGTGGGGCAGCGTGATTCTGGCCCCACCCAGTAATTAACTTTTTTAAAGTTGAATAACTTTTTTCGTGAAAACAGCAGAAAATTTATTTTTGCGGCATTAAATAGCAGAAACTCTGAAGAATCTCATGATATAGAACTTATAGTTTCTGCCGATTTGGGTGGGGCCAGCTTCACGACGGTCTGTCACTTCGGTTGTATTGAATTGCTTATTTTGTACTTGGAGCAGACCCTTTAACAAGCGAAGCACTGGCCAGAGCAAACAGAGCAGCCATCTCCCGTGGGGGACACAGCAGAGTGGGCTGAGTTGGCCACCCCTTGTAACTGGATCCTGAGTACTAGCGAATCTCCAGCTGAAAGCCAAGACTTGTCTGATGTGGTCTTAGCTCATCTGTCAGCCTACCCTTCTTGCTGATGACTTATGTCTTCCATACAATGCTCAGCAGTTAGCTGATTACCAATGATTTCCTTGAATCAAATTAAGACTTTCCGAATGTGCTCTTTTTTTAGATTACGTCTTGGAGACTCCAATTAAGGAGTATAAGACAAGTCAGATCAAAAATTATACAATCTTATACACTAGTCACCATAATTACTAGATCAATTAGTTGAGGTGAGGCTTAATTTTTATTTGAAAGGAACTCTTGTACACTATAAAAAGCTTTATCAACTAAATATATTGATGTAACAACTAAACTTTTGTACATAAACAACAAGCAGGATAGTCATTTAACAGGATTAGTAGTTCATTTAGATTTAACAGTTATCCAAGGTTTTGGTTTATTTCTGAGTTCAATAAATTGCAAAAATAAAATGAGGTAACAGCCTACCAGTATGAAAGTAAAGTACAGGAATAATTTCTAAAAATCTGATTTTGTAGTTGAAATTATGTGGAGAAAGAAGTTTTGGACTAAAATTTATTGTACACTGTGTATCCAAATTAAATTTTATTGTTTCCTCACAATTAACAAAAACACTCTACTATTAAAATACAATATAATTCAAGACTAAATACAGTATGAAAGTACTACACAGGAATAAAAATATTCTAGAACTTGTATTCTCCATTTAAATTTTTTGTAAAGAAAGCATTTTTGGGCCGAAAGCCTGTTGTGAAATCTTTAGACTCAATTTTATTAATTTAGTATTGTTAAATAAATTATTTGCCACAATAAATAAATGAATTAATTGAAGTACCACAGAACTATAAAAAACTGTTAACAAGTTACAAAACAAAATATTTGGCCTAGCTCTTTGCATTAAGAAGAATATAGAAATAATTTTAAACCAAACATAGATTTCATGAATTTTATACCCTTCTTTATGTGTTTTCAACGCACGGTTTTTCTATACCGTAATAATTCATTTCAACCGTATTCCATGCCACCATTTTTAAACAAAAGCATGAAATCATTGCATCAATTAATTTTCCAATACAGATATCAAACACTGATACTTGGTAATTGGATCTACATTGAACACATTTGTAAAATATTAATCATCCAATCTAGATTGAATATCTGCATCAACCGCAGAAATGAATCGGCTGCGTAGGGCCTCGAATTTGTTTGGGGCTTCAAAAACAATTATTCAATTAATTTCGAGTAAAACTAATCAAATTTCTGGGTGCAAAGCTCTGAATATTTACATTGTCAGAAATTGGGTTTCCGTTAGCGAATAGGTGCTCTGCAGAACACTGCCTAAAGCAAATACAGTACGAATACCAATGATTTACTGTGACAGCCGGAAATGACACTATAAATTATTATTCAAAGCTAAATTGAGATTCGTTTCGTACAATTCGAATGGTTATAATATGCAATCGCTATATTTGTACCTGTTATCTATTCTGATTGCTCGGGTTTGCACCTATTCTAGTCTGTAGTCCCTAGTCTATACTAGTGCAGCAATAGTCTAGATTGCTCTAGGATCCGAGTGAACGCATTGGACAAGTGTTTGTATCTATTTGAATAAGCATCCATAAAGAGGGAAAATTCAGAAATCAAGAACAAAGCTTGCAATATAGAGGGAAATTTCTGTTTTCTCGGATTTGGACCTATTATACAGACAGACCATTTCTAATTTCTATATTTCCTTACAGACAGACAGACTATTTCTAAAGTTCCTTCTTAGTTCTTCTTCTATTTAGTTTTTCTATCTTCTCTGTTCATCCTTTCGCCTCCTTTCACTAACTCATTGTCTTTCTTCTCCATACATTACTCATCTTTTCATATATATTTCTGTCAAATCGTTTGCATTATCATTACTAAATTATTTTATGTTGAACTCCCGCTCATATAAGGTGCACTTGCAAGGTCTCACCTTCTTTGAGTGTGTGAATTCCTATTATTTTTTCTTGGTTGGCTTCACTTGCATTTCTTTTTTTAATCAACGGCAATACTTCTATAATTCTAATTTTTTGTTGTTATTATTTTTCAAGTTATATATTTTTCATGATTTAAAAGTTATTCATTTCTTGGTCATTTTTCATGTGGCGAACTCTTAAAAATTGTACAATGAATTAAAATGTGAAGTGTTTTTTATTATGTCATTTTCGAGGAATAAAGCATTGATTTATTATTACTAGTCAACACCTACCAGTGCAGCAACTTTGCAGCATTGCTCTAGGCTCTAGAAGAACTTGTTATCGCAATAAGTGTTTCTATTCAGATGAGACTTTATAGCGAAATAAAAATTGGTAATTAAAAATCAGTAGAGCTCTAACTGTGTCTAATGAAGCATTATATACCAATTCGAAATAGCTATCGCACGAATAAGTGAGTGTTAAATTCAGCAGTAAAGTATTTTCATTAAATTTATGTTTAAAAATTCTAAAGTCAAGTGAAAAACTTGTAAGAAGGATGAAAAAGCTCAAATATGTCAAGAGCTTGAAAGCAGAATAACAGGAACAGTGGCTGAAAAATATGAGATGGAAGAACTCAATAATTTATTAGAACTGGAGAATTGAGTGGAAAAATCAATAATTGACTGAAAACTGAAGATAACACGAAATTGTACATGATTAATGACTTTAGGGAAGTGATAGCCGAGTGCCGTAGCAGATATCTGTTCAATCAGAGATAAGCT
Organism: Conomelus anceps; assembly: GCA_948455865.1. Lineage (NCBI taxonomy): Eukaryota > Metazoa > Arthropoda > Insecta > Hemiptera > Delphacidae > Conomelus > Conomelus anceps. The sequence continues at coordinate 7,163,771 of OX418225.1, forward strand.
ACGAAACTCCTAGAGCTCTTTGCAAGGATGACCGATTGAATCAGCCAGCAAAAAAGACTGTTCTCTGCTGTAAAATCACTTCCCGGTGCTTTGGAACTCACCTAAAACTGTTGGTCCAGCTCATAAATAACATAATCCAACTCATTACCTATGCACAGGTCTCAGTCCTATGTGGGCTTCATCGTCCTCAAAAAAAAGAAAAAACTAATAAATTAACAAATTGAACCAAACATCACACAACAGCTTTAAAATATTGTTTTTTATAACCCATTTTCCTTAAACCAAATGCAAAAAAATTGTTTCTCATAATGAATTTACATGATCTGAAAACCATCCCAGCTTTTCTATATGTAAGTAGAGATACAATATCAATACATTTTTTTCTCTTGAAAAATTGAAAATTCAATGAAAGAGCTCAAGAAATATCAGAAAACTGTAGGATAGAGTAAAAAATAAAGATATAGCTGAAAAAGATGAAATAACATCAAATTAGTTAATTAGTGAGATAAAACCAATAAATTAAAAACATTCACTCAAACACCACCTAATTGTTTCAGAATACTACTTTTTATAATCCATAATATCCTCCTTTAGACAAATTCTAAAAAATGTGTTCCATAACCAGTTTACATGTTCTGAAGAGATTCTAAGGTTTTCTACATGATAAAACCATCAGACAATCAAGTTTTTCTCTTGAAAACATGATAATTTTATGAAGACTCAAGAATTTATCAGAAAAACTGAGGAATTGAGTGAATAGATCAATATTTCAAATACAAAACTGAAGATATCTCTAAATCAGATAATTATAGTAATAAAATAATAATAACAACATTCTTGTATTTCTTGTTCCATAACGATCATATCGGCCGAATGTGAATTTTTTATTCACAATATAAAACTGACTGCAAGTAGTTATTTATTTATTTTATTTATTTATTTATTTCACTTACAATAAAAGATGCAACAGGAGTTAACTCCCAAAACTGCATCTACAGCAAACAAAAATATAACTTATTTATTACAATAAAAATAACTTAGAAATACAAAAATTTACAACAAAAAGTTAATAATCATAAAAATATCCTTTGACCTGGCTGGCTCGTGAAACTAAAGAAATAAAACAAATTCATCCAAACACTTATTTTCTATAATTCATTTTCCTTCACCCAATTATCAAAATTTGTTTTCCATAATTAATTTACTACATATTCTGAAGAGCATCCAAGGTTTTCAACATGGAAAAATTCATCAATCAATCCAGTTTTTCCCCCGCTTTTATATTTTCCAGCACTGGCTGTCCACGCTCGCATACAGATGAATAGCCTTTTGTCACGACGAAAAATGGTGGCGCCTCATGGTCACTTGCACCAGAAAAAAGAGGGTTTTCATAGATAGAACAAGTCATTCATCACAATTGAAGCCCTCATGAGCATCACGCTGATGCATCCATCACTTGTCTGATGCGTCAAAGTGTGTTGTACAGTGTGAGCATGTGATGCACTGATGTTTTTACTTCAGCGCATTATTCATCTCGAAAATTATGATACTAATTAAAAATAAAACACTAAAGGTATACTTAAATTATTTTTATTTATTTTTTGAAACTGAGGGTTTTATAAAAAAAAATTTTGTTGGGGTGATAAACAAATTTTTAAAACTTTATAATGAGTTGGATGATGGTGACTGATGATTTATACTAAATTTAACAGTACTACTTAGTTTGAGTTCTTGGATTTTTTGTTCCATTACGATCTGCGTTATTAATATTAACTTTTTGTTGTAAATTTAACGACTTGCAGTCCGTTTTATATTGTAAATATATAATAATGTACTCACATTTGGCCAAACGTTTTCGAGGTATTCAGGTATTGGATCTAATTCTTCATGCCTTGAAGATAAGATTCAATACTTCGAAAACGTTAACTTAGTTTGTGTCTGAGATTACAGAAAAAGATATTGTCAGTCAGATAAAAATGAACAATACAAGGAAAAATTCAATATTTTCAACACTTTATTCAGCTCACGACGAATATAAAAACTGAAATGCAGGGATTGTAATGCTTTACTATAATCCACCCAAGACTGAAAAATCTTATAAATAATGACTAAATTGAACGAAAATCTGGTACATAAATGAGATAGATACCTGCAAATGAGATACCACTTAAATTTCAAAAATATAAGAAGAACTAATTGAGGGGTATTTAAAATATTTTGTGTATGAAACATAAGTGTTAAAAATGTTGTGTTAAAAAATATATTGTGTTCAAAATATATAGAAATGTTTATATTGAGAAGTGTTTGAAATGTTGATGTTTTAAGAATGCTTGTGTTCTTGGATTTCTTGTTCAATAAGGATCGATCTGCGTTGTTGATATTAACTTTTTGTTGTAAATTTAACGACTTGCAGTCAGTTTAATATTATAAATAGATAATAAATCTACTCAAAATATAAAACTGACTGTAAGTCGTTACATTTACAACAAAAAGTTATTGCTTTTGTGTTTGATTTGGATCTAGAATTTAGCTAATTTATTAATAATTTTTTAATTTTGTTTTCATGCTGAAGCTTTCCTTTTTTATCAGCCTAATTTCAGCAAAGTACGCAATCTTTATTCGATTATGATTAATAGAAAAGAGAGTCCACATTAAATTTTTAATAAATATTTTATTAATTTATTATGTTTACAGAAAATGCATATCAACCTAGAATAACGACTCTCACTGTTGTTTTGCTTTTTCTGGTGTTGCCTTTTCATTATTTAATGTTCTTCTTAATTATGTTTTAACTACAAGTTTATTATGTTATCCATTTATTTTAATATAAGTTTGCTTTGTATTATATTTTTGTTGTTTGGCAATAAAATTTCAATTCCAATTCTACCCCATGAAGAAAAATTCGTATCAAGTAGAAGTGATAGCCGTGAAGTGATAAGAGGAAAGTGCTGATAGCCATGAGCCATAGCAGGTATCTGTTCAATCAGCTGCGTTCTCCTGGGCTTTCATTGTAAGGGTGACCTATTAGATTGGCCAGCAAAAAAGACACTCTTCTTTGCTGTAGAATCACTTCCCGGTGGTTCGGAACCCACCTAAAACTATAGGTCCAGCTCATCAATCACCATCATCCAACTCATTACCTACGCACAGGTTTCTGAACCATGTGGGCTTCATCCTCAAAAAAAGTAGGCCTCCTAAATGCGCTAGAATATCATCTAAGGGCAGAATTAATTAATTAGAACAGAAAGCAACGAGTCCCAATTTTTGAAATCTAGAATTCTTTCACAGTTGGGCTGCGGAAAGTAGTCGGCCATTTTGTAACCACTCACTAATGAAGTCTAGAGGCTTTTCTCAATATTGAAAAAGAAGTATAGAGACTTTTTTCATTGCCTAAAACCGTGGAAGTGATCAGGAACAGAATGGAAGGGAGAACCTCTGTGGCTAATTTCATTAGGAGGGAGTGAATTTGAAATCGTGAAACCACATATCCTCCACTCATTTCGTTACTTTTTACTCAAGCAACATCAGCTATTTTCTAATGCTTTCAGAGTTCTGCTCTTTCTTTTTACTCTCTGAAATATTCAATTTATTCACTTTATAGTTTATACCCATTGAATGAGATCAACATTTCCTTAGAAAAGATTTTGAAGGAACATTTTAATCTTCAAGTGTAATTCAACAAGTATAATATTGTTGATCTGACTTATCTTATACTATCTTATACTTGGAGTCTCCAAGACGTAATCTACAAAAAATCTCCACTACATCTTAGTAAAATGAATCCATAGAGTTGGTAATGAATGTAATAGTACGCTCCTTCATCCAAAACTTAACATAATTATTTATTAGTATTGAAAATTCATCTTTTTTGGTCAAGTAGTTCTTGAAAACGCTAAAAACGTCAATTTGGATATATTTTGTGTTTTAATTTTATGTTTTTTAAACTTTTCCCAGCACGCAACTAGGGTTTCAACTGAACATGTGTACCAAATTTCTACTTTTTTAATCAAGTAGTTTTTGAAAAACGGCGATGAATCAGTTAGTCAGTCAGTGGTATCTGGATTTTAAATAAGTATAAGACCCGAAATAAGTATAAGTAAAAAACTATAAGTATATAGATTGATATAAATGTTCTAAGACCCGACTAGACTTTGCAGTTAACATGGTTACTAATTTATATTTAAAAAAAAAATCTTTGCTTTCTCTTTAAAATTCGGTATTTTTCAAAATTTCCAACTTCTTTTTTCATTCATTTCTTGAATAATAACGATCTGCGGTGTTAATATTAACTTTTTATGGTAAATTTAACAACTTGCAGACAATTTTAATTGAGAATTAATAAAATATTTACTCACTTTGGCTGAAACGTTTTCGAATCACGATGGATGGATGCTTTTGCCTTCATGTCTGGATGCTTTTGAAAAGGTATCATCACGATTCGAAAACGTTCCAGCCCACGTGAGTAAATATTTTGATTATTCTTTCTTTTATAATTTTTCTTTGGTATCGCCCGATTTCATTTGTTCTAATTGTGTCTGATTTATTTTATTTTAACTTTTCAAGTGAATTCAACGACTTGCAGTCAAATTTTTATTAAAATAAGTAGTATTTCACTTACTTCTGTAGGCCGAACGTTTTCGAGTTGTTAAAACCCATCTTCAAGGCCTTTTTTAAAAAATTCCATCTTCTTTTTTCATTCATTTCTTGATTAATAACACGAAAACGTTCGGCCTACAAAGTAAGTGAAATGCTTCTTATTTTAATGAAAATTTGACTGCAAGTCGTTGAATTCACTTGAAAAGTTTATATTAACAACGCAGTTCGTCATGGAACAAGAAATCCAGGAATTTATTTGATTTGTTTTCCCTAAATTGTTTTGATTAAAATGATCATTATTATTGTGTATATTTGTAGATAATACGGAAATAAATAAATTTGATTTCTTGTCTAATATATTGCAATATATATTTCATAATTTGACACAATTACAGATGGCCTGCTGCAAGTGTTCTCAGAGCTCTATTTTTACTAACAAACCTACAGCTCAGTTTATAAAGTTGATTCATGGCAAATTAATGATAGCATGCCCTGAGGGAGTATTCTCAATTTGTTGGATGTGCAAGTGTCTGTCTGTCGTGAAACTCACCTGCGGGTGTCTCACTCCGTGAAAAGTTTGAAGTTGCACCGAAACTTTCCTCTCAAACTTGAGTAGCGACACTCACAGACTTCTATCTGAGTATAAATTAGTGAACGATCTAATTCGTTTCCATTAGGAATGTAGCGCGCTTCATTCAAATGGTAATTGCTTCAGAATTCGTCCGTATTTCCCAAAATGTGTACCGTACAGCTTTTAATAGAAATGCTTGCGGGCAGTCCACACACGGAGCGTTTTCCAAGCGTGGATTCGACTACTAATAAATGTCTGTCATTGATTATGGTAGCTATGTTACCCATTTATTTGAAGCGTGGAGTCGACCAGTAGCGGATTTACGGGGGGGGGGGGGCTTTTGGGCTGAAGCCCCCCAAAACCTCCTGAGTGTAAATTTTTTCCAATATAATCAGTTTGAAGCTCGTAAAATATTCATTATAGCAAGAATTACCTAATTCCACTACTAAGTCTTCAATTGTAACATTAGATAAGAGGAAAACTAATCGTCAGATAAAAACTTTAGAAAAACATCTCTTTTTACAGTGTGGAATTCACACAAAGTTTATCTATTAAAACTAGATGAAACATTAGTTCATTGAAAAATTTGTATCTTATTAAAGCTCCCACATTGATTTTCATTCTTAAAAGTTGAATAATATGACCGTAATACCGGAATAACACTAGGTCTATGTTCCTTGACAAACTGTCGAACACACTAGATTCAGCCATAATTCAATCAAAATTTTCAAAGATACTTTAAATTTAAGTTCATTTTTTCGCCGATATGGTTCAAAGCACTAATAAAGCTATTTTTTATTTTCCAATCATATGAATAGTTATAGTTCGGGTATGATTGATTATGAAAAATTCAAAAGCTTTCACAATGCTTGTTTTCAGGTCACCTCAGTAGCAAACCAGCCACCCCCAAAAACATTTTCTGGATCCGCCACTGGAATCGACTCCATGCTTGGCAAACGCTCCAAGAGCAGACTGCAGACTGTTCTGATCCTTGGAGGATTTTTTCAAATTTTCTTGTTCAACTTGAGCTTTAATCCAACATTTTCACAAATCTCTCACACTTTCTGTTGCAATACATTCATACAAAACATATAAATATAATTCAAATGAAGATAGGACTATAAACGTGTCTGTGAACGATAATAATCAACTAGACCAGAAAGAAAACATTGCGTTTCTAGAGTTTTGTTGAATAGACGATTAACACGGGCTCCTGACATTGAGAAAATATACTAATATATATATAGACCGATTAGATTGGCCAGCAAAAAAGACACTGTTCTCTGCTGAAAATCACTTCCCGGTGGTTCGGAACCCACCTAAAACTGTAGGTCCAACTCATAAATCACCGTCATCCAATTCATTACCCACGCACAGATCTCAGACCTATGTGGGCTTCATCCTCAAAAAAAAAAATACTGTAAAAGTTCATCAGGGTTTTTTTACATGTGACAGCTTGCTAGTTTAAGCGACAAAAGGTTACTTTTTACAGCTAACCATGGTCTTTTAATGTTACATATTAGGTATGCTATCTCAGTATGGGGTAACTCATCAAAACAAAACATTGATAGAGAAATTAAATGTAAGATCCAAAAGAAAGCTGTTAGGTATAATAGAAAAAGCGATAGATTCAGGCCGGTGATAATTTTCATCTATTTCAAGTCCTATTCCACATAGAGTTCATGCTTATTATGATGTGATTGATATTAATTTCATGCTCTAAATTCTTAAACATAATTCAAAATTATATCTAATTTCTTTGTACTATTAGACTGCGTACTATTTTGAACGTAAACTTCTAAATTAATATTCTTCAACTCAAAGTTTCTGAATGAGCAAATTGATGGGGCTAGCTTCTGATTTCCGCCATCTTTAATTCTGTAACAAAGCATTTTCAGACGTATTTATATGAACACATTTCATTATTTTGGTGAGTTTAACAAGCTCATGAAGTATTGATAACTTATACGGAACACTCTGTACATAGATGAATCTCTTCTTCGATTACGAACTGTACGTGTTAATTAAACTTTTTAAAATAATTCACGAAATTGCAATCATTATCGTGGATTATGATCGACTCTGACTCGTGAAGTTTGAATCTGTATAAGTTCAAAAATTTCGTTGGATTCAATTAATTGATCGTGTTCCGTTTAATTTTTCAAGTGAAATATCTCTGAGGTAGAAGTACAATATTATTGGAACAAAAAATCTAGGAATAAAGCTGGAGTTTTCCAACTTTAACAGCTTTTAATAACATAATTAACCGAGTTCATACTTATAGCAAGTGAGATTGATAAGGTCAAAAGTTAGGAAAGTTTTAGAAGTTATCCCGAATCGTAAATTAATATACAGACGTTTTTTTCACTCGCTCCCAGACGGTTTTCATTTGGACTTCAGAGTTCATTATAGTTTCATCCCAAGTTCTAAGTCAGTTAATTGGTGCTGGAAATGCAGAGAGAATGAATAGTTTTGACTGTTATTCTCTGACAGAAATGAGAAGACATAGAATGAGCATCGGTGTTGGTTTATAGTGTTGGTTTTATGCTCCTTTTTAAACAACTGTTCACATGAAAATGAATCTTTTACATTTCAACAGGCAAAGTCTAAATTATAAAAAAACTTCTCAAATACTGACTACATAATAGCCATTGAGTTTTCTCAAATTTCAACAACTCACTGAAAATGTTTATAAAATCGGACACTATGTTTTCTCTAACCCGAAAACCTTTTTTTATCAAACAAGAAACCTTTCATTTAAGAGTGCTGGGGCTTAATTGATCTTATGCTCATCCTCATAACAATATTTTCAAAAATTATGTTGTAATTCACTCTAATTATTGATTGTTATTGAACACCTTTTCCAAAGCAATCAACAACTCAAGACAATTTCAAACAAATTTTAAAACGGTTTGAAACAATTTTTTTTTTAGTAAAATTTATTTCCCAACTAAAACATAATACATAGATTTAAATAATAATAAAAAATTAACTAAGATTCTAGACTATTCAGTTACCCATATTTCGACCCAGCAAAGCATAGCTTGAGCGCCAGATCGACCAAGGAAACATAAAATAGTAAAAATCACTACAGCCACAATATAAGAAATAATAAAATAAGCACAAGTAAAAAATAAGGACAAATAATAAATAAAAATAACACATAATTTCATTAAGTATTGTGGTGTAACTAGGCCCTGAGAATAATATCAAGAGAGAAAAGAGAGATACAGGACCTGAAAAAGAGACAAAAAATCTAGCAGGCAAAAAACTGGAGCCAACCTGGTCCAAAATGGTATCTTAGATGAGAAATGAATTATATTAAAGTTGCAACATCATTATTTTTCATCCTCATCCTCATTTTGGATGTCTTTTTTATGTCAAGGTTGAATTTTCAAATACTTAGTTGCGCTTTCACAAGTTTTTCTCAAAAATGTACCACATTGGTTTTGAAGTGGGTGGAAAATTGAATTATTCCGCATCTTACAGACAAGTGGAACGCGTTTTTACAAGGTGAAAGTGTCTTTCGAGGGTCTGAAGTGTCTCAACAGACAGTAATTCTATTTTAGGGTATGGAATTTTTATCGAAAGAATACATTACTTGAGTTGATCTGAAGGCTTGAACATGTTGGTGAATCTGTTTTAACTCAAGGCTTTTTTGTTTGATTATTTTTGTGTCAAATTCATGTACTTGACATTCGTCCAATTATTTTCCCTAGAAAAACTGGAGCTGGAACTGAAAAACTGGAACTTTTATACATAATTTAGCAGTGCTTTTATTTATCTGTTTTCAGTACCTACGGGATCAATGTGCTGAATTTAAATTGAATTTTGAAATTAATTTTTATAGTCCAATTTATTTTAGTTCGTATTTGACCTAATATTGTAGAAACAAATTTCTTCGGTGCTGATACTTCTGTCCTCCTCCTCCTCCTACTCCTTCTCCTCTTCCTCCTCATCCCCCTCCACCTCTTCCTCCTCCTCCTCTTACTCCTCCTCCTCCTCCTCCTCTTACTCCTCCTCCTCCTCCTCCTCATCCTCCTCCATCGTTTGTCCAGACATTTATTCATCGTATGGCACAATCACAAGTGTCTTGTTTGGTCACTGGTCAGGAGAGTCATTTACTTGTTTGACCACCGTATAGTATTTGCCAGATCATTCACATTTAAGTTTTAATTAAATTTTTAATCACTTCTTTTAAATCAAGCTTTCTTAATGAATATATTATTAAGCTTCAAATTTTTATTTTTTCATGAGTTTTAATCAAAGTTTAATTTCGCTCTCACAATAATAATTTGTATTCCTGGATTTCTTGCTCCATGACGAACTGCGTTGTTAATATTAACTTTTCATGTGAAATTTAACGACTTGCAGTCAAATATTTGTTAAGAATAAGTATAATAACTCACTTAATCTGGCCGAGCGCTTTCGAATCTATATGAGATCCATCAGAACTCAACACCTTGGAACAATTTGAAATATACAAACACACCAAACACAATAAACAAAACATTCTCAATGAACAACTAAATTTTAAATCTCACAAACTTTTTGATCACATTTTACAAAAACCACAACACTTCTAACCAAAAAACTGACATGATGATCTAGGAACCCACGCCTCTGAAGATGGATCTCATAGATTCGAAAGCGCTCGGCCAGATTAAGTGAGTTATTATACTTATTCTTAACAAATATTTGACTGCAAGTCGTTAAATTTCACATGAAAAGTTAATAATAATTTGTATTATGAGAATATATGCTACCTTGATAACTTTGCCAAATAATTCACTTATCGATCTTATAATCGGTATATGAACAAATAACTTATTTATTTGTCCAGTGAAAAATAATTTATTCAAAACCAATAAAATAGCATTATCTTGCAAACGTTTCTATTTTGTTTCCCTTTATAGTTATTTATATCTGTCTTTTACACGAACCTCGCATTTAAAAAAAGTGTCATTGAACAGTAGATTCCTAACCCAACCTAACCTAATCTATAACCAGCTTAGGTCAGGTTAGGTTAGCTTAGGTTAGGAATCTGCTGTTCAATGACACGTTTTAAAATGCGGGTTTATAGTGCAAAATACCCCAAATTCATTACAGATTATGAATGAAAGTAGCTCTAGTAGTCTAGTACATTACTTTGTACTGCCCAGAAACACTTTATTGTGTTTGACATGAGCTCTTTACATTGATTTTACACTCGATTCGATTTTACACTTCAATTGTTGCACAGTTGCAATTTATGCAGATAACTATTAACGGTTATGTGCACTTTGTAGGCTACGTTATTTGACAAGAGATCATAATCATCATTGGTCTATTAGAAGTAATACAGTAGGTATTGTACTACATATAGTAGGAGTAATACATGTATACATGTACATATGTATATACAGTGTACATGAGACTAGCCACTGGAAAATTATCGCCTCCAGGCTACAGGTGATAATAATTATATTATTGACAATAATATTATTGACATAGATGCATAATAATATTTATATCAAATAGAAGAGACGAGATCGCTGTGGTGATTATAGCGTTACCATAGTAACCTTATTATTTACTTTTTCTGTTTATTCATCATACTCTGTTCAAGTAAGGGGTGGGCATCAACAAGAGTGCATTTGTTCATGGTTTAAGAGTAATCTAAGAAGAGCAAAAATAAGAAGAGGAGGCTTGTGATAGATTACTCTCAAATCATAAACTAATACACTCTTGTTGATGCCCATCCCTACCTTGAGCCTTACTTTGCAAAAGGTATTTTATTCTAGTATAATCGCATAGGTCTACATTATATTATTGGACTTCTTTCATGATAGGGATAGCGAGAGAAATAATATCAGAACAAAGGAATTATTAATGAAAGACTTGTAGTCACAGGATTGGAGGAAAGAATGGAAAAGTGTCACCTTTGTTGTTCCTGTTTATAATTATGTTCTACAAGCTCTTCACTCCGTTTTTAATGAAGAAATACCAAGCATTTAAAAAAATTCTTGACCTTTAGCAGTCAGAAACTGAAATTAAGAACATGCTGTAGTAGGTCCACTCTTTGCTGATGTTATTGATGATTTAATTTTACACCATTCATTTGTATTTCATTTTTATGAGTATGAACCATCCTTTTATGATCAAACTCTGCAAATTCATTTTCACATCAGTCTCCATAAATTATGATGTATGATAGAACAATGAATAATGAACAAATTCATTCAACTACATCAAAAATCTGTGATGTTTTCCATGACGAAATATAAGTGTTTTCCATGACATATAAGTGAGTGAAACAATATTTTAATAGAAATACAGTGTCAGTTTTGATATAAGATAATACCTACATCAAAAAAATGAAAACGCAATTGATTATTATCCATTATAATTGACACCTCACTTTCGGCAATACCGTATGTGTCACAAAAGTCATCAACAATATGTAAAAATAATTTAGAAATTTATTCGACTAGTTCAACAAAAAAAGGTGAAAAATTACGCAAAAGTAGAGGAAAATATTATCTTCTAATTTATTAATAAAAGCTAAAAGAAAGCGTGATTTCATGTGAGAACTTAATCCAATTCTACCTTAAAACATTAATAATTACAGTGCAAATGAATAATATATTGTTAAAAGAATGTAAAGACATAATTATTATTTAGACAGCTGATAATCACATAATATGAGTATGCATAAGTAAACTTTATTGGTCATTACATTTAAATATCTTATTAATTTACATTTCGAAATCACAATAATTGAAAAAGTTTAATATAACTGTACAAAATATTCTAAGAAGATTTACATAGATGCTTGTCTGAAATTCCGCTTCAAAAATGCAAGTGAGAAGATTTTAATCTCAATTTAAGTAATAATATAATTAACACAGAGGGTGATGTGGATAAAAATAAGTAATCGAAACTTAATATTTGTTGATCCATGACGTACTGCGACTAGAATAGTATTTTTACTCAGACAACAAGCAAAACTAATTTAAATAAATGAGATATTGGAACTTTTATTTCTTACATAAGGCAGAACATGTTTTCAGTACCTCTAGGTGCTTATCCTGCCCGAAAAAATGTTCAAGTAAATATTTGAATCTCTTAATCGTTATAAAAAGTTCTGCATGTTATCTAAGTGAAAATATTTTTTTATATTCTTGGATTTCTTGTTCCATAACGAACAGTCAGTTTTATATTGTGAATATATAATCATTAAAAACTGACTGCAAGTCGTTAAATCTACAACAAAAAGTTAATATATACTTATAAGTAAATACTTTTACTTGTTTTTTTTTGCAAATTAATACACTCTAGACAGCAGGTGAATAAAGTTTCAGTTTTATGTATTCTATTTTGTCTTGAGGTGGATTTCCCAAAAACTTAGCCAAATACAAGCCAATAAAACAACAGCATAAAAAGTAGCCAACATCATCTAATCCACATAATTCCAGTGAAATTTTTATTAAATTAAGCAAAAAACCAAAAATAATTATTCAATCTATGTTGCAAAAACTTCCTTCAAAACAGCTAGTAGCAAACAACACATTAATCCACATTACTATAGTAAGATTTCCATTAAATTGAGCAAAAACCCAAAAATGATTAATCAATCTATCCTACAAACACTTCTTTTACTGGTTGCTTAACATTTTGGCTGTGGCAACAACACTTCCTAAGCGGGTTGCTCAACATTTTGGCTGTGGCAGCAACACTTCCTAAACGGGTTGCTCAACATTTTGGCTGCGGCAGCAACACTTCCTAAACGGGTTGCTCAACATTTTGGCTGCGGCAGCAACACTTCCTGAATGGGTTGCTCAACATTTTGGCTGCGACAACCACGGACGCCCTTAAAGTACCGTTACTAGTTTCGAACATCATCTAACCCATGTCATTCCAGGAAAATTTCCATCAAATTTAGTAAAACCCAAAAATGATTATTCAATCTATGCCAAAAAAACACTCTTCAAAGCATTCTAGTAAGATTTCCATTTAATTGAGAAAGAAACAAAAATGATTATTTAATCCATGCTGAAATCACTTCCTTCAAAGCAGTTAGTAATAATTCTAGTAAGATTACTATTAAATTCATAAAAAATTATTATGCTAAAAACCTTTTTTTAAAGCAGTTAATAGCAAACATCTGTATCAATACTAGTCAAGCATCAATATTTAAATTTGATTTAATAGAAATACAGAGTCAGTTTTGATATTAAACGCATCAATAGTCAATATGATTATCAAATACCAGCCATACCAGCTAATAACAAACAGTACTTATCCACATCCAGACAGTTTTCATTAAATTGAGCAATTGATTGTCCAATTTATGTCACAAACACTCTCTTTAAACAAAGTAGCTAGTGACCAATATATGCATGGGAGCAAAATACATATGTGGGGTCTCAGCTGAGCCATCAAATCACTTATCGATTTTGCTTTGGGCCCATCCTTATCGCCGGCTCCAGGCTTTGCACAGCTTCGCTTTGTTTTAATTTGTATTCGTTTCATTTCCGTAGCTGTCAGTGGACTTTGGAAAAAGCGAGTCTGATGTGCGGCCGTATTTTCGTTTCGTTCAGCTTTTCGTCAGCCATATAAACGAAAAGTAATCAGAAAATGGAACGATCCGTCAATGTCAGCTAGCAGAGCTCATCGAACTCTCACTGCAGTCGTGTGCAATCTCCCCTCTACTCTGTTTGCTTCAGTCGATTTTGACGCTTTCAAAATCATCATTTTATGGCAAAAACTAGGCAAGCAAGCGTGTGTGAAAAAGGAAATTTAAAACAAAACAGAAATAAATTTCGGCCTGAGAAGTATCAACAAAATAATCTCTATAAGAATAAATTTAAATAAGAAAAAAATAATAATATTATATTTGCAAGATAAGGTTTGTTATGATAAATTTGTAAATGCACATAGGAATAAGAAAACTTTAATTGTCTTTGTTTTAGTGATATTTTCCAATGAATACAGATACTATATATAGTGATCCAATGAATACAGACACAGATAGTATCTGTATTCATTGTATTTTTTTATGATTGGATGTATTTTAATTCTACTACCACAAGGACTCGGTGATCCAATGAATACAGATACAGATAGTATCTGTATTCATTGTATTTTCTTATGATTGGATGTATTTCAATTCTACTACCACAAGGACTCGGTGTCACACACAGGTTTTTCAACCGATGTGGAACCTCATTTTCAACCAATATTATTCATGTATCTTTGTAATTTTCTCAATAAGAAGCTGTTTTTAAATATCTGCTTGGAGGTAGTTAATTAATCGGTAATTAACTGTTCAGTTTATTGTACTTTAATCAAGATTTCTATGCTTTCTTTCCTCTTTTTTCCCTTTTTTATAAAAAATTCCTTATATCTTTTGCGTGTTCCATTACTCTTCTTATCTGGTTCGATCTTGACTGAAATATTATTAACTTTTCCTCTCTCTTTCGCTATATTTCAATATTCATTAATAAATTCATTAATCCTTTCTTTGTTATCCCATTTATTTATCTTCATACTTTATTCTATTAATCATTTGTTAATTGTTTCCATCTTTTTCTTTCAGATTAAAACAATCAATTCAATATTATCTAATATAGGCTATATTTGTTGTGTAATTTTTATTAGAGTTTGCAATATAGACCGTAATTCGTTTCAAAAATTCTTTCTAATGCTGTAAAATTGTAAGATCTTTCTGAAAAGTTATTTCTCATGAAGTTTGTATCTCAAGACCTGACAACGTAAGATGTAAAAATAAAAATTGATATCTTGAATTTTATATTTCAATTTTTATTTGATAAAGATTTCATATTGTTGGTGATGCTGTGATGGAAGGCATGCATTATAGCAAAACCTTCCTGAAAATTTTTATACGGAAGATGAAGAATCCTTCTGTAATGTTGACCCTTCCGAGCTAGGGTAAGAATCCAATGAAATATTAATGAGCATTATAAAGCAATAAGAACGACCCCTCCCAATAATCTTCCTGCATTTTCAACGATGTTGCTTTGTGAATTCAATATTATGCACTTCAAGAATAAATAATAACCATGGATTACTTTCTTCTGAGTTGAATCAACCCTTGACTTCGAGAAAAAGCACTCAATAGGCTCCTTGGATGGATATACTGTAGAAATATATTATTATTATTATTATTATTATTATTACAAACATACATGTATTTAAACAGAATTTATTAATTTCGAATTCCTTTAATTGCTATTACTTTATACTGAAGACTTCCGCAATGGCGGATATTGACAACAGCATTGAACAGCTGATCAATCGATGAATCGATGAAACAGCTGGGAATCGATGAATGCTACTGTACAAAAATATCAGTCACCACCGGGAATCGAACCACGGACCTCTCAATTGCCGGTTGAGCGCCCTTAACCACTAGACCATGGAGACCTTTCTGCACAGCAGCATTCATTTTCAACTTGGCCATATCGGCTCGTATCTCACAAGTTAGTTTGAAGTGACTGACAATTGAATAAACTGACAAATATACATAAACAGAATTTATTAATTTCGAATTCCTTTAATAAAGTAATAGCAATTAAAGGAATTCGAAATTAATAAATACATGTATTATTAAATATGCCTAAACAATATACCGTACGGTATATAAATTATTGAAATTTTTGTGTTAAAATCAAGAAATTCAATTGAAAATTAATTACAAAATGATAACAAATTAAATAGTCGTACACGGAACAGTTATTGAAAATTCGATCAGTCTCATAACTATTATAAATACATAATACAAGGTACATGAATAGCACTAATAATATTAGCCTATTAGCACTTGAAGGAATTTGAAATTGATCAATTCTGTTTCTGCACATAAATTATTGCAATTTTTGTATCAAATTCGAAAAGTTGAATTGGAAATTAATTTAAAAAAAAAAATAATAATAAAATAAATATCCGTATATGGAACAGAAGTTTGAAAAGTCGATCAAATAGTTTCATATATTTCTTTATTTAAAGTGAAATAATCATCATTATTATACAAAGAAATATAGAAACAGTTTTTATAATAGAATAAATAATTCTAATTCAAATTCATCATTATAGCACCATTTTTACAATATTATTCAATCTCATTGATTGTTATTTATCACAGAGCACTTCATTAATTAATAGTTCATAATATATATTATTCACGAAGTAGCTAGGTACTAAACATATAGTTTATGAGCAAGCTATACTGTAAATTTTCAGTAACTGCCGACAGTTGAACAGTTTTAGTGTTACAGCTCTCATAAAAACCTTCACAAATCAATTTCAGGCATTTTTACAGAGATAATAATTCCTCTATAAAACAGCTACCTGGAAAAAGACAGATGAAAATTTCAACTTTAGTGCCAGTGTTCAGAGAGAATTGACGAACGAATTTCGAATAATTATTTTAGAAGTGTTCACAACGTTATTAAAAGCAAAAATGTTGATTGAAATCTATAAAATTACAGATATTGTTGTGATTAAACTGAAAAAATGGACAATATTGGTTTTACTCATCAAATTCACCAATTGTTTGTTTGTCAATGTTCATTCAACCCTGGATTTCTTGTTTCATGATGAGCTGCGTTGTTAATACGCTATTAACTTTTTTGGTGCATTTAATGACTTTCAATCTTTAATTTAATAACTTATTCTTAATAAAAATCAACTGCAAGTTGTTAAATTCACCAAAAAAGTTAATAGCCTATGAATAACCAAAAAAGTGGTTTATTCATCGGTTGTCTACAAGACTTTTAATCCAATTCTATCTGAATATGAAGTAGTGCCGCAAAGTAAAGCACGTGAAGAGAATTAAAAAGCTTTTGCAAAGATTTTTTTATAATTATTATAAATGATAATTTTGTAAATAACAAATAATAACTGTCTGTAATTATGATTGCGGACAGGTAACTTCAATAAGCGAAGTGTAAAATTCACATTATTAAAGCCAAAATTCAATATTAAAACTGACACTGTATTTCACTTTTAAATAATGTTTTACTCACACATATTGGAGATACTTGAGGAATGCATTTCACTTCTGAAAAGAAGCTTCGTTTCATAAGTGAAATGCATTCCTCAAGCATCTCCAATATATGTGAGTAAAACATTATTTAAAAGTGAAATACAGTGTCAGTTTTAATATTGGATTGTTCATTAAGTAGTATTTCGTCATGGAAAACATCACAGAAAGCCAAAATCTGATAAAAAAGTGTTGTCAATTTGTGTATTATTGCCACAAAGCATAATAGAATTAGACTCTGTTATCGCTGGTACTAGATCTATGGTCTGTGATTGCTGATGTGAGAAGACACTTCTCTTTGTGATGTCAGTATTGTTATCACAGATAATTCACAGGTATAGGCATACATTTATAAATAACTCATACAGATTATGCATAGGCCTGAGTTATTCAAATTTTCATATTTTATTACTACATTTTTGTATCCAAACATAAATAATTGTAGAAATACTTTACTGGTGGATTTAACACTTACTTATTCGTGTGATGGATATTTCACATTAGTGTAATGCTTTCTCAGACACATATCGTAAGAGGTGTTCCTATTTATAGCAAAATGAAAATCATTAGACTCCAACCGTGCCTGATGAAGCATTACACCAATGCGAAATAGCCGTCAAATAAACCAAAATTCCCACCAAGGGAAGTGATAGCCGTGAGCTTTAGCAGGTATCTGTTCATTCAGATAGAGATAAGCTGCGTTCTCCTGGGCCATCTTTGTAAGGGTGACCGATTAGATAGGCCAGCAAAAAAGACACTGTTCTCTGTCATAAAATCATTTTCCGGTAGTTCAGAACCCACCTAAAACAGTTGGTCCAGCTCATCAATCACCATCATCCAACCCATAGGTCTCAGACCTATGGGGGGCTTCATCCTTCAAGAAAAAAAGCTATCCCACAAATAAATGAGTGTTAAAATCACCAGTAAAGTATTATCAACAATATTATTCAATCTAATATGGTATTATCTAATTGGCAATGTCATAGTCAATACTTTGATAGAATTTACAACAATTTATCACATTTAGAAAAATATTCCACTTATCTTAGTTTCTAGTGTTTGTTTCACTAGCTTCATCAGTTATATGTTTGAACATAGAACAAAACTATATAATACTCCACACCATCAAATTAAGCGACTCTGGAAAATTGCGGTGTTGCCAGATATTGGGACCATGGCAGCAGATGAGAGTAAAGAATCACAAACCTCAATGCGCGAATTGACAACACTGCATGTACCATATTGCCTAGTTTACTAGTACAAGTCAGGTTAGGTCTGTCACAGCAGTCAGTTGTTTTTTCTAGTACACTGCAATTTCTTTGAGCTGCCCCATTTTGTGACATTGAGTATAGCTTACAAACACAACTCAGCTGTACATCTGTATATCAGTATGAGGTTCACTAACTATGCTATTAGTTTCCATGGCACGTTCCTCCTGAACCACTTCTTTCCTGCACATGTCCATCTGAATCTCATGGAAAGTTTTACCCTTTGTTTCAGGAACAATAAAATACATCAAGACGGTACCTATGGCAGAAAACACTCCAAAAAGCCAGAAATTGAGAAATGTGCCCACATTATCTGCAATAACCTCGTACATTTTCATGCAGACCAAGGATGCAATGGTCTCAGTGATTGATGTTAGGCCAGAAGCTAGTCCCCGAGTATTGGAGGGAAATAATTCGGCCTGTAATGTTGATGCTAATGGTCCCAAACCTAATGAAAATATTATGCAGTATACAGAAATTGTAGTAAATGGCACAATGTTGTAGTTGTCAACATTTATGGAGGTCATCTCATCCAGAAAATAGTAAACGCCAGAAGCTAGCATGAATATGCTGCATCCGCTGCATGATATCAGAAGTAATGGCCGTCTACCACAATGGTCAACCGCTGCTGTGGCTACGAACGTCACAACCCATATGGCCAGGCCCATCATGATTGTGTAGTTATCTGGGCTCATGGTTTCTACGCCATCATTTGTCTTGGCGAATGTCTGTGATGCATAGGAGACAACTGCGCCGATCCCACTCAGTGATTTGGATAATATGACAACTTGTGCGATTATTAGGGCGCGTCTTTCTACCTGTACACAGAAATTAAAGCAAAATAATATGGAAATGTTGCATTATTGAGAGAAATTTAAAAAAAATTATAAGTAAAGAGAAGTACTTTTCATTGCACTACTATTCTGTGGTCTGGTAGTGGGTTTATTAATTTTCAAATAAATTACGAGAACAGCACAGGGGCGGATCCAGCAGCAGACTTTGGGGGGGGGGAAATACCTGAGTGGGGTATAGTTACCAGGGAGGGGGGGTCCGGGGTGTTTGAAAATGAGGCATAAAAATCATGAATTTGAGGGTACTTTCAATTGAAATGAAGACAACTTAAAAATTTAATTGTTCACCTATTGCCTGTAATGATATGATAATTTTTTAATACAAATTTTAATAACCTTTTAATGTGTATCATTATATCACACAAAGCAATGGCATAACTACATGGTGAGTCTAGGGGGAGGGGGGTGTTCCCGGGAGGGTTAGACTCTCGGTACAATAATTACAATGGTAATTTGTAATTTTAAGTAGTAGACCTCTAACGATAAATTGAAACAATATACATGGCTATTTAATTCAGAACGGGGGTTCGGGGGAACGTTCCACTTTTCTATATTTGATCCCTTAATGCTCCTGATTGTGGTAATGTACAGTTCTTTTTTTTAGTAGATTATGTCTTGAATACTCCAGTTAAGGAGTACAAGACAAGTCAAATCAACAATATTATACACTAGATACCATAATTACTATATATCAATTAGTTGAGGTGAGGCTTAATTTTGATGTGAAAGGAACTCTTGTACACTATAAAAAGCTTTATCAACTAAATATTTTTTCAATTGTTTTTTAAATATTTCTATATTTTCAAGACTCTTCAAAAACTGCGGTAGCTTGTTGTAGAATTTCCTACCAATATAACTAGGTTTTTGTTTGAATAAGCTACTATTGTGACTCACCAAGTGATAATCTCCTCGGCTTCTTGTATTATAATACTGTACATCAAGATTTTGGTTAATATCATTCGTTTTTACATATAAAATATCTCCATACACATATAAGCAGGGTACAGTTAGGGCCTCTACACACAGGTGTCTTAGACATCATGTCTAAAACATCTGTATTGTCTGAGGCATTTTTATCGAAAACCAACCCATGTTATTAAATGGGGGACTTACACACTGCTTGAGACATCAGAACGATGCGACATCCCTGCTTCAGACATGTGTCACACGAGACCGATTGGTTGGTGTTTGGTAAGTCATGACTTACGATAACCGCCCTGGCGCATGCGCACTAGCGCGCGTCGCCCGAGCAATGAGGCTGTGAGCCGTCAACAACTGAGCGCAACAATTAGCCGTCTGCAACGCACATAAGACATAAGACATGCAAAAAACATCCATGTCTTATTCAATTCCATACGACACGACAGATGTCTTAAGACACCAGTGTGTAACCCGTGTAAGTGTGTTAACCCGGCTTAAGCAGGAAACCCACTAGCCCGGCACCGGCGGCGCCCGGCGATAACCGGCGACGGCCGGCAATTTACAACAATAACCCACTAGCCCGGCATAGCTCCGGCAGAAACTGGAGCTGACAGAAGAAATGCAGCAGTTGCAATGGAGAGTTTGTCAGATGAGGAGTTATTTGTGATAGTCGCGGTGTTTGCTGAAGAAGAAAAGAGACAGAAACTGAGAAAGCAATTGAAGACCTAAGTGGATGAAGGTGGTATGTGACATTTTTTTAAATTTCCATATTTCCACATGGAAGAAGGTGGTATGTGCTAACTTAATATATGCTACTCACCCTGAATGCCTAGAATGCTTTACAGCTGATATATCAGTTGATGAAGGAGGTATGTACAACTACAAAACGGTTTCTCAAATGGAAGAAGGAGGTATGAGATCCTAATATGCACATACAACCTTCTTCCATTCAAGACCTTACAATAAGTGTAACATACTGCCTTCATCCATTAAACAGCTGTAACAAAATGGAGAATCACAGTGTTCTTACAGTGGTCTGTTAGTGTTTGTACCATTGATCATAGTGTTCTAAGTCAAAATGAGTTTTGATATTGAAGTGGAGCCAAGAGGGAAGAGGATTTTGAATATGGTTTTGAAAGCTGCAAACCACAATGAAGTCAAGAAGAATACTTCCGATGATTATGCAAATGAGGGTAAGTTTGTTGTGTTATGAGTGTTTTGAAACTTAACCTAAAATGTATGGATAAAATAGGCTACTGCATATAACTATGGTTGAAATTTGTGAAATTTGAAGCTAATTACTTCTGAATTGATATATACTTTATGCCTTTGATTTATAATGCCTAGCATAGATTGAACAAAGCTTATCCTGCGTAGGTTACAGTAAATTTAATAAAAAGTAGAGGCTTAAAATGTTTGACTATGGCACTTGCAGTGGCGTAGCCAGGATTAGATTTCGGGGGGGGCTCACCAAGGGGGTGTGTGGGCAGTGGCTTAGCCAGGATCAAATTTCGTGAGGGGGGGATGTATGGGGGTCTGGGGTATAGGAGGGTCCGGATTTTTTTTAAATTTAGTGGTGTGAAAAGTTAATCTAGACAACTTGTTAGGCTCTAAAGTTCAAAAGAAAGTTTTGAAAAATTACTACCCAAGAACCTAGGTGGCCAGGTTTGAAATGATAAAGTTTGATATACCAATATCTGTGACTATTTTGAGTCAAAACCCTTGAATTGGAACTAATCATACTTAACTTATGTACTGAATCTCAAAATTAATACTAATTATTATAAGTTTCATATAATTTATGTCATTAGCCTAAAACGCACTCAACCCAAAGTTCATGAAATCGGATTTTTTTATCATAGCACACTGATTTTACATGCTTGCATAGTAGAACTTGCATTTTATTTATTTATTTAGTTATTTATTTCTTACAAAAATTTAAGAGTGCAACAGGCATAGCCCAAACGCACTCATGAAACATTTATTTGTGCGTTTTCATTTATAAAATCCAGATTTTATGAACGTTGGGTGCGTTCAGGCTAGTAGGTTATACTGAATTTTAACTTCAAAACTAAATTTTCTACAAGATGAGTTTATTCGATAAGGTGATTTATCAATAATTAACAAAGTTAATCCACTTCAAACTTGAATATTGCATTTTATTTAATGTAATAAATAAATAATTATGTTAGTCACAGTTTTCTAACATGTTTTATTCGATTTCGTAGCTCATTTTAAATCAAAATTATCCATTTGAGCACCTAACAAGTTTCTATATGAGTAAATATTGAGGAAAAATTTGAAAAATACATTAATCTGACTATAACTGTAGCTATATTCCATTACACAAACAGGGTTTCTGTATTCTGTTCGTTATAATACAACAAAACAGATAGAACCCTTCGGCTTTAATAAGTCCTTATCTATTAGTTATTTGAGAATATTTTATTTCTGAAATTTCGGGGGGGGGCCCGGGCCCCATGGGCCCCCCCCTGGCTACGCCACTGGGCACTTGAATGAAAATCATGTTTACAAAATAATATACTGTATTCATCCTGGTTTTTTATTGATTATGCCACGTATGGGGTATTAATAGTTGGCTCATTGCACAGCTTAAAATACCAAATTAAACAATAACTTAACCTTAACCGAAATTCACAGGTCTAATCTTTAACTCAAACTTATGCTTAATCTATTACAGCTTACCTTACCCTAGACCTATACAGTGACAAATTAGTTTCAAAATAGTTTTATCTTTTTTATTACAGCTAGGCTATAATTGAATTTGAGATAGAATTAGAATCGAATTTACATTGTTGAACTTTAAATGCACTGAATACTTTCTTATATAAGAATATTGACCATGGGCAATAGTTGATTGAAAATTTGATAGAATAATACTGTCAAAAAGATTACACCTCGAACTGGACTCAAACCAGTAACCTTTGCAAAGGTTAAATTTGATCCTATTTC
Organism: Conomelus anceps; assembly: GCA_948455865.1. Lineage (NCBI taxonomy): Eukaryota > Metazoa > Arthropoda > Insecta > Hemiptera > Delphacidae > Conomelus > Conomelus anceps. The sequence goes on from OX418225.1 coordinate 7,186,997, forward strand.
TATCTCAAATTTGATTTAACTTAGCTTTAAAAATAACTGCAAATTACAAACACCTACTCTATATTTGAATGTTTGTTTCAGCATCTGGATCTGAGAGGAAGTTTAGAGGGAATAGGATTTCTAATATAGCCATAGAAGCTGCAAAAAATGATGATGACAAAAAGAATACTTCAAACGATTATGCACATGGTGAGTTTGTTTTTTTACAAGTATTTTTATAACCTGACTTGACATGTGTGTTAACTGTGGTCAAGCTCAATTTGTAACATTTGAGGGTAATCACTTCTAAATTGATATATCTTTTATCCATCCGATTTATAATGTCATATTTTGAACAATGCTAGCCTAGATTGATCGAAACTTAACCTGTGTAGGCTACAGTGATGTTCATAAAATGCTCATGCCACATGGTATAGTATTAGTTAGCTTATTACACTGATTGAAATATCAAATTAAACAATAACTTTTGACCGTAACTTTATAACCTTCACTGAACTTCACAAGCCTAATCTTCCACTCAAACTTATGCTTAAGCTATTACAGCTTAGCTTACCATAAACCTATGTAGTGACAAATAAGTTTCAACATGTTAATCTTTTTTATTATAGCTAGGCTATATTTCATTGTTTGTTTCAGCATCTGGATCTGAGGGCAAGTCGGATATCAGCTGCTTGTTTGAACACTCAAGTGATGACTACCAGCCCAATTTTGAGGACTTGAGTGATTCTGACACAGAATTACTCCCAGAATCGTCACCATATAGGGAAAATAGAGGCAATAATGGAGATGACATACTAGTGATTGGTCCAAGTGATGAAGATGAGTTTCTAAGTGAAGCTGATGATTTAAACAACATTCCAGAAGATGAAGATGATTGTGTGGGTCCAAGTGATGATGATGGAAACTATGGGAATAGAATAAGATTGAATGCCAACACCTTCAACCAAAGACCAAGGCAATCGATACCAAATCAAACATCCAGGCCTACAAAGAAAAAAAACTTTTCACCAAAGGACAATATGTCAAGAAAGCGGAAAAGAAATCCTGATGAGTGGGTGAAGCACAAAGCTGCAATTGCAAGGCAAAAGGGAGAATCTTATAAACATTACAAAGGGCAAGAAGTGCAAGCTAAATCTGTTCCTACACAAGAGTTATGTTCTCAAAAATGCTGTATGAAATGTAATGAGGCATTTACTGTTGCTGATCGTGAATCTATTTTTAATCAATTTTATAAGTTGGACATAAATGCTAAGAATTCATTGTTGTTTGGTTCTATCAAGATATGTCCTGTTAAGAGGTTGAGGAAAGGAGCCATTAAACACAAATCAGCATCATTTAAATATGTGATAACTATCCATGGAAAGCAAACTTTTGTATGCAAAACTGCATTTTCTAAGATTTATTGTATTGGTTTCAAAAAGATAGACTTACTCCAAAAGTCTATAAAGGATGGGCTATCTGCACCTAAGCTGGATAAAAGAGGCCAACACATGAGCAGACCACATAAGCTTCCTGATCAAATCAGAGAGTATATCAAACAACACATTGTCCAATTTCCATCAGAGGATTTGCACTACTCTCGAACTAAAAACATGAATAAGAAGTACCTTTCACCTTTGTTATCAGTTGGCAAAATGCATAAACTTTATTTGGAGAAGTGTGAACAAGATAATGTCCCTCAGAACTTCTACATCAAAGAATGTACCTACAGAAATGTGTTTGTCTCTGATTTCAATCTATCATTTGGCTTCCCTAAAAGTGACACATGCAGCACCTGTGATGCTGGAGATTCGAATGGTGAGCACATTGAAAATTATCAGGAAGCCTATAAAGCCTTGAAAGCTGATCGGGAAAAGGCCAAAAATTCAGAAAATTTGGCATACATGACAATGGACTTGCAGCAAACGATGCCATTGCCCAAGCTGAGCACATCTAAAGCTTTTTATTTGAGACAGCTATGGATGTATAACTTTGGTACTCATTTTACAACCAAAAAAGGGGACAGGGCAGTTTTTTGTTCCTGGACTGAGGACCAGGCTGCAAGAGGAAGCTCAGAAATATTTAGCTGTCTTCTTACAATTTTAGAGCGAGAGGATTATGTAAAAGACAAAGACCACCTGATCATCTGGTCAGACTCATGTGCTGGGCAGAACAAAAACTTTCTTTTAATCTGCTTGTATCAGTACCTGATACAAAAAGGTATTTTCAAAGTGATAGACCATAAATTTCCAGAGGTTGGCCATACATACCTTGATTCAGATAGAGATTTTGGTCGAATTGAGAAAAATCTGTGAAAACATCAAAATATATATACCCCTGAAGAGTACAGAGAAATCATTGTGAAATCATGCTCCAAGAACAAACTTATTGACATGACTCAGCATTTTAGAGCAACTGATTCTCTGGAGCGTGACTTGAAGTTGTACAACAGGAAGAAAGATGCAAACAAGAACAAAGTTCACTTTCGTGACAGCATCAGATGGATACGGGTTGAGGAATATGGCTCTTATCTTTTCAAAACAAACTATGATGAATACACACCCTTCCCGTAAGGGTCTCCCCACCACGAAAAGCTATACGAATTTACTTTACCCTTCCAAAAGGTGGTAATCTACAAAAAAACACAAGAAATGCCAAATCTGGATGAACCAATCACAATACCAAGATTGATGAGAAAAACAGGTCATCTTAAGCAACCTAAAGTAGAAAACCTGAGAGAGCAGCTAATTTTTATTCCAGACCAATATAAGTGGTGGTATGAGCAAATTTTGAGTGACTATCAATAACTTGATGCTAAGATACATTATTGTAAGAAATTATCTTGATTTTCAATAGAACATATTGTGTATTTCTGACTTGTTTAGTTATCTGTATTTACATAACCCCTTCATCCATTCTATTCATTGTGAAGTTGAAGTTGATATTAGTGGAAGAAGGAGGTATGTACATTATTTATCTAATATTATATACTAAATTTGGAAAAATAATTTGAATACTATGATTCAATGAAACTATGCACTTGTAGTAAATGAAATGTGAGTACAAAATATAAAAAATTCTTCTGCAGTAAAAGTAGACAGTAGAAAACTTTGAACGCTCATAACTCAAAACTGATATTTTGTTACATACCACCTTCATCCACTTAGGTCTTCAATTAATAAAAATAATAATTAATTAAAAACAAAATTGAATTAAAAATAAAAATTAAAAATAAAATTGAAATAAATTAAAAATAAAAATAAAAATTTATTTTTATAATTAAAAATTGAAATAAAAATTAGTTAAAAATAAAAATAAATTAAATTAAAATAAAAAAAAATTAATTAAAAATAAAATTTATTTAATTAATTATTGATTAATAAAAATAATGTCATGTTACTATTTCAATTTAATTTGAACCAATAACAAAAATAATCCCTGACATCGAAATTCTGTCACTGGATCGCCTTTTGTGACTTCATGTCACCTGTCATGCCTGCTATCTCGTCCAGAACTCAATAACTTTTATTACGGTACATCACAAAATCATGTTTTAATTTGTTATTGGTTCAGGTAAGTATTGATTAGTAAGATTTGAGATCAATGTGACTCATTTATCTGCAGTATTTTCAAAACAGCTATTTAATAATTTAATCGTCACTATTTTACTTACTTATCAATACTTAACTGAGCCAATAACAAATAAAACATGATTTTGTGATGTGATAAAATTTATTGAGTTCTGGATGAGATAACTGGCGATTAAAAGGTGACATGAAGTCACAAAAGGCGATCCAGCAAAATAATTTCGATCTCATGGAAAATTTTTGTTATTGGCTCAAATTAAATTGAAAAAGTAACATGAAATTATTTTTATTAATTAATAATTAATTTTATTTATTTTTAACTAATTTTTATTTTATTTTATTTTTTTTTAATTTTTATTATATTTTTATTTTATTTTATTTTATTTCATTTTATTTTTATTTATTTTTATTCTATTTTTATTTTTATTTCATTTTTATTTTATTTTCATTTATTTTTATCTTATTTTTATTCTATTCTATTTCTATTTTATTTTTATTTTATCTTTATCTTATTTTTAATTTAATTTTATTTTTATTTAATTTATTTTATTTTATTTTTATTATTTTATTTTATTTTTTTTTATTTTTAATTAATTTTTATTTTTATTAACTGCTTCCTTCGTTTCTGACTCTTTTCTTCTTCAACACACACTGCGACACATAAAGAACTCATTGTACCGTTCACGCAGAACACTTGCGATACTGGCATCGACTAGAGAAATGCCGGACAGGCTGCCCGGCAAGAATGCCTCCAAGAGCTTCTGTCGCCGCCGGCCGCCGCCGGTGCCTGAATGCTTCTGTCGCCGCCGGCCGCCGCCGGTGACGGACAGATATAGTGGGTTGCTGTTCAATGAAAACAACGCAAAGCAATGTTGCCGGTAAGCATCGGTCGCCGCCGGTCGCCGCCGGGCGCCGCCGGTGCCGGGCCAATGGGTTTCCTGCTTTAGGAGACCAAGTTTCTTGAACAACGGCCTACATGAATCTAATCTATTTACTCTTTCAATACGCCTAACCACTTTATTTTGTATCTTAAACACCCTATCGAGGTTTTGATTTGATGAATTACCCCATACTAAGATAGCATACCTCATATGTGACAGTAAGAGCCCATGGTAAGTTGTATAGCAAGCTGTCGCAGGACAAATACCCCAGATGAAATTTTACAACATATTTTCTTAGTTGAGGTGAGGCTTAATTTTGATATGAAATAATTATCTACAAACAATTGCATGTTAAGCAGTTAAATATTTGAGTGTTTGTCGTGCAATTACTTGTAAATCACTAGTGTAACCTGCAGTTCGCCATGGACACCAAATTTCCAAACTAAAAATCACCTTTGTGGCAATAAGATCCCTCCACCTCCCTCTACTCTTCTTTTCCTGGTCGACCGAGTCCTTCATGGCAGCGAGCTCCTTTTCCACCAGACGTTCATCCGCTTTTCCCCGCAGCCATTTCAGTGAACTCGCCGCTTCGTCCCTCCTGTTCTGCATCAGAAGGAAGTAGGGTGACTCTGGCATGAAGGGGAAAATGAGGAGGAAAGAGATTGGAACTCCAGCAGAGACTATGGCCAGAGTGGGGTAGGTCACGAAGGGCCCCACGCAGTACTCGAAAAGGATCCCAGTGTTACACATGACGTCAAAAAAAGTGCTGAGGGCGCCCCGTATATTGGGGGACGCTATTTCGCCCAGGTACATTGGCAGCACTGTGTAGACGATGCCCACACCCATGCCTTGTAGGATGCGAACTAGGTAGAGCATGTTCACTGACCTGAGAAACATAATTCAATTCAAATAAATTTATTTAAAAGAAACACAATAGGCTGCACAATTTATTGTAGGTTAGGTTGGTAACTGGGTTAAACATAATTTTTTTCGGAGGATGAAGCCCACATAGGTCTGAGACGTGTGCATGGGTAATGGTGATTGATGAGTTGAACCTTCAGTTTTAGGTGGGTTCCGAACAGCCGGGAAGTGATTTTACAGCAAAGAACAGAATCTTTTTTGCTGGCCAATCCAATCGGCCACCCTTACAAAGAGCGCCCAGGAGTTTTTAGCTTATCTCTGAATGAACAGATACCTGCAACTTGGTAACATAATTTTTTTCGGAGGATGAAGCCCACATAGATCTGAGACGTGTACGTGGGTAATGAATTGGATGATGGTGATTGATGAGTTGGACCTACAGTTTTAGGTGGAAGTGATTTTACAGCAAAGACAGATTCTTTTTTGCTGGCCAATCCAATCGGTCACCCTTATAAAGAGCACCCAGGAGTTTCGTAGCTTATCTCTGATTGAACAGATACCTGCTACGGCAAAATAATTATTTAATGGTTGCAGTACAATAATGAATTATACCTTTTTACCTCTAAAATGTATATGAATAAAAAGCTTAATTATTTGATTCATTCGTGCATGTATCAGGGGTGCCATTTGAAGAAAACAGCCGTGGGGGCATGGCCTCTCTAAGATATGCCGAAAAATACGAGAATGTGTGTATTAGTACTGACATTATAATATTGAACAAACTGTCTTCTTGTAATAACATAACATATAGAAATAAGGAGCATAATTCAGTCAAAATTCAAGCAATTTAAATAATTTTTCAACAAGAATATTATATTATGTATATGGGTATTGTAATACAGTATTATTGTATTGAACAAAATGTATATCATATTGAATTCTTTAGCCTCCAGATACCAGTAAATATAATTAAAGTTATTGCTGTGGTTATCCATTTTTCGTGAACTGCAGTAGAACTATTCATATGTATTATCTTGCTGTGCAGAACTGACCTTTTTGAGTCGCGGCGGACGCGTTTCGAACTATGTTGTTCTTCTTCGGCGCTTGGTTGCAGAGTCCGCCGCGACTCAAAAAGGTCAGTTCTGCACAGCAAGATAATACATATGAATAATAATTAAGGTTTAAATACCTGCGTTTAAACGCAGGTATTTAAACCTTTATTTATAAAATTTATATGTATATAGTATCATAGCCGATTTGACTGTAGATGAGTCCTCAGAACTCAACGTTTTGTTTGAGTTTTAAAAAGTCCAAAGAGCGTACTACACAAACGAGGAGTTAGGTAGTTAGTGATTGCTTTTCTCATGAACAAAATGTCTTTATTGGAGTGTAACATATTAACATAGTTGATAACATAGTTGAGCCAGCCAGGTCGTAAAATATTATTATTATATAAAATAAAAGTTACAAGTGGGCTACAGCAGGAATTTGAAGTCAATTTTCCATAAAGGCACTATTATGACAATAGTAGAAAGTCTTTGACTGTGATAGAGGTAAGCCCATATCAAAATTTAATACTGAATTTATTAGGTTTTTTACTTAGCTATAAGGCTGTCATTAAAAATGATTCAATCAATAAAAATAGTAGTAAAGATATTCAGTCAGGTGGGCTATGTCTTAAACGAATTGAATAAACTCATTAATAATTATTATTCAATCAATAAAAATAGCAGTAAAAATATTCAGTCAGATGACAATAAATATGGGTACTGTCAGAATTGAATATAGAGAAGTTTATCTGAGGAACCAGCCATTCTTTCATCTTTGGAGATCATGCAATCTCCGTATTATATTCTCCCCAATTTGAAGTTGTAATTTTTGTTCGGAATTTCCGGCTGACGGTCTAGGATCAAGCCGTAGTAGTGTGTGTTTTCATTTCTTTTGTTTTTTGTCCATGTAATAACGATTATTGAATAAAGCACGATTATACCTATATCTATCTATCGATGTATTCAGAAAACAATCTTCACTCTTCATCAGTTATATCTATACTTGCAAAATTCAGCATGATATCATTATTTACATGAGGAAACACAAAGTTTAATTAAATCGCACATTACTGTAATTTGAAATTTCCAGCAATTTTCATTGTTATTTGAAGTGTGTAATGATTTTCACAACACTTAAAATCTCACCTAATATGTAATTTTCTCTGCTAATTATCCAATTGAGGAAATTATTATCCAATAATTCTAAGATGACTTTACAGTCTAAACTCTGTCTAATGAAGAATTATTTCATTTCAATTCAATTAATCAAAAATCGAATATCAAAACTGACGCTGTATTTCAATTTAATATATTGTCTTTACTCACTTATATTGGAAATACTGGAGGGATGCATTTCACTTCTGAAAGGATCTTCGTCAGCATGCAGAAGCATGACCCCTGGCGGCAGGCTGACGAAGCTTCTTTTCAGAAGTGAAATGCATCCCTCCAGTATCTCCAATATAAGTGAATAAAGACGATATATTAAATTGAAATATAGTGTCAGATTTGATATTAGATTGTTCATCAAGTATTTCGTCTTGGAAAACATCACAGATTAATAAAAAATTATTGTAATTTCTTCTCCAATATTAAATTACAGTACTAATTCAAATGTTTTAAAAATCAAAAAGTCAGGTCTTGTATTTTCTTGTACATTGCACTAAAATAAGAATTGTTGAGCAGTATATCCTTGATCATATTATTGTGATATAAATTTCATATAATGTTTCTACAAATACGTTGATAGTTCCTTTGAAATATTCTGTTTTATGTGAATAGATTCACATTTTCCAATGTTTTTGTCAACGTTTATTGATTATTATCTTCCTGGATTTCTTGTTCCATGACGAACTGCGTTGTTAATATTAACTTTTTATGTGAAATTTAACTTTTTATAAATTTAAATTTATGATCTAGGAACCCACGCCTCTGAAGATGGATCTCATAGATTTGAAAGCGCTCGGCCAGATTAAGTGAGTTATTATACTTATTCTTAACAAATATTTGACTGCAAGTCGTTAAATTTCACATAAAAAGTTAAGATTATTATCTATTCCGCATAATATATTCTTTTATTAGTCTTTTGAAGTTATTGAATTTTTTATTGTATATCAGTATTTAATTCAATCTCTAACAAACACATTTTCAGCATGTGTCAAAAATAGATGTTCATTCAATTTTTCGAGTTTTCTGGTGCTGGCAATTGAGAAATCAGTTTTGGGCAATAGCCTGTTGTATTCACATCGATTGTTAGTTACATCAGTAAATAAATAAACAACAAAGTGAGGTCTCAAGTTTTGTTGAAAATTTTATACAAAAAAATAAATGATTAAACAATTGTTTCGGCAATGATCATATTAGAGCTTTCCATTATGGATTTTGAAAACAGTATCAAATATTTGCGAATGTATTCATTATACTTATAAATTACTGTTGATTGCAATATCAGAAATTTAATTTAAAATTAAAAGAGGAGGTTGTCCCAATAATATACCAAATGATTACTGAAGAATGTCTTAATTTAGAAGGGCTTTAATTATAAAACGAAGATATTTTCAAACTTCTTGACCATTCAAATGGAAAAGCAAATTAATTTTTATAATTAAATAATGCATCAGCATCAGCATTCAGTATGCTATTGAAGCATGGTGTGGTGCGCTTGATTGTAATTTTAATAAAATATTTACTTTGCAAAAACATCTTATAAGGGCAGCATTGGGTAGACCGAGGAGATACCCAAGTAGAAACATTTTTGAAGAATTTGATGTGCCCACACTTAGGCAGGTGTTTGTAATAAAGATTGTTTTGCACCTAAATAAAAATGTAAATAATTTAGAAACCAGGATAATACCCTATCAAACGCGTCCGGCAGTATCAAGTTTTTTTTAATATAGATTTTATAAGATTAATGGTTTGCAGACACCAATTCACTTACCTTTGTAATATATTTTCAAACAAAATTCCGATAAATTTCATAGATAGAAAAGTTACTAAAGTTCTTCTAAAGGAAATAACTATATGGGTTCAACAGAATATTTATTCCACGCTACCTAAATTTTAATATTTTCATTATTTTAATTATTATAGATTTAGTTCTTCAGTAAAATCGATTGCAGGCAATGAATTGGTGTCACAAGCTAGTTTTTTTTTTGTTATTTTACGGTATAATAATACAGAGTTTGAACTAAACAAAAACCTGTAATTAACATTGTCCTTTTTGTAATTATGGGTTTGTTTTAATATTTTGATTGTTCCTGTTCTTAAGTTATGGAAGAATTATATCTGTTTAATTTGTTTTTTTTTATTTTTAAAGAGTATGTTATTGAATTGTATTTCGGTGAATATTATTTTGCTGTGTTTTTTCGATTGTTTTACAATGAAAGGATGATAATTGTGTGTTTTTTAGTTTTGTCACCTCATGGTGACTTTAAGATCTTTATTACTTTAACTTTAAATTCATTATTGATTTCTCTCATTTCACGAGCTTTCTATGCTTACTAGTAATATTATTGAATGAACTCACAGCTAGCGCTCAAGTATTTACTTTGCTGGCTGTGCCAAAAATGTGTTATACACTTTATATTGTGAATTTTCTTATTTTTGTATTTTGGCGACATAAAATTATTATTATTATTATTATATAAATGATCAAAAGTTTTCATGAATGTTCAATGTGACACTTAAAACCCTTCTGTTCCTTCTATTTCTGTATATTTTTGTCAGTTTGTCAGAAACAGAAGTTTGTCAGTTTGTTTAATTGTCAGTCACTTCACACTAACTTGTGAGATACGAGCTGATATGGCCTAGTTAAAAATGAATGCTGCTGTGCAGAAGGTCTCCATAGTCTAGTGGTTAAGGCGCCCAGACCGGCAATAGGTCCGCGGATCGATTCCCGGTGGTGACTGAAATTTTTGTATAGTAGCATTCATCGATTTCCATCAGCTATTCAATACTGTTGTCAATATCCGCCATTGCAGAAGTCTTCAGTATAAATTAATAGCACTTACGGAATTCGAAATTAATAAATTCTGTTTTATTTTTTCATGAGTATCTTTGCTAAATTGAGACAATCTTCTTTTATATCCTGGTATATAGTCAAGTTACCTGGTAGTGAACACGAGCCACCAGCTGATAATGTAGATAGGGCCTGTTATTAAGAGACACGGCTTCCGACCCCACCTATCTACCAGGAGCCCGGCAGGTATAGGCGTGAAGAGGTTTCCCAGCTCGATGAAGCAGATGATCCACGAGCTCTCATCATTGGTCATTGGAACCTCGCTTCTGGGACCCAGTAGGCTGATCAGGATAGGCGTGATCCAGCCGTAGGATGAGCCCGCCATCATGGCCGATAAGGAACCTAGAAAATAAGTTTTCAATTTCAAAAACCTGACTCCAAAATGGGCCAATCCAGAATTTTTCATAGTGGGATTTCAAGGAAAAACAAATTTTGGGGGCGATATCACCTCAGAAAAGGTCTTCATATCCATATATATTTTAAAAGACATGAATAGAGAGCTATATTGGGTGGTGATTGGTCATGCGGTGAGCGTGGTGTTTAAGTGATCGTAATGTTCAGTCACGACCGCTCAAGACTGCGCTTGGATGGGTGACCGTGCTTCAATGACTTGATGTTACAAGCTTTACTATCACTTACCAGGTGGTTCGGAACCCACCTAAAATAGTAGGTCCATCATGTTCCCCGTAACATGGCACAAACGGCGAGGTGGAACTACCCGTAAGGGTCTCCCCACCATTAAAAGCCATACGCTTATTATTATTATTAGAGAGCTATTTTTCAGTATCAGTTGAGAATTTTGGGGATTTTTTTATATCATCAAACCCCTCTCAGTTGAATTCGCCCATGTTCTGTCACATCCAGAACTCCCCATATCTGGACATACAGCTGAACCAACTTTCAATTTTTTTAAAAAGCAAGTAACAAAATTTTGTTTTACCTTTCTTTTTTCCATCTTTATTAAGGAAATCCCAAGTGAAAACTGGTAACAGAATTCATTAATTTCAAATTCCTTAAAGTTCTATTAATTCATACTGAATACTTCTGGAATGAATTCGCTCAAAAGGAGTATCAACAGAGGGCCATTTACTTGTGTCTGATGGAGGCATTGGTCTTGATGACATACATTATATTACATCTTATGGAGTCAGAGAAAAACAAAGTTTCAACTCCTACAGCGAACAACAAACGAATGTTTGGGCGGGAACTACGTAATAGATTGGATGTACTAAGGGAAGAAAATCAAACATCAATTGGAAACAAGGGCAGAGAAATCGAATTGAGAGTGGGAGAAGAAGTTTATGTGAGAGACTACAGAGAGTCGGGGACTCGTTGGTCAAGAGCCACTATTGAAGAAAGGATAGGGGACAGAATTTATAAGGTCATACCTGAAGGAACAGAGCTTCGGTGGAGGAGACATAAGGATCAGATTTTGAAAGCTTAGGAAGGGAGAGATGTAATGTATTGAGATATCATATGTTATTTACGATGTTTTCCAGGTTGCTATGGACTTTTCGAATAAACAGTTTAGTTCTTGATCTGGCCTAATGGCATCAAGTAAACTCTTGTTTTCTTATATTTTCGAGAAATAAACGATATTTAACAGTGTATATTGACAATAGCATTTTAATTCTGTTATCAATATCCGCCATATCTTCAGTATAAATTATACTAAAGTATATATTTAAATTATACTGAATTTTACTGAGGTATATATTATACTATATTGCACTATATTATAGTATATTGTACTATTATACTTTGAGGAATTCGAAATTAATAAATTATGTTTCTCTATATATATCAGTTACTTCAAACTAACTTGTGAAAACTGGTATTAAGGTTATACTGCTCTTAACTGCTTATTGATTCTAATGATCTAATTGTTCTGCAAGATGATGAAGATGACCTACAGACATCTCTTTCCAAATTGGACAATATATGCTAAGGATATAATTTAACAGTCTCCAAACTAAAACAAGACTGATGATATTCAAGGGTAAGGATCCGATCAGAAGTAAAATTTTTCTACAGAACAGAATTTTAGAGCAGATTTCCCATTTCCAGTATCTGAAATATGACATTTTCATATGAACTAGATACATATATACAATAATTTTCAATATAAATTTTGGAACTATTCATTGAGACACATAATAGTACCGTCTGGCTAAAATGAATATTTTTGATATCTCTAATAGAAAATTTCTTGGACATTCTTTTGATTAAAATTCAAATTAATGTTTGTATATTCTAACTAGCAGCTACCCGTCCTTCGTACGGATTATGTTTAGAAATACGACTAAATATGTTTCGGCTTTTTTGATAGCAACGATCATGAAGTTGTTAGCAGCTTAGTTAACAACTTAGGACGTAAACAATTCAGTTACAGTTATCAGAGAGAATATTTGAGAACAGCTGATTGATAAATCATCATAAATTACGTGATTTGTTGTTGTTCTCATGTGGTAATAATAGTGCTACCTGGCGAATTCCCAAGAGCCTAGCACAAACCGCACCTTCCTAAAATGTTAATTTTTGTTTTGATAAATTGAAATTGGAAAATTTTGTTTTTTTTTCAACAAAGAAATAATTGATAAAACATAAGATGAGCTTTAATTCACCAGACATATGTTTCCTAAAAGACTGCAATGCTCCGACTACACAAGTCTGCAGACAGCGTAAATAACGCCGCGAAGGGCCCACCATTTATATTTGAGAACAGCTGATTGATATATCATGATAAATTACGTGATTTGTTCTTATTCTTATGTGGTAATAAAACTTTGAAGAAATGTATCCAAAATCGCACAATACTTGGTTTTTAAACGTTTATTATTCTGTTGAAAAAAAAGTTAATTTAGTTTTTTATAGCTAAAGACATTGTCAATAATGTTTTCAATACTGTTCAATAACTAAAATCCCGATCGATGCTCTCGTTTTTGAGGAGAAGGCCGCGTAAAATGTATCCAAAATCGCACAGTACTTGGTTTTTAAACGTTTATTACTCTGTTAAAAAAAAAGTTAATTTAGTTTTTTATAGCTAAAGACATTGTCAATAATGTTTTCAATACTGTTCAATAACTAAAATCCCGATCGATGCTCTCGTTTTTGAGGAGAAGGCCGCGAAAAATACCTTTGCGGCCGTGACAGACAGACAGACAGACAGACAGACAGAAAGTGAGATAAGACTATTTTCGGCTTATTTAATGTATAAAACGTAAAAATAACCAAAAAATATACAATTCTGATAAATGTACAGACAAAATTCTAATTTTATTTATATAGATATTAAAACTGACACTCTATTTCACTTTTAAATAATGTTTTACTCACATATATTGGAGATGCTTGAGGAATGCATTTCACGTCTGAAAAGAAGCTTCGTCAGCCTGATGGAGCTTCTTTTCAGAAGTGAAATGCATTCCTCAAGCATCTTCAATATACGTGAGTAAAACAGTGATAATACAGTGAAATTAGTGAAATACAGTGATAGTGATATATTAGATTGTTCATTAAGTATTTCGTCAGGGAAAACATCACAAGTTTGTATATTCTTTTTTCTGATGTTAAAGATCCATCTTGTTTCCACTAATATGTATTATAAACTTAAAAGACACTTTTGAATGGAAATTGACTCACGTTATGGCGTGACGGCCGTTTCGCTCTGTTGTTTAGAGCATCATCAGACGACCCACCGTACACTGAGTGTATCATCAGTGTACTGTGGGTCGTCTGATGATGCTCTAAACAACAGAGCGAAACGGCCGTCACGCCATAACGTGAGTCAATTTCCATTCAAAAGTGTATTTTAAGTTTATAATTCTTTTTTCATTTTAGCCTACTTTGGATGGTATTGCTTAGATAAATCATTAATTTTTATCATCCAGAACGTACAGTAATAATACAGTGAAATTAGTGAAATACAGTTTCAGTTTTAATATTAGATTTTTCGTTAAGTATTTCGTCATGGAAAACATCACAAGTTTGTATATTCTTTTTTCATTGTACTTTGGATGGTATTGCTTAGACAAATCATTAATTTTTATCATCCAGGACGTAAACGCTCTTTCTTCACTAACAATGAATGCTCTCAGGAATTACTTTTTTCAAGTATTTTCGTAGAAGTATCCTACCGGAAATATTCATCTTACAACTTGTGGATTTCCAACGCAGCGAGCTATACGAATTGAAAATAAGTTTTGCAACAACTTAGTTTGCTCTCATCTTTATCAACTTTGCTAGTTGGAACGTGAAATTGTAAAAGTCTTTCCAGAAATTGCTGTAATCTGATTCTGGAATGAATTTTAATTTGCGTGGATTTCAATTGGCCAAAGTGATGGGCTAAGGCCTAAAGAAACTGAGAAGATTAAAAAAAGATGAGATGAAAAAATAAAAATGGATGATGAAATTGATGTGAAGGACTTAAGTAAAATACTGACGCCACAAATTAGATGCCATACTTGAGAAATATTTTAAAAATATATATTTCTGGGGTCTTTTGTACAATAAACCCCGCATTTCTTGAAAATTGTCATTACACAGTAGATTCCTAACCTAACCTAACCGGGTCTTAGGTTAGGTTGGGTTAGGTTAGGAATCTACTGTTCAATGACAATTTTTAAGGAATGCAGGGCTATAGTTCAAAAGACCCTTATTTCTGCAGTATGTATGTAATATTTCAGCAGAGAACTAATAAGTAACTAATAAATACTGTAAAACTAAAAACTAATAAGTAAAACATTATAATGGAAATAATTTCCAACTCATTTAGAATCAAATAGAAAACATTTAAAATTGCCATCTAACTGCTTGTAGTTATCGGTTTTTTCTCAGCAACTAGAGTTGTGAGTTGTAGAGCAAAAAAAGTTTAGAGTTTCTTTTTAGTGTGAATAGAAACGTGTTTAGTGCTAGTTACTCTAATTACTATTTACAATACGTACATTTCTAATAGGACATTTTATCATTGCACTCATGAATATTTAGATTATTTCTGCTATGAACGAGTACCTACCAAATTATCTTTATGAAATATGTCTATGTCAGATAAGCGAATTGGGGAGATGATATATGTATCCCATCAGTGGCGTACCGATAATGGAGCGAGTGGAGCAGTCGCTCCAGGGCGCAAGGCTCTGAGGGGCGCACCGTTCTTGAGAGAAAATTAACTTTTACTTACAAAAAAATGTATTACTATAATGAAGGCCAAAAGGGTGAAATTCAACACTTGTGAAAAACCGTATGTAAACATCGCTGCGCATGACTAAAAGGAAAATTCATGTCAAATTTAAAATAAATCGGTTCATGCGGTCAGCCGTAAATGCGTTACAACCAGACAGAATGCAAAACGGTCGAGTCAAAATTAGCAAATAGTCGAAAGTAGCAAAGCCAAAACAATTTAAATTGGGTGGCAAAAGGTATAACAAATTCAAGTAATTGAATGAATACTTTGAATTTATTCTGAAAAAATAAATCCACAAGAAGTTCAATGGTTTTTATATTAAGAACAGGACTGAAATAATTCACTTTTGAATCCTATTTCCAAAATATAAAAAAAATTTCATAAGGATGACTTGCAAAATGCGAAAAAATAACTGCAAATAAATTTATATTTATTTAAATTTAATTTTTAAATTAATTTAAATTATTTAATTTAATTAATTAATTAATTTAATTTAATTTATTTAAATTTAATTTTATTTATTTATTTGAATTTAAAGTGAAAAAATCCAAAACAAGCTGTTTGGAAATTGATAAAAGCAGAATTTGGCCTGGCGAAAAATCATTCCTTGGAGATTCGCATCTCTAACAAATACGGCATAGTTAGAGGCGGAAAAAATAGCCGCTGGTTCATTAAATGACCACTATATTATATTAATATCAGCCCAATCGGGTGGTTGAGTGTAAGACTGATCGTTAGACACTTCCGCTCCAGGGCGCTTAAAACCTCGGTACGCCACTGTATCCCATATTGATATATTTGGAATTCTTTCTGTATTTAATTGTTGTACCAGTTAATATATTTATTTTAAAAGCATCAGCTTGAGGGAAAGAGTAGTTTTGAATTTAAAATCTGGGGATTATGATTATGAATTCTGGGGATTCTGATAATAAAACATATTGTTTAGTAATAGTGACAGTGATTAACAACTCATTACTATTTTATCATCCTAATGACAAAGAACTTACAACTAAGCTCCAAATGCTCAGCCTTTGATAGCTTTATTCCCCGACTTTCAAATTGCAGTAATTAGGGGGAATCAGTGGTGTAGCCAGGTGGGGCCCATGGGGCCCAGGCCCCCCCGAAATTTCAGAAATAAAAAATTCTCAAATAACTAATAGATAAGGACTTATCAAAGCCGAAGGGTTCTATCTGTTTTGTAGTATTATAACGAACAGAATAAGAAACCCTGATTGTGTAATAGAATATAGCTACAGTTAAAGTCAGATCAATGTATTTTTCAAATATTTCCTCAATATTTACTCACATAGAAACTTGTAGACTCTTTATTTAGGTGTTCAAATGGATAATTTTGATTTAAATCGAATAAAACATGTTAGAGATTGTGACTACCATATATTATTGAAATATTACATTAAATAAAACGCAATTTTTCAAGTTTGAAGTGGATTAACTTTGTTAATTATTGATAAATCACCTTTTTGAATAAACTTATCTTGTAGAAAATTTTGTTTTGAAGTTAAAATTCAGTATAACCTACTAGCCTAAACGCACCCAAAGTTCATGAAATCGGGATTTTATAAATAAAAACACACAAAGTGTGTTTTTTTTGTAGATATTATCCAATCATGCACTTTGCTTTTAGTTGATTACTATTAAGTTGGTTTTGAAGGAACTGAAAATTTATGAAACTGACAAATAGATATAACATAATTTATTATTATTATTATTAGTAGTAGTAGTAGTAGTAGTAGTAGTAGTAGTAGTAATAGTAGTAGAGGTATAGTAGTAGTGGTAGTAATAGTAGTAGTAGAAGGAGAATTGTTATATTATTATTAATTACATCATTATTATATATCTAGTATTTTATTATGTATTGTATAATTATTATTCGATTACGTATGCTACTTAGATTTCACTTTTATAAATCCTGCCATATTACTTTCCAATGGCTATTAGTTTATTCTACTCTAAACTGAAAAAGTGGGAATCATCTCGGAATTTGTAACAATGCAGTAAATTGTTTATTTTTAGAAATATGCTGATGTCAGGAAATCCTCAAATAAACAAATTAAAACTACTGTGGTAGAAGAAAACCATTAGTTTACAGGTTTTATAACGCCAAATTTCAGTAGATAAAGTAAAAATCATAGAACCACAAAAAAGTTCCCTCATTTTGAGTATTTTCTACTCTTTATGATGATTCTTATGTACAGTGAAAACTATCAATGTGGCAACCAACTGGTGGAAAATATGGAAAATCCGGAAGTCATTAAACCACTTGAAAATTGCGCTATATCTACTAAAATACGAATAAATTAGTAAATTAGTACATCAATAAGAAAGTTAAAACAAAATACTTGTGATTTTTTCTCATGAAAAAAAATGAAAATTTGTTTTGCGTTACGTCCGGATTTAGGGAAGTCTGGATGCGAGAGGTTTTTCTATATTAAATTATGATAAGGTTTTTTCTCTTATCATAATTTATCAATATACTTTAAAAATAATCAATAATGTGATCTCTCACCTCCAAAAGCCGCCACACACTGTCTGAAAGCACTACTTTTGAAAACCACAAACATTCTGTTCATTTTCAGTACATTATTTCTCAGTGCTTGCATGCCGTTTTTCATGTAGATATTCGTGTAGATATCATAAAACATCCTGAGTCCATATTTCAATATGAAACCTTCAACGAGAACTCACAGGACACATTTCTGAGCTGAAAAGACCTCGTCATCCGTGAAACTGAAGGACTACTCGAGGAAAATCCATTTGAAAACAGCAAAATTTGCGAATCCGAATCAAACTAGACACGGCGTTACTAGCGTCCAACGGAGACTGCTGAAGTAACTGGTTTTCGTAGACTCTCTCTCACTTCTACATACGTTCTTTCTCTCACTCATAATTTAATCCCCCCCCCTCTACCAAACTCTCTCTCACTCTCATTAAAACGCACGTTTGACAGTTCACCTGGAACTATCTATCGTAGTGTTGTAGTAGTAGTTGGTTACCACTGTGACTTATTGTATTGTGCAATGTGTGAGGGTCATTTACGATGCAAATAATTCCAAGACGTGGATAATGTATATTTATTTGGTTTCAAGTTGAGTTGGCAGTGAATAGAGAAACATGGACTTTGCTTCTATCATTCAGATGAAAAATGGTATCCATTAATCGTAAGGATATATATATGGTTGAACCCTTTAGCTTTGAAAACCCCCTAAACCCATTTTGTGATGGGTTTGGTAGTGGATACGCACAATTTTTCATAAGTTATCAAATTTTTATCAGTGACTACCGTGATCCAGAAATTCAAATATCTATGAGCTTTGACCTAAATGAATACCACCTTGCAGCTTCTATATCAATAATATTAAATTAATTATAATTAATATTAAATTCAAATATCTATGAGCTTTGACCTAAATATATATTTCTGGATTTCTTGTTCCATGACGAACTGCGTTGTTAATATTAACTTGTTATGTGAATTTAATGACTTGCAGTCAAATAAAAATAAAAATCTAAATATATATCTTGCAGCTTCTATATCAATAATATTATTCTCATAGGACTTTGTTTTATAACATAAAAGAGCTTCTGTTTGAAATTTCCAACAACATTGCATAATCCCTAAACAATAATCGAGATCTACTTTTTATATTCAATGAAATCCTTATTAAACTTGGTTACATTTATTTTAACAAGATTGCATACGAAACTATCAATAATAGTGAAATAAAATACTATTGACATCGCAACCAATATCCGCTAAATAAAAAAGTTAATGATTGAGTTTTGAATATAATCCTATCAAATGTAATGTAGACAATGATTAGTATCTGAATAGATTTTTTTGTAGATTACGTCTTGGAGACTCCAGTTAAGGAGTATAAGGCAAGTCAGATTAACGATTATACTATCTTATTCACTAGTTACAATAATTACTATATTAATTAGTTGAGGCTTAATTTTGATGTGAAAACTAATTCCATTCTCCAAAACTAGTCTTTTAAATCCATTCATGAAGACTGTCAGTCGGAGAAGTCCACCTTAACCGCGTAGTTAAGATGGTGAAATTGATATGAACATTCTGTGCGAAAGAGAAAGACCCGAGTTCGAGTCCTGGCGCTAGCATGATTTTTTTCATTAATAATATTTATCGAATTTTTGCAAAACAAATACATTAAATTTTATTTCTTATTGTTGTCAATTTCCGTAACATGGAAGTCTCCAGAACAATATTCATATGATTATGAACGAAAATATCAGTGTCTAGCTTCCACATCAACAAAATTCTTAAAAACTCTGTTACATCAATTAAATTCGAAACAAGATGATTTAAAAATTTACAGTTGAAAATATATTTTTTCTAGTTTTGCATTGAGTTTGTTATTATTTATCTCTGTATATACAACTTATGAGAATTCTGCAACCGTTATTCATAAATAAAAATTCTACAATCGTCATTTACATAATATTCAAAATTTTACCATATTCTTGAACAATTTCCTCGAATGAAAATAAAGCTATTCGCCTTCCTAGGAAGTCCAGAATAATTCCATTCTTTTACGCTAATCTGTTAATTACATTTCGTGAACGTATATGCACGGCCGGAAACAGACCAACTCAAAGCTATTTGTCCGCTCTTCACAGTAGGCTTGCCAACAGTACAAGGTTCTCAGGGACCATGGATTCGAACAATACTCTTAATTATTAATGAAAAGTGAATTACGCAATCCGCATAATTTGACAACATAAACGATTGGTCGAGCGAATATCGTTCGACTACGGAATTGGTTCATGATTATAGACATTCATTATGTAATTGACCTGTTGTTTTGGTACAATTACTCTTTGAACAACGGGGGACTGAGATTTCAAGCTCAAATTACATGATCAAACAAGAAGAGATCTGACTATTAGAATGGAATTCAAATCGTCCTTCACCTTCGGTCACGCTATTAACTGATTAATGACAGTTTGATTAGTTTTGCTTGAGTTATTTCTATTGATCTTGTTACTTTCTTTGTAGTGGTGAAGGTGACATTGTGGAAGGTATCCTTAATGAATAATAAGACGAAATTGTCACAATCACATTTATTAAGAAATTGAGAAACTAGCTTCGGTTGTTATCCCACTGTCAATCTCAATCAAACTAAAACTAAAGTGCAGAGAAGCTATATACTGAACATGGATTGATGCTAATTGCTAAGCGAGAAAGAGGCTGACCTTCATGATTTGTGATTGGCTGACAAGTCATGCCTCCTGATGGGAGAAGTAACAAGCAAAAATACGAGTCAAATCAATATATAAAAACTAATTCGTACTATACTATTGATTTGACTCGTATTTTTGCTTGTTACTCCTCCCACCAGGGGGCGTGACTTGTCAGCCAATCACAACCTTTGATGAAGATCAGCCTCTTTCTTGCTTAGCCAATAGTATCATTCCATGTTCAGTATATATTAAGCTACTCTGTACTTTTGTTTTAGTTTGAGAATGATAATGGTATAACAACCGAAACTAGTTACTCAATATTTCTAAATAAATGTGGTTGTGGCAATTTCGTCTTGTTATTCATAATCTTGTTACTTTAGTGTGTTTTGATATGTCTGATTGTCATATTATAGTCTTTGGAGACTTATTATTTATTTATTTATTTAACTTACATACAATCAATGTGAATACAACAGGCTATTGCTACAAACTGCTTTTCACAAAATTTCAAAGTAGAATCAAAATCTTAGGCTAGGACAGTTTCACTAGAAATTATTATGAGCCCTATAAAAAGTATCAGATGAAAGACACGGAAGACCAACAAGAGTACAATTATGTTGCTATATGAACTATAAAAATGGAAATAAATGAAATGTTTATAATATAAAAGCCAAATATAAAACACCAGATTAACAAAACAGATCTTTGACATACTCATAAAGAAATGGACAATGACCTACTAAACAATTCAATAGACACAGGGATCTTAAAAAACAGTGTAATATTCAGAAAGACAATACAGAGTTTGGAGTTTCAAGAGAGGAAAATGGCTGTCGGCAGAAAGGGGTGAGAGTGGACGACAGGGAACGTCACTCTGGAAAAATGAAGGAA
This sequence comes from Conomelus anceps, assembly GCA_948455865.1. NCBI lineage: Eukaryota > Metazoa > Arthropoda > Insecta > Hemiptera > Delphacidae > Conomelus > Conomelus anceps. The sequence goes on from OX418225.1 coordinate 7,208,665, forward strand.
GCAAGGGCAAAGAAGCTGATTGGACGTGCTCTCTAAAAGAGCTATTCGGAAAAAAAATTCCAAATACCACTCAATGACTGACCTACTCATCACCGGTCCCCGAAAACCACTTGGCAAAAGAAGTTTAAATTTGGTATACATGTTTAGTGAAGAACCTAGAAGCGTGCTAAGAACGGAGTTTGAAAACTTCCTGAACTAGGCCCAAAATTAACGTTTATCTAACGTTTTTTTAGTGCTCTCAAGAACTCCTTGGCCAAAAAAACTTGAAATTGAAAAACTCGACCAAAAATTTGGTATACATGTTCAGTTTTGGATTGACAAACTTAATAATATATCAAAAATCATAATAAGAAAGATTTATCAATTTTTCCAAAAATACGCCCGAGTTTAAAGTTTTTTTAGCGTTCTCAAGAACTACATGGAATTTGTTATAGTTGGAATAATAGTGTTGTTGTATAAGTTGGAATTTGGTATGGATTTCAGATTAGGACCTAGGTGAGTAATAAGAAGAGTTTTTGAAATTTTTTCAAAAATACGACTAAATTTGTCGTTTATCTTGCGTTCTCATGTATAGTTTAAGAGGAATTGATAATAAGACGAAATTATCACAACCATATTTATTAAAAAATATTGAGAAACTAGTTACGGTTTTTATACCATTATCAATCTCAAACAAACTAAAACTAAAGTACAGAGTAGCTTAATATATACTAAACATGGAAAGATACTATTGGCTAAGCGAGAAAGAGGCTGACCTTCATTGAAGGTTGTGATTGGCAGAAGGCCATAACAAGTCAAGCCCACTGGTGGGAGGAGCAACAAGCAAAAATAAGAATCAAATCAAGAATTAAAAACTGTGAACATCTAGGAAGAACAACACACAAGTAGGCTAGAATTGAATCAATTTTAAATTATAAAATTGAAGCTCAATGAAATGCATTCAAGGTCAATCGAGAAAGTCACGAAAGTGCCGTTATTAAAATGTAGGCCAGAATTATGATGAAACCAAGTTAGCTGTATTGAATTGGTTGAAATAAATTTGATAATTTAATTTCATGCTATGTTATATTTTTTGAAAGGCAAATAAAGAATTAAATAAGAATTGAATTTTATACTGTATTCATAATTTTTGGCGATAAACATTTTTCAATTCAATTATATTTTTGTTTTGACCTTTATGGATTTTTACCAAAATAGATATCACCCAATACAACGAGTGGTTCGGAATCCACTATCGAGGCTGTGCGTGTGCAATCATAACAACAAAATATTTTTTGATGCTGTAGTTCCGTATTACTTTTACATGTAGTTTAAACCGTGACCAGTCGTTGGCCTGCAAAAAAGACTCTGTTCTCTGCTGTAAAATCACTTGCCGGTGTTTTGGAGCCCACTTGAAGCTGTAGGTCTAACTCATCAATCACCATCATCCAATTCATTACCGACGCACAGGTCTCAAACCTATGTGGGCTTCATCCTCCGAAAAAAAACATAAATAGTTATTGAAATTAACTTTACAAGTAAATTCAACACTTATACACTTGTGCACTCAGCCCGTGTCTGAGGAAGCATTCCAACAATGCGAATTGGCCATCACACGAATAAGTTAGGGTCGAATTAACTACTAAAGTTTATTTTCAATATTTATATTTAATGTTAGTTTCAGTTTGATTGTAATTATTGAGCATTGAGAATAGTATAACTGCCGGAACTAGAATCTCGTTCTTACCGATTACCAATACAAAGACTGGTTTCCACTATCCAAATTGTGCAGCTGCGTTTATAACAATTGAATATTAACTTTTTAGGTGAATTCAACGACTTTCAGTCTATTTTAATTCAGTATGAATAATATTTTTTTCTCACTCTCTCTATTAAAAATAAAAATATGATTTGTTCTTAATTAAAATTGACTGCAAGTCGTTGAATTCACCTAAAAGGTTGATATTAATAACGCAGTTCGCCATGGAACAAGGAACCAAGGAATAAAATATTTTTATATAATTTCAAAAATTGTGCAGTTGCATTTATAACAATAAAACATTTCTGTAAAATTACAAAAAACGATTGAAGCCACATACATGTTGCGCCACGTTAAATGTATTCTATTTGTAATCGAATTTCACGTGCAAACTAAACCTACTTCCCTTAGCATCGAAGTTTGCTGCAATGGTCACCAAATAAGCTTACTCAGCTGTACGTACTTTGCTGTTTTAGAGGTGTTTGTAGAATGAATTTGTCCGTGTGTAAATGCGATGGTTAAATGTATGTGGGGGGACGGGTGGGGGAAGGGGAGGCTTTGGAAGATGATTCCAACTTTGAGTTGGATGGAGCAAGGGGAGGAAGAGGCAATGCGATATTGATAGGGCCAGAAGTTTGGCGCGGTTATTTAGGGGTGCAAAGGGGATGATTAGGGATGCGAAGGGGGTGATTAGGGATGCGAAGGGGGCGATTAGGGGTGCAAAAGGGGGTCGGTTTCGGAGCCAAGGGCGGCGCATGGTTACAGTTGAAAGCAATTTAAGTTAGCTTGCTCAGCTAGCGAGGAAAGCTCCTCTAAAACAATTAAGCGGTGCTTAGGAAACGCAGCCGCCATCAGATGGCAAGCAGAGCCAACTCACGAGCACACACACGCTCACACAGACCCTAAAAGTTCTTTTTGTTAATAAACTTGAAGTAATATTTAGCATTTCCTACGAGTTTTTAGTCAATAAATTATATTGTAGTGTATTGTATGAGAACTCTGTTATCAATATCTCCAAGGAAAGTTCTGTTTGCTCCTAAATTTGAAGTATAATATTTAGCATTTTTGTTCAAATTTCAGTCAATTATATTGTTTGTGGATTTTTAAAATAAATTTCTTCATTTAAAACCCTCTCTAGGAAAATTCTTTAGGAAAGCTCTTTTTGTTATTGATCCTAAAGTAATGTTAGCATTTCCATTGAAATTTTAGTCAATACAATATTTTGGAGTGAATTGTATGTGAATTATTTTATGAATTTCTCCATTTAAATCAAATTTTAGGAAAATTCTTTGTGTTCTAAACTTGTAGTAACATTTAGGATTTCCATTGAAATTTTAATCAATAAATTATATTGTATGTGAATTCTTTAATGAATTTCTCCATTTAAAACCCCCATAGGAAAATACCTTAAAAAAGTCCTTTTTTTTACCAAACTTAAAGTGATATATAGCATCTTTGTAGAAATCTTAGTCAATCAATGATCTTGTAGAGTGTATTGCATGTGAATTATTTTATGAATTTCTCCATTTAAATCCTCCTTTAGGAGAATTATTTTTTTTCTAAATTTGGAGTAGCTTTCAGCATTTCCATTGAAATTTTAATCAATAAATTATATCGTATGTGAATTCTCCAATGAATTTTTCCATTTAAAAACCCCCATAGAAAAATTCTTTAGGAAAGTCCTTTTTTTTACCAAACTTAAAGAGATGTACTGCATTTTGTAGAAATCTTAGACAATCAATGATATTGTAGAGTGTATTGTATGTGAATTATTTTATGAATTTCTCCATTTAAATGCCCCTTTAGGAAAATTATTTTTGTTCTAAACTTGTAGTAACGCTAAGGATTTCCATTGAAATTTTAATCAATAAATTATATTATAGTTCACTGTATTTGAATTCATCAATGAATTTCTCAATTTGAAAAACCCCTATAGAAAAATTCTTTAGGAAAGTCCTTTTTCTACCAAACTTGAAGTGATGTATAGCATTTTGTAGAAATCTTAGTCAAGCAATAATATTGTAGAGTGTATTGTATGTGAATTATTATTTTATTAATTTCTCCATTTAAATCCCCCTTTCGGAAAATTCTTTTTGTTCTAAACTTGTAATAACATTCAGCATTTCAATCAAAATTCTCATCAATAAAATAATTATAATAGAGTGTATTGTATGTGAATTCTTCAATGAATTTCTACATTCAAAATTCCCTTTAGCAAAATATCAGGCAGTGTAAATTCTTATATTCATTTTGGAACTATATTCAGCAGCTCCCTTGAGTTTCAAGTCATAAAATATGTGAATTTCTCTATTTAAAAGCCCCTCTAGCCAAAAAATCATGCAGTAACATCCAGCAGTATTCCCATATAGATGATTGAATGTCAATTTTTTATAAATAACCCATTTTTTATAAGCTACTCATTTTTCTCTGGAAGAGCAGAAAACATAGTCAAACTATGAGATATCTAAATAGCATGTATAAAAGATTTTCATGCCAACGATTATGCATGAAAATAACCACAAAATGTATTTATTTTTTTAATTCAAAGATACAGTATTTCATGGTACTTACAACATTTTTCCATTCAAAATAAATTGAACAGCTACTACAATCTTGCCTAACAGGTCTCAATTTAATTCAGATTGTAGGGTTTGCGTCATTTTGCTTTTCACACATAAAATACATTGTATGGCGGTAAAATCCGAGTTTCATGAGACAGTTAAAAGTCTTGGTGTTCTCATCAACAACACCTTTAGATGGAGTCATCATGTGCAATTCATTTGTAGACGGATTTTTGCCAGTATACATGCATTAAAAAGAGTACGGTAATGCCTGCCAATTAACATGAAACTCATGCTCGTGACATCACTGGTATTTCCTCTGTTATACTGTGATGTTGTATATATAATGATATGACTGTGAAGCTGTCCTCAAAACTTCAACGTGCACAGAACTACTGCATGAGATTTGTCTATAATTTGAGAAGGGATGACCGTATATCAGGTTATTATCAGATGTCTTCAATTTTGAAATTGAATGATCAGAGAGCACTACATGTGATTTTGTTGACTGGAAAGATATTGATGTACAAGGAACCTCACTATCTTTACAATAAATTACATCAATTGTCGCAGGTAAGTGTTAGAGAGACGCGAGGTCGATCTCACTTGCTGGTAATTCCCAGACACAGAACTGTTTGTTACAACCAGCCATTCCTTGTCTTGGTATCAAGGTTATGGAATTTGCTGCCTCCTCAAACCAAGATGTTGTGTGGCCGTCCCTGTTTCGCCCGAGCCGTCACTGTGTGGTTGGCTGGCGGTGGCGGTCGCTCCGGCGGCGGGACTGGTCGGCGATAGGGGTGCCCATCATACTTCATACCATTAACAAATATAACCACAAAATACATTATTTATTCAAGCATTCATTTCCATATAAATAATTTATTCATTTCTACATTTGTACAAAGTTTTTTTCCCTCTTTTTTTTGTCAGGAATGATCAAATCTATACACATTATTATTTTTACAATATTGCAGCTGTGAAATAAGCGTGAATGGGAGTGTGAATGTGTATCAATTTTTTTAGTCTTTCTACTGGTATTGTTGAACTTAACCATTATTATTTTCATTAGGCTATTATTTTTTTGTTTTGGTTTGTATTACAGTATAGTTATATTCATTGTAAATCATGGACGTGGTTAAGTGGGAGAGTAGACTTTTCAGTCTAAACTTTGCCACGTCAAGGAAAAATAAATAAACTACTCTATTCTATTCTAAGTATACCAAATAGTACATTTGAAATATGATATTTCATTGAAAATATCATTAGTAAATCATTAGTATCATTAATATCATTAGTATAATGAAAAAACTATAGAGAAAACTAATGGATACAATTATCAATAAGTAATTAACATTGAAATAAAAAAGTCAAGTCTATTTTTTAAACTGATCAAGAGGTACAGTACATAACAATCATTCTGGCTTTCAAAGCGTTGTACTGTTGGCCGTTACAACAATTGATTATTTCATTCTTCAATTGTTTTTAAAATAAAAATATTGTATTTCATGTCACCGATAATCCTATTCGAAACCAAAACATTTATTAACTTACCCTTACTCATCTCATAAGACTTACCTGGTCAGATCGTGATAAATAGTACATTGTACACATTCAGGATAAAATTCAAAGGATAAAGGCAAAAAATACATAATCCTATTCTTTATTCAAAACAAAACTTTAATCAATGTATCTTATACCTCATCTCATAGAAAATTTGACTAAAATTCAACAGGAATACATAAACTGAACTCTTCAAATTGTGTTCAGTATAACAGAATAACTCATTTAGAATAACTTTAATATTCACATGAATATTTTAAGTATTTAAAGGAAGCATACCGGCATATCTAGTCATTGCCTACCAATGGATCTGAGAAAGACCTCTAATAGAAGGCAATTCAGCTTACTTTTGTCATATTGGAGGATTTGTTATATTGCTGTTTGCTGTCCTTACTCAATGAAAACTCATAAATAGTAATAACACCCATCTCCTACTTGCCTTCTTATTTCACATTAGTTTCTATTGGTTATATGTAAGTTCATAGATAGTAATAATAATTCCTATTTCCTATTATTTGTCTTCTTATTTCATATTTGTTCCTGTTACTTTCCATATTACATATTATGTAAGTTGTATTTCAAAAATCATTTTCTAATTCTATTTTAATTTATTGTAGCTTTTCACTTTAAATGTTTCTACTTTGGGGAGGTCACTGGACTTTCAGCCTACGGAATCAATGTTGTTGAATATATAAATATATTCAACAAAGAATACAGTTGTTGAATATATGAAAACAAAAGTTTAATCATTTCATGGAGATTAATAGGATGCATTGATTTACCTCATAATCAACATAAACACAAACTTCCAAATGAAGGAGGAGTTATAGTACCGCCCGGCGCCCACATGGTGAAGTGATGAAATCGACTCAAAATTTGAAGTTAATTTTTTAGGAATAAAAATACCAGGGGATACCAAAATGAAAAACCTTTTGAATTGTCATTGTATTAAATTAAAATATACATTTAAATGGTTGATTTCAGCTTGCAATTACTGTGAGGTTTGATTTAGTAAAACTGGGTTTAAAAGTTTGGCTATATCATGTGATTCGTCGTTTTGATTCAACATTAAATCTCTACATATTTGTTTGAAAAGTTGGATAGTTCAGAGAACAACAAAATAGAATAATCCTCTTCAAACCTGTGAAATGACAGCTCTAGACCATTTTCCCAATCACCTCGGAAACCAGTGGCGGATTAATGAATTTTTATGGGAGGGGGCGACATACCCCAAAAATACCCGTTGGTCGGGGGGGGGGGGGGTATGGAATAAAATTTTTGGAAATTTAGTAGCCTTTAACCGCATTTTACACCATTCTAGCACTTAAAATGTAGTAGAAATATAATTTTTTCGTGTTTAAGAACAATCAAATTTCCCCTAGCTAGAGTAGTTTATTTCTGTATATTCATGTGGAATTAGGAATACAAATTTTTTTATACAATACAATATGTCTTGAACAAAAATTGCTTTGCTAGCTTAATTTTTATCAAAATTTACAGAGAAATGAACAGAGTCTAAGCAATTTATTCGTGATCGTGATGATTTTTAGACGTATATATATATTTAAATTAATCTCAACATTCTTTCATGTTTCATAATACCAGTACTACAATAAATATGTATTAGTTCAAAAACAGAGATTTATATGCCCCTACCTATTCTATAAAAGATTAATCTTATTATTCTTATTCAAACTTATTCAAGCCGGGCACATTGAATAAGTGTGATGGTATTTGTGTATTTTTAAAAACTAATATTAAATTCTCAGTTATATCCCACATAATAATGGATGCAAACTCAATCATAGTGAACTTAGAGATAAATGGTAAAAATACTAAATTGATTGCTCTGTATAGATCTCCTTCTTTGCCGGTTAATAATTTTTTAAATTGCTCAGAAACTTATTTACAATCCATGGAATTAAATGAAAATATTCTTCTTCTAGGTGATTTGAATATTCAAATCAATAAAAACACAAATACAGTAAATGAATATCTGAGTATTCTGCAACGACATGGACTGAAGTCCTATATTAATAAACCGACCAGAATTCATAACAATAGCATTAGTGTTTTAGACCACATATTTTTCAAGAACAAATGTTTTAATGCAAACAATGTGCTTGGTTGTGAGATTAAAACTACAGTTACCGACCATTTCTCTACAAGTTTGCACATAGGATTACCAAAATCGAAAGTAACTTCAGTGGGTAATATAGATAATAGGGCACCAACGAAAGTTTTTAAAGAGAAAATTTGTTATGAAAAATTGAAATCAAATTTAAGTACTGAAAAGTGGGAGGATATCTTTCATTCGCAGAATGATTCGCCTGATTGTCTAATAAAGGCTTTCATATCGAAACTAAATATACATCTTAAACAAGCAACAACGAAAATACCTATACCACATAAAAAAAGACCTATGAAAAATTGGATTAGCTGCGGATTGATAAATTCCATAAGAACGCGTGATCGCATGCATAAGGAACTATCTAGGCAACCATTCAATGTGCAACTGAAAAATGAATTTAAAAAATACCGGAATTGTTTAAACAAATTGATAAATGCTGCTAAATTAGAATATTACAAAAACAAAATCGCACATAACGGGAAGGATAGTAGGAAGATCTGGCTGACTATTAACGAATTTGAAGAAACAATCGATTTTGGTATCTATGATACATTCGAGGTACACGATATTGCTACTTTCAAACCTAATTATTATTTAAGCAATAGTTCAGAGAATTTAGTCAACTTATTACATATGAACATAAGAAGCATTAATAAGAACTTTGATCAATTTATATGTTATTTAAATCAATGTGAAACAATATTTAATGTAATAATTTTATCCGAAACATGGATAACTGAAGACTGTCAGTGTCATTTTCTTATAGAGGGATACCGAACTATTTATAAAAAGAATAAGTATACTAAGAGTGATGGTATCTGTATATTCATTCACAATGACATGGATTTCGATAAAATAGAACTTGAAATAGATAAGGCCAACTCTCTCTCAATCGCATTCTCAATTGAAGATAAGAAATATACTCTGATATCCGTCTACCGCTCACCTTCTCTTAATATTACAGATTTTATTAACAGTTTCGATTTGCTCCTGCAAAATACCAATGATGGAAGTACATTTTTGATAGTAGGCGATATGAACTTGAATCTATTAGAAAACAGTCATCTCACTAACGAATACTTGAGCGCTTTTCATCTGAATGGATTCAAGTCTTATGTTAATAAACCAACAAGAGTTCAAAATAATACAAAGACATGTATTGACCATATTTTTCTTAAAAATAATAATATAAATCCTGAGAATATATTAGCAGCTATAATTGAATCAAATATTACCGACCACTTTATCACAACCATGCATATAAATAATAACAGAATAAAACCTGAAAGTAATGGATTGACTAATAGTAGAATAAAAATCGATTATGAGAATCTTTATTGTTGCTTGGAGAATGAAAGATGGGATAATATACTTGATAATAACTCAGGAAACATTGATGGGTTGGTTGATAATTTTGTTAATACTCTGACGGACCACATAAGAAAAAATTCAAAAACTTTTAAAATACCACATAAAAGGAGACCCTTAAAAAAATGGATAAGTCAAGGCATTATTAACTCTATTAGAAAAAGGGACAAGATGCATAGCGAGTTGAATAAGCAACCATTCAATAATGGATTGAAAGAGGAATATAAACGGTACCGAAACACTTGGAATAACGTGATAAAAAATGCAAAAATTGAATATTACAACGAAAAATTTCAATTTTATAAGGGTAATATGAAGAAAACATGGGAATGCATAAAGGAGATTACAAACAGCAAAAATAGGGATTTTCAACCCAAAATTGAAGCTAACGTATTAAATAAGCATTTTGCAACAGTTGGCCAGTCTTATGCTGATAATCTGTTGCAGAATAATCGAATTGAAATCCCAGAGTCTATCTCCATGAGACCTTTGAATAGTTTATTCCTAAATCCAACCAATACTGAGGAGATAAATAAATTTATACATGAAATTAAACCAAACTCCTCTCCAGGTGTGGATAACATTAGTGGAATATGTTTAAAAAAAATCTCAAAATTCATTGTTTGCCCTCTGGAATTCATTTTAAATAAGTGTTTTTTATTAGGATATTTTCCGAAAAAATTCAAGATAGCTTTAATAAAACCAATACCTAAATCCAAGGACCTTGCAAATCCTCAAAACTATAGACCTATTAGCTTACTAACCAATTTATCAAAAATTATGGAAAAAATTATAAAGGTTAGATTGATGGACTTTCTTAGAAAAATCAATTTTATTTCGAATAACCAGTATGGTTTTCAAGAAGGTAAATCCACCAAAGATGCTGTCTTACACTTGACAAATTTAATAAATAAAAATTTTGATAGTAATAAAAAAACACTGGCTATATTTTTAGACTTAGCAAAGGCTTTTGATTCTATACCACATTCTATTCTTTTTCATAAGCTAGAATGTTGTGGAATAAGAGGAATAACAAAAGAATTATTTGCAAGCTATTTGACAGATCGAATCCAAATTTTAACACTAAATGATAAAACTGACATTCAAAAAATTAAAGAGTTTGGACTTCCACAAGGAACTGTACTATCGCCGCTACTTTTTTTGATTTATGTCAATGACTTATTGAAAATCGAAATTCCAAATGGTGTTACACTATCCTTTGCCGATGACACTGCTCTAATTTTCTCAGGATTAACATGGAATGAAACATTTAACTCTGCTAATCGTGGTCTTGAAATGGTTAAATCATGGCTGAACAGCCATATTTTAACACTAAATGCGAGTAAAACTAAATACATATCTTTTTCCCCCAACAGAAGTGGTCAGCCTCCAGATGAGCTTGATCTGATAATACACAGTCATAACAACATCACTGTTAACTGCACTTGTCCATCAATAGAGAGAGTAAAATCAATCAAATATTTAGGTGTTTCCGTGGATCAGCATATTAAATGGGACATTCACATTCAGAATCTATGCTTCAAACTGAAATATTTAATAACAATTTTTTACAGGATCAACCAATTAAAAGACTTTAATATTTTGAGAACGATCTACTACGCTTATGCTCATTCACTTTTCCATTATAATATAGAAGTATGGGGAGCAGCGTATGACACTCATTTTAAAAAACTTTTTATAATACAAAAGCATATTATTAGAGCTGCGCTTGGAAGACCCAGACTCTATCCCAGCAGACTAATATTTGAAGAGATAGATCTACCAACGTTACGTCAAACTTATGTGACAAATTTAATTCTCTTTATTAATAAAAATACACATCAATTTACCCGTCGCACAGTCCCTTATAATATACGGCCAACAATAGTAAATGCTTTCAATATTAATTTTACTTCATTAACATCCAGTAAACACCAATTTGAATATCAGAGTAAGAAACTAATAAATAGAATTCCGGAAGACTTTATTAAGGATAAAATAACAAAAACCAAATTGAGATTAATAAAATCGTGGGTAAAACAAAACTATTATTTTAAAATTGAGAACTGAGTTGGCTGAATCATCATTTTTTGCAAAATTAATTATTCATTATTGTGTGAAAATTATTAAAACTTGACAATTTTATTATTATATTATTTTTCTGTGCACTTATATTTTGATTATTGTGTACTGCGAATATTGATAGAATTCAACATCCGTAAATTATCATCTATCAATAGAATTGTTTCATTTGTACTGCTGTTGTTATATTCAAAAATGTATTTATTATTTTAGAACTCGTGGCTGGAGCTCAAGGCTTCTTTTTCCAGTCACGCCAAAATCTATTGTATTTTTAATTATTATTTTTATTTGTAATAATACTCATTTTATTTGGCAATAAATTCATTCATTCATTCATTCTTTCAATTATTGGACATTAAAAAATCAAACCGCCAGCCAAAAGTCGACTCAGAAGTTCTGAACGATTACTTCTCTCAGGTTGGGAAAAAGCAAGCGGAAAAAATAATAGGTAACATCAACCCACAATCTATTGAATTTACAAATATTAATCACGGTTTCCAAAATTCTTTCTTTTTATTTCCAACGAATATGTATGAGGTCTCTGATGTAATCATGACTCTTAAAAATAATTCTTCTTCTGGTATTGATAAATTCAGCAGTATTCTTTTAAAGTCTATTTCTCAGTTTATATCTGAACCTTTTTCTGTGATAATAAATGCCTGTTTTGAAACGGGATTATTTCCAAGTGAATTTAAGATAGCAAACTTAACATGTATTTTCAAATCAGGAGATCCAAGCCTTCCTGAAAACTATCGTCCTATTAGTCTTTTGAGCAATTTGGCCAAGGTAATGGAAAAAATAATAAAATTGAGACTTGTCCGATATCTTGATAAATTAAATTTAATAAGTCAAAATCAATTTGGATTTCAGGCTGGCAAAAGTACTCAGGATGCCATAAATAAATTTATTCAAATCATAACCCGAAATTTAAATAAGAAAGTTAAATCAATAGCTGTTTTTCTCGACCTGGCAAAGGCATTCGATACTATCCCACACGTAATACTTCTAGATAAACTTGAAAAAATAGGGATACATGGAATCCCATTGAAAATTGTTTTATAATTACTTGAAAGGCCGTTCACAAATTCTTGACACTAGTGTTAAGGATCTCACAGATTTTGGTTTACCTCAAGGCACAGTACTTTCTCCGGTTCTTTTTCTTATTTATTTGAATGATTTGCTTAAATTAAATGTAAAAAATTGTAACCTGATATCTTTCGCTGACGACACGACCTTGATTTTTTCTCATGAAACTTGGGATGGGGCTTTTGTATCCGCGGAGCGGGGGCTTGTTGAAATTAAGACTTGGCTTGACCGGCACATTCTTACTCTAAATCTTAAAAAAAGTGTTTATATGACGTTCTCTGCAAATAAGACGGGTAAACCCAGATTCCATAAAAATTTAAGTATACACTGCGTTCAATGTGTCAACTCAAATTTAGCAAATTGCCAATGCCCAACGCTGACAAATGTCGCGAAAACTAAATATTTGGGAATAATTATCGATCAACATTTGAGATGGGACCACCATATAGAAAATATGTGTCAGAAGCTAAAATACCTAGTTTTCAAATTTCACAAAATAAATAAGCTTAATAATTTGCAAATTATCAAACTGGTGTATTCTGCTTATGCGCAGTCCATATTCCAATATGGAATTGCAGCTTGGGGTGGTGCTCATGACGTGCACTTCAACAAAATTTACATAATCCAAAAGCATATTTTGAGGGCGGCGCTGGGAAAGCCTAGGCTTTACCCAAGCAGGCTCCTGTTCCAAGAGCTAGGCGTGCTTACTCTCAGACAATTGTATTTAATAAATTTAATAAAATACATAAATTCGAATAAAAATCTATTCCCCTCTCGTTTATACACTTCATACGGTTTCCGCAGTTCAACTATAGTAACATATGACATCTTAAGAAGTGATTTGAATGTCTGTAGGAGGCAAATGTCATACATATGTTCCAAGTTGATCAACAAACTCCCTCATAAATACATTTATGATAAATTAAGTCGGAGTTTGAGGAATAAATTGGATGAGTGGATAGTGGAACATGATGATGAGATGGTCAATTTCATTCTTGGATAAGTTGGTTCTGAATTTAATTCATTGTATAAGTTATTGTTGTTGTCTCCTACATCGCTTAGGAAGAGCCTTTCTGAGTGATGTGGGAGACAATAGTAGTGACTGTAAAGTGACTGAGAATAATCACGGTTTATTACAATAATAATTATTATTATATTACAATTATAATTATTTTATAGATAAAATTTTTATTGGTAACAAAGTGTTTTCTCCATATGTTCGAACTTCTTTTTTTTTCTCGTGAAAAATTAGAGTAAACCGTGTTACTACATACTGTACTTATATATTATATTAGTATTTCACTTATTAGCTTATATATTTTTAGGATATATTATTATTCCTTTAATATTTCTCTGCTTCTTTTCATGATCATGGCTTAAATTCTTTCTATTATATTTACTATGCATTTTCTTTTCACTTCTCTTGTATTAAAAAATAATAATAATCAATAATTAAAATCATAAAACTGATTATAACTTTCCCTTCTTCTCAATCATAATATTATTTACTCTAATATTATTCCAGACTAATAACATTCATTTCTTCTCTTTTCTCTTCTGTTTTATTTTTCTATTCTCAATCTTCCTACTTTTATTAAGAAAAATTCTTAAAGTTACAATTTGTAACTTGCTTTTTCTCTTTTTCACACGCGAGCCACTCAAAGCGATTAATAAGTTTGCTATTTATATTGACTCGTTGCTGGCGCTCAAGCTTTTTAGCTTTTGCTAGCAACGCCTGTAATAATGATATTCTCCTATGTATATGTATTTTTTTAAATTTATTTCAACTTTGCTATTGTTATTTTTTCATTTACTGGCTTTTTTGTTGTTTTAATATTTCTTTTATTTTGGAGGTTTTAAATTTTTTGTCTGTATTATTTGTCGATGGCAATAAAATGATTTGATTTGATGATTTGATTTGATTTTGAAACTAATTTCACTTGATATAAGATTTCCTTCATTCTCTGTCATTTGTTAATTCGTCATTGAATTAAAATTATGTCAACAGTTAAAGATAAAGTAAAGGTAATATAGAAAATAAGGCAAAATAAGTATTACAACATTTGTTAATTCCCGGCCGGCGGAGGCGGAGTGGTAAGACAAGTTGGAGGTATTTCGTCTGTGGCGGGACAATTAAAATTTAACCGTGTGCATGTCACAAGTGTTACCCTTTTTAATTTTTTAAAATGTGCAAGCCCTCGGGGGGGGGGGCAGTCGCCCCCTCCGCCCCCCCCCCTTTAATCCGCCCTTGTCGGAAACCACTATAGTTACTGACTTGTTGGGTGCTTTATTTGATAATAGAGTGTTTATCTCACATAGGAAAAACTTGATAATCTAGAATTTACTCTAAAATTTGTATGTGTGTGTGGTATGTTGCTGTTTACTACATATTCTTCTCTTGTTCATTCATGATTAGATTGCCAACAGTGGCATAGAGGAGTTCGCTTTTCTTGTGGTTGAACTGCTTTGAATTACTGAAATACTAATCCAAAAAATATAGTGTGCGGCTTTTAAAACAATATACTCAATCAACTTAAAAATAATAAATTATTATAAGTCGCATGTCATGTCTTTATTATTAAAATTAAATCGAAGCTTATTACTTGCCATTCTATTGGCGTCTGTCTTCACCACTTTATTGAAAATCTGATGATGAGGTTTTTTTGGAGGATGTAGCTCACATAGGTCTGGGACCTGTACGTGGGTAATGAGTTGGATGATGGTGATTGATGAGTTGGGCCCTTCAGTTGGTGGGTTCCGAACCACCGGGAAGTGATTTTACAGTAGAGAACAGTGTCTTTTTTACTGGCCAATCTATAATCGGTCACCGTTACAAACAGAACCCAGGAGAACGCAGCTTATCTCTATCTGATTGAACAGATACCTGCTACGGCTCACAGCTATCACTTCCAATCCAATACTCTCCTCAAGTCTTTTCTTTAATCTAGGTACCTAATAGGCCTGACTAAAAACAAAAATGACAAGTACTGAGCCTTTATTAAGTTTTTGTTGTGAATTGGTTTTTTTTTTTTTTTTTTTTTTGAGGATAAAGCCCACATAGGTCTGAGACCTGTGCGTGGGTAATGAGTTGGATGATGGTGATTGAATTTAAAGGCTTGCAGTCAGTTTTATATTGTGAATATATAATAAATACATTGTGAGTATATTTATTATATATTCACAATATAAAACTGACTGCAAGTCGTCAAATGCACAACAAAAAAATTAATATTAACAACGCAGATCATTATGGAACAAGAAATCCAAGAATTTAACTGAACTTTAATTAACATTATTTTTCTGATCGACAAAATTATTCACTTGCAAATCATCCGAATGTCTTTCACTGTTGAGGCTTCACTGTGCAAGTATCAGAGTGCATCCAATAATGAAGGCTAACGACCATCGCAAAATCAAACACATCCGTGACAATTACGCTGCTCCTATCCGTCACACCATTCAGCAACATGTGTTTGATTTTTCGATGTAGATTACCATCGAGTATAGGATGCTTCACTGTGCAAGCACCGCTAATAGCATACAGTACACGCACCTTAGAAAAAAACCTCTATTTCAAGTGAAGACCCGAGATAAATTTCAATGAATCAACCATGTATTACTATTGAAAGATTTGAGTGAATTTTCAACGAAGCACAGCTAGTCCCTAAAGCCACGTTTACACCAGTCTTCTACTAAGTTTTCCACTAGTTGCTTTTTCTATAAAATGCAGCAACTTTTTCAGTCTTCCACTATTGGAGACACAAGTCTTCCACTAAATTCTGGTTTCCCGCAGAGTGGCGGTAAAGATCAAAGAAAGTTGACGACTAAAAGTGGAAAACTTGTTGCTGCGCGCTTTGCGCAAGCAACTTGTGGAAAACTAGTGGAGAACTCTTCCCCCCCCCCACCTCTCACCCTGGACGTGATCAAGCGCTCTAGTTGACTTTGACAGTATTCCACTCCGTGAAATATATATTTTATATATTTTCTCCTTCAATTATTGTTCTTCAGTCTATCCATTACAATATTAATATTCAATATTAATGACAAAAAAATACAAATTGATGTATAATACAATATATACAATAATAAATACAATTTACAAAATAACATACAATATTGATGTTACAATATATACAATAATAAATGTATTATATACAATCTTGATGTGTTATTGATTACTATTATAGTAACCCAAACAATCTAAAACCGAATTGGAATAAGGAAATCCGGAAGGGAGAAGAACAGTAGAAAGAAAGAGAAGGAAGAAGAACATTAGAAAGAGAAGGTAAAAAGAAAAGAAAAACAGTAGAAAGAGAAGGCAAAAAGAAAGGAAGAAGAGTAGTAGAAAGAAAGAGAAGGAAGAAGCACAGTAGAAAGAGAAGGTAAAAAGAAAAGACAAATAGTAGAAAGAGAAGGCAAAAAGAAAGGAAGAAGAGTAGTACAAAGAAAGAGAAGGTGAAAAGAAAGAAAGAAGGAGGAAGAACAGTAGAAAGAGAAGGTAAAAAGAAAGGAAGAAGAACAGTGGAAAGGAGAAACAAGTTTTGCACTTGTTCCTCTAAATTTGAGAAGAGCAACTTTTAGACGTCAAATTTGGTGTAAACGCACCTTTAGATAAGTCTCTCAGGGCACCAGAGACAGGAAATGAAATTGGGGGCTCCTTTTCTTCCAATAGTGTGACTTTGCATGTTTAGGCCTTTTAAGGCCCCCTACTGATTTAGTGCGCATTGTAGATGTCTGTTGACAATTATTGAGCATGAAATAAAGAGGCTGCTAGCCTCTAGCCTCTGCCAGCATGTCATTTCACCAAGAATGCGAGAAGAGAGCCTTCCACACACAATAAAATAGCAGATGCAAACATAATTAAGCACGTGCGTTCATAGAACTTGAAGAATTATAATAGGATAGTCGCTAGTCGCAATCCAACAGACCACACAGTACAAGCTCCGTGACACATTGTTGGTTTAGTTGCTTACTAGCTTCGAACAGAAAGCATCAAGGTTTACTTGTTACATTATTATTACAATATTGTTAAAATTCAGGTAGGATTTCGGGTTCGAATTTTCAAGGTGTCAAGTGCGGTAATAAGTTTTGCATAAAATCAAGAAATGAATATTGTGTTTGGCCGCAGTAATTATTATCTAACTCAGGTTAAATCAAGAAAACTTCTCGTTGGAAAACAGCGCATAGTGTTCGTTAGTGCTCGATAGTTTAAATAGATTATTGTGCTAGATTTCTTTTTGTTATTGCTATGAAATGGGCAAGGTGAATATGAAAACTATACATCTGCATGTACAAATGCATAAAGCACCTCGGTTTTTCGAAAGATTTTCCAAAATTCATACGGGCGCTCTTTTCCTACTTCTCAGAAATCTTCAGAGCCTTGGGAAAACTTCTCAAGTTGTGGTGAGTTTTCTTTCTTATTGATGTATTTAAGATATTGATTATTTATTACTAGACATGAGACCCAGGTTTATCACTGTTTTTTGAAATGAGATTTTGAATAAATTTGATTTTACATGAAAAATATACCTTACGAAACCACTTTTGTTTAGAACAGAAAAACAATTTTCTTTCAAATTTAATAGCTTGAAACAATTTTTTGAAGAAACTTGTGCGAGTTGTACTACGAGACTTCTGGGCCATCTTTGTAAGGTTGACCGAATGGATTTGCCAGCAAAACAGACTCTGTTATCTGCTGTAAAATCACTTCCCGGTCGTTCGGAACCCACCTAAAACTGTAGGCCCAACTCATCAATCACCATCATCCAATTCATTACCCACGCACAGGTCTCAGACCTATGAGGGCTTCATCCTCCGAAAAAAAGAGAAAAAACTATTATTATTCTGTTTAATTGTATATTAAAGCTGAAAAATGGTGTTTATTTCAATTAAAAATGGAAGTTAAGTCCTAATAGTTGTTTGAGAACCCTATTGCGATGACAAACAATGGTTGATAGACGTTATAAAATGTAAATAGATCAATCAGACGTCACCGGTAACATTCACCGGTTACCGGTAAAGCTCCCATGAACTTGACAAATCTAGTAAGGAGTAGTTTGAGTCAAGTGATAAGTGGGGGAAGGCTCGATTACACAGTGTACGGTAAATGGAATCTAACATAGAAGTTTGTTTTTTCGAATACAAGTATTTCATGAGTAACTGGTGTCTTAAGGAATGAATTAAATTCGAAACTCTGCCTATTGATTGTTGTTTTGTCGTACATGAAATATAATTCGTAAAATCTCCTTCATTACAAAATTATTTTCTACGTAGTGTCAACGCACCTCACGTATTGGTTCGTTCCATGATGCTTCATTCCCATAAGCCCATAACCCCTTCCACTTCGCTAGGAACAAAGAACAAAGGGATCTTTATCTTATGGCTGCTTGGCTAGTTCAGTTCGCGGTTCTCGGTCGGTTCTCATAGAAAATGATCAATTTACTGTCTAGAAATAGTTATCCTCTTGAAATTACTATCAGAAATGTTAGTGCATTGTTCGAATTCATCAACACAACAACAAAACTGGTACAGTAACTTCAAATTCATTCTAAATTCCTCTCATAATTTTATTGCAAATTTATGGCCGTTAGTCTATTGCATCAGATTTTCCAAAACGAAGTTTCTGTCAATATTGATAGTTTTACCATTCCTGGGTGATCAAATTACTGGAAATCATTTTCTGATTTCAAATATTTCAATGTGCCAATTAGTTGAAAAGATTTTATAGTTTTTCATTAATTATGAATCTATGAAATGTGACTCATCTCAAACATTCCAGTCGCCATTTTGTTCAAGTACTAGGCCAAACCCAAGTATTAGTGAGTATTTGACACATGTAGCATTCCTAAACAGCATAAATTCTTAACATTTGAGCTTTTTGTTCAATAATTTGTATTTATACTTCTCTTGTTGTGTAAAAGTTTGATTTAATTCAACTGAGAATTTAGGAGGTTACGTTTGAACTAACCCGAATATTACACTATGTCGTCCCAAAATAGTTTCCTGAAGTACATTTTGACCTTAAGTACGTTCTCTTGAATATTTTAGTGAATATTTTTCTTTTCGAAAATAATTCATCTTGAATCGAGAGGTTTAATTATCTTTTAAACTTAGTAGGTTCTATCTTCAACACAAAATGTTTACATCGTGTTTCGTACCAGCTACAATAATTTCGGTGTGGCTTCGCAGTTATTGTGTGTGTTCATGTGTGAGTCCATTTTTTAAATAAATTTAGCTAAATTTTCTCGCGTCGTTGAACTAGCCGTTTCGGGAGTGACGTAGTGTGTTGCTGTAGGATCCTCATCTTCACAGAGATAAGACCGAGAGGATGGACATTCATCAATCATGCAACAGGTGGCTCCTTGTCTATGTCTGCATGCTGGGCCTGGCATCAACATATTGGCAAACAAAGTATGGGTAATTTTTAGTTATTCTTTTTTTTATATTGTTCTTGGCCATTTTCTGACGTTTGCAGCTATGATTTTTTTAAAGTAAAAATACAGTACTATATACAGATAGTTTCGCAAAGATTTACCAATACTACGTGGGCTTGTTTTTTTTTTTAATGCAGTTGATGCCGACATGAGTCGGAAGACTTGTGCGTGGGCCATGAGGTGAATGATGAGAAACATCCATGGTTGAATGAGATTCGTACTTGAGCTGCAGGAAACGAAGCAAGTTAGAGTCTTATCTAATCACAAACGCTCCAACCAGCCTTTGTTGTACACACCCAAGTATCAAAAAATTCATATGAACCTAGGTCCGGAAACGCTTCAGAATTGAAGACTGCGGAAGTTAGCAGTTGGTCCCATCAATTTAGTCATTCAGAAATTTGTGGTGCCTCTATTTTCTTTTTATTTGATCAGGTTCTAAATAAAATAAGCTGAAAAATCTGATGAAACAAGTTAAAAGTTGACAATTATAGTGATGTTTTAGATATTCAACAAAATAAGACATGAAGGCCCAAGAAACACTTTTTACAATTTTGAAGTGAATTAACTTCATTAGTTTTACAATAAGCTTCTAGTTTTTCTGGCAAAACTTGTAGTGAATTTCTTTTTAAAAGTGTCGAATAACCCAATTACCGACCTGAACATAATAAAATCGTCTTTTATTGAATCATTAGCACACTAATTTTGCACAGCTTGCTATTTTTATGTTGTGTGATTCATGAACATCCTAGTTTTATGAAGTTCAGGTGTGTTTTCGACCATTAAGTTAGTGGTCATTTTTTGTTGAGAATTGAATTCGTCATGTGTTTTTTGAGATAAATTACATGTTTTAGAACAATTGAACATGTTAATTTACTTCAAGTTTGGAAAATGTGAGCCATTTTTGCATAAAAATCATTGTAGTTACCGACCTCTCTTGTTTTATTCGATTTGTTAACTTATTTTACAAAGTATCTGACCAACTTACGAGTAAAATAAAGGCACTGAAAAAATTCTCGATGAGTAAATTGATGGGGCTAGCTGCTGACTTCCGCCATCTTTAAATGAGCAGCAAGAAAAGGTGGATGGCATCCTCCCAGCCACTCATTTTGTGGCTGATGCCTTAATGCCTCAATTACACGGTGCGAGCAAGTGGTTAAGGCCATTTTTTTTTTTTTTTGGGGGGGATGAAGCCCACATAGGTCTGAGACCTGTGCGTGGGTAATGAGTTGGATGATGGTGATTTATGAGTTGGACCTACAATTTTAGGTGGGTTCCGAACCACCGGGAAGTGATTTTCAGCAGAGAACAGTGTCTTTTTTGCTGGCCAATCTAATCGGTCACCGTTACAAACAGGACCTACGAGAACGCAGCTTATCTATCTGATTGAACAGATACCTGCTACGGCTCGCGGCTATCACTTCCCTTGAGGAATTTTCCATTTCTCATGAGGAATTCTCTTATACTCTTAGGAATTCTCTTAGTGTCTTTTGTGTAAAATTGCTTTTTAAACCACGCTTTTAGAGAAATTGACCACTTGCTTGCCCTTTGAATTGAGGCATAAGGTATAAGTGATGAGACTAAATAGCAAAATACCAAATAGACACTAAATTTACCTCTTAAAATAATTGTATTCAAGCATAGAGGATAGCAAGTTATAAGTAAGTACTATCATATTATTACTGTATATTGATTGATTGGCTTTGGGATCTGTGGTGGGTCCACATGCGTTTTATACCTGAAGGTAGACAAATCAACAGGTCGGAAAGGGTTGTCCTATTGTTTGTAAAAGTGGCAATATTCCTTCCTTCATCCTTTTTCTATTATTCTATGATAGTTGGAAAGTTTGACCAATTTGTTGATTTTGTGCCTTCTTTGTCGGTGCTGACTATAGAGCGCACAGTTTGGAATAATTATTTTGTGGAGTTGTGAGACTGCTAGAAACATTCATTACATCAAAATTCTTTTCTTGAATCAAACCTTGATTTTTTATATCTACTTCTCAAACTTCTCACCAACATGATTCTCAGTCAAATATCTTACTGGATGATGTAGTCTTACTTTTGTCCTACTCATACTGTATAGTAGCTAAAATGTATCAAAATTGAAAATAAGATCTTATCAATTGATAGTTTTTGATTCTCACTTTGCCAGAAGTAATTATTTACTTCTCCTTTTTAATATAATATTGAAGTTTGTGATTCTCACTTTGCCAGAAGTAATTATTTACTTTTCCTTTTTAATATATTTTTACTGTATTACCTAGGCCTATCTCATAGGAACAAGCATTGTCCCCTGGAAGTTGTAAAATAGCTGAAAGTGAGTTTGAAGACGATATGATAACAAATAAAATCAGTTAATCTAAAAATCTGACACCACAAAACATTTCTCTTTAAAAAAGTATTATACTGTCAACTCTTCATTTTATTGAGGTTTTGTCACGGCATGTGTAGCCCAGTATTCCACATTACTCTAAATCATGCTCTCTTCAGATGGCGAATTACCTTTGGGTCCAGTTCTCATACTAGCCACCAACAATAGGCATTCAAAGATCTAGGAACAATAGCTGTACTTTTCCACGACCCAACAACCTGTTGCCCTGTCCACTACAGGTAGAAAACTCATGTGGACCCACCACAGATCCCAAAGCCGACGTGGCTTTCTTTGAATAGAGTTCAACCAAAAAATTATATTCTCCAATAATTTTTGTTTTGTTTTTTCTTACAGGTATAATTATTGTGGTATACCGTAAGGTGAGTACGAAAATGTTTTTTATTCTTTATTATTACTTTTTTATTCCACATGTAAAAGTTCCTAGAACAATCCATAAAAACCCCTATTGATTCATAGAAATTCATAATAAAAAATACAGAAAAAGTTGTACAATAATTTTTTCGGATATCAATTAACGTATAATCAAAGGAATTTCTTGAGGTAGAATATTTATTACTAATAACTAAGTAAAAAAAAGGAGAGTGAGCTTCAGTTCTTGATAGATAAAATCTAGATAGAAAAGATAATTTCGTTATTAATTTTACTGATCTTAGTGAATAGTATATTTCATTGAAAAATTTGATTTTATTAGATATAAATAAGGCCCTGTCGGGTTCTTAATAATGTGGATTTTGAGTGGGAATTTCAGAATTGATATTCCCTTAATTTATCGAACTGCTAGTGCAAACCAATTAGGCTCCATTCAGTAGTATTTTCACTCGCACATGCTTCAACATTACCAGTAGTAATATGACAGTTTTAGAAATTTTTTATTTTTTGTCTTGGATTATTAATGAATGCTATCAGAATTTTCCAGTTTCTACACACGAACTTCGAGCTTTTCAATAATTAGATTTGAATAGCTCATTATTTGATTGTCTGAAAACTAGTTCAGAAATGTTTTAAATATAATTTAGGTGAGTTGATTTTCTTCTTATTTTTTATTCAGTACATTTATCTATTCAATTTACATTTTACTGTTTTGATGCAAATTTATTTATCCAATTGAAAGCTTAACAGAGCTTTATATACTTTCATTAATTATTTACTTCTTCCACATTTATTCATATACTATAAATTTTGATCGAACTGTAGATAAGTTTGATCGATGAAGATGTGTTTTACACATTCATTCATATACAGATATACTATAAATTTTGATCGAACTGTAGATACGTTTGATCGATGAAGATGTGTTTTACAATAATACTTGGATAAAACTGGTATATAGATGAGGATATTTTACCTTTTAATGTATTGTGAGTTTTTTGAATGAATTATTCTTATTCTTGGATTCAAATCAAACGCAATTTTCGAACACATAAACTTGAAGATGTTATGAAAATTGGGCTACCATAATTATTTTTATAGAAAACAATGGTGATAATTATTTTGGAAAAATATTAATAGCTGAAAGCAAGACTACAATGTATAGAATAATTGATGATTATTTGAAAATATAACATAACTATTGAAAAAATATTAATATGAAACTAACTTGAAAAAAAACTACGCTATTTATAAAATATAAATGGAAAAACATATAACATTTTAATGTAATGGTGAAAACGTTTTGCAATAGTTTTAAATCAATAGGTCAATAAGTGAATCAGAACTACAATAAGTTTTGCAAGCCGACCCCTTTTTTCATAACCACAATGACGACTATTATGTTCTTTATTTAAATTATTTACATCATAGAAACAAGTCGAATCAAATGTAAGTTATGCCTTCGTGATATTATCTGATAATCCATTTGAAAGTCATTAATAGTTGGAAATAATTTATCATTTTACTAAATGGGGAAGTGATAGCCGAGTGCCGTAGCAGGTATCTGATAAATCAGAGGTAAGCGACGAAACTCCTGGGCTATCTTTGTAAGGGTGAATGATTGGATTGGCCAGCAAAAAAGACACTGTCTCAGCTATAAAATCACTTCCCGTTGGTCCGGAACCCACCTAAAACTCTACGTCCAGCTCATCAATCACCATCATCCAATTCATTACCCATGCACATGTCTTAAACCTATGTGGGCTTCATCCTCCGAAAAAATGTTTATTCTCCATGTATTATAATTAAATTTATTTATAATTATTCCAAGAAACATAAACAATTCTGAAAAAAATATTCTGAATATTTACAATTCTGTATAAAGAAATGAACACAATGCTTTGAGAAACCACTTACCCGTAACTAATTATTATTTATAAGAGATACAAAGAAATAATATGGAGGGATTCATGTATGATAACCTAGGAAAAATATATTTAATATAAAGTAGTATATTCAATTGAGAAAATGAAAATGAGGTGAAGAATGTTAAATGGGATTCCTGTACTCTGATTTTTTGTAGATTACGTCTTGAAGGCCAGTTAAGGAGTATAAGACAAGTCATATACACAATTATATGCATAAAATCTTCTACACTAGTTACCATATTACTAGGCTATATCAATTAGTTGAGGTTGAGGTGGAGCTTAATTTTGATGTGAAAGGATGTGAAATTCTAAAGAAAGATTTGGTTAATCTATAAAAAATTTTAATAAACGAGTTGAACAACTAAATAGGTCACCAACAAGTTAACTAAAAGTCGGAAATTCAATTCATTGTGCTCTGAGCAGATTCGCAGCAAATGCATCCTTTTTATAACTCTGTTTGTAGTAAAGCCTAAATCATGACCTTCACTTACTAAACTTTGGATTGTACTTTGACATACATTTCTTCTAACAAATAATACAAATGCAAATAATTTTTATTGTCAACATCATGTAAAAGGAACAAAGTCCTTAGTCTGAAGCAGTTAAATTAAAACTTGAGATAAAACGTAATTCTTTTAACTCCTGTTTCCAAACTAGGGGTTTCTTTCATTATTATTAGCTTTCATGCTTGCACTGTAGTATTTGATGCAAGAATTGGAATGGCAAGTCCACATCGTGCTTAGGCAACTTATGGATTGATCACATTGTAAGCTACTTAGTATGCTTGAACTGGCTTATTTGACACTGGATTAGATGGCACTGGATGTGTAGTATTCTTTTTTTCTTATACTGGCTTAAATATTATGGCGCTGGCACTGATCCTTGTAATAGGCCTACCACTGTCAAATTTATAATAGCAGATCTTGCTACTATCTCGACTCCAAATCAGGGTTTTCTTGCATGCTTTTATGCTTGTGCTGTAGAATTTGGTGACTGACGAAATGACAAGCCCACAAATGCTTTGTGGATTTGTCACGTTGTCAGCTGCATGGTATTGGACGCTCTTTGCTTGCACTTACTAGAGGCTAAGCCTTGTAGAATATTTTTCCGAAAAAGTCACAATTCTTCTAACTCCTGTTTCCAAACTAGGGGTTTCTTTCATTATTTTTAGCTTTCATGCTTGCTGTGTAGAATTTGATGCAAGAATTGGAACGGCAGCGAGTCCACATCGTGCTTAGGCAACTTATGGATTGATCACATTGTAAGCTACTTAGTATACTTGAACTGGCTTATTTGACACTAGCAGCTTCATATTCTTTTTTATCTTGTACTGGCGCATATGGCACTGGCGCATATGGCACTGGCACTGATCCTTGTAATACCACTGTCAAACTTTTAATAGCAGATCTCGCTACTACCTCGACTCCAAACTAGGTTTTTCTTGCATGTTTTCATGTTTGTGCTGTAGAATTTGGTGACTGACAAAATGGCAAGTCCACAAATGCTTTGTGGATTTGTCACGTTGTCAGCTGCATGGTATTGGACGATCTTTGCTTGCACTTGCTAGAGAGGCTAAGCCTTGTAGAATATTTTTCTGATAATATTCTTCTAACTCCGGTGGTTCGGAACCCACCTAAAACTGTAGGTCCAACTCATCAATCACCATCATCCAACTCATTACCCACGCACAGGTCTCAGACCCATGTGGGCTTCATCCTCAAAAAAAAAAAAAAAAAAAAAAAAAAAAAAAAAAAAAAAAAACTCCTGTTTCCAAACTAGGGTTTTCATTCATTATTTTTAGCTTTCATGCTTGCACTGTAGAATTTGATGCAAGAATTGAAGTGGTAAGCCCACATCAGCTTAGGCAACTTATGAAATTATCACATTGTCAGCTACTTGGTATGCTTGAACTAGCTTGTATGGCTCTGGCTGCTCACTATTCTTTTTTTTCTTGTACTGGCTTAAATATTATGGCTTCCAATATTTTTAAAAATCACATATAACTTATACATGATACACATTGTAACGTAAAAAAAATTATTATAAATTTATATCGTAGCAAATAAGGCAATATATAAAAAAAAATAACGAAACTTTTTGTTTGTTTTACAGTAAATAAACTAGTAAATATAAACAGTTAAATTTTCATTTCAATTTCATTTCTCCCTTTTTTTATTCTGCTCTGCTTTTTAGTATAAGAGTTGATATATAAAGGTATTTTATCTGTACCTTTTCTGTTTTGATGCGACTGCCTAATTTCTGATTGCTGTAGTTGATCTTCTTTGAGGGTGGAGATTTATGTGTCCTTGCCGTTCTTGCGAGCGTTGTGCAGAGGTTTGAGAATTGTTAACCCTGTGCAGCCTCTCTCTGAGCATTTCGTCGGGCTTGTCCCGGTGGTGGACGGGATACGCCCGATTAAAGTGCAGGATTAAATCATTTTATGCCACAAATTTGATTTTAGCTTCAGAGCAAAAAGCAGGGTGATTCAAATAGGACATCTCATTTTGTATATTTATAATTGAAACATTCTATTTTGTAGGTCGCCAATAGAAATTAATAAATATTATTTATTCATTCATTTTTTTTTTTCAATTTCATAGTAAAATAATAATCTGAATATATAATAAACTACTTTTTCGTTACTTGTTATAAAGCGTCTCAGTGATATTCCTTTTGCTGGCAGGTTATCTGTTATCGCCAGAAAGCAAGTTGTCGGAACGGCAATCTGCTTATCAGGTTCAATGTTGAAACAACACTAACTTGATGTACTCTCCCTGAATGATATAATTGAAAGTGTATCTAACGTCATCAGACCTAGTTATCTGAATAATTGGATTGTTGTAATCGTTGAGCTTGGAATAAATTAATATAAGTATTAAGGTGTGGTACCTATAGCCTTTTCATGTTATTATTAGTTTTTATTGTAGTATAGTGCTATTATAGTTATTGTAGTGTATTTTGTTAAGTTTGGTTTACTGAATAATAACACTACTTTACTCGCGATTATAGTATCCTATCCTTTCATACGCAATCCGAAATGAGCGCAATTAAAAAATTCACAACTCTTCAAAAAAAACCAGGCATTCAGTTTAACGGGTTCAGATATAGACGAGACAGTAGACGCAGCGATGGACGCGTTGTATGGCGATGTTTGAAAAGCGCGTGTTCGGCGTTTGTACGAACTGACCCCGATGAAACCAAGGTACTGACTGTCGAAGGTTCTCATAATCATTCTTCTAACTATCCGTCCCCGACCCCATCGACGTCTTCCAGCTCACCTGAGAACTCTTCGCCTTCAATTGATGAAACATCTTCAACACCTTTTAGCATACATAATTTTAAATTATCAGACGAAGTTAATCGCACTAAATTGTCCTTACCCGGGGTTGATAATTCATTCCGTTCATCTGTAGGCGTGACTGATATTGATGTAGCTTTAACAATTAACAACACCCCTACTCCAAGGTCATCGACAGTTGAAACCAGAAACGCATCTGTTAATACACCTTCTCACCAGACTATGCTCTCCACTAATAGGGACTCTCTAAGAGAAATAGAGCTACAGCAGCAGAGAGATGATATAATATCCCACTCAATGAATCTCCAAGTAGAGTTGGAAACTTGTAAGAAAGAGAATGAATCTCAATTAATTTTGATGCAATTGCATATAGATTAACTGGAAAATGAAATGCGAATAATGATCAAACTAGAGCAGGAAAATAAAATTCTTTCAGCAAATATATCTGAAATGAGAACTACAATGGAGGTCTTAGAAACAGATAACAGTTTTTTAAGAAGTACAAATAAGGAATTAGAATTCGAGTTAGAAGAGTATAGAAATTTTTATTCTCCAGGTGACACACATATTCATACTCCAGGTGAGGTAAATGCATTCAAGGGAAAAAACTCCTTTGATGTTTTTGCTGAACCTGAAATTTCAACGGTTTGTGCAAACAATAACTTTATTGAGAGAGTAAATAGAAACTATCCAAAAATAAATAAATCAAAAAAGAAAACAAAAAAAACGAAAAAAGTTTTGGTATTATCAGATAGCCACGGGAGGGATATCGGTTGGGAGCTGAACGGTGAGGTTGAAGGGAGCGGGTTTGAAGTGACAGTGCTCTCGAAGCCGGGGGCTTCATTTCATTCGGTAACCCATGACATCGAGGACTTCACTCGTGATTTTGGTATGAACGACAATGTTATAATTTTGGCAGGGACAAATGATGTTACAGATACAACAAAACAACCCACTGACTTGAACTTCAAAAAAATCTTGGACACGGCTAGGCATAAAAAAGTAACTATTTCAACTATACCTTTCAGATATGATAGACCCCTAATGAATGTTAACGTTAGTAAATTAAATTCACGGCTCCGTGAACAAGTAAGCGGCATGAAAAATATAGAATTATTGGATTTAAGTAACTGTGAGATCACGGACTATACCCGACACGGTCTACACTTGAACAGATACAGAGGCAAACAGAAACTCATAAAACTCTTAAAAAATCATATAATTGGGAATTCGGTAAGACCAAATAATGATATTATCACAGAACAAAGCTTCAACAAAAATACGTCAGAAGCTCGTTCTGGGATTTGTATTAGTAATAATATTCCAACAATCGGCGAATCTGATACAGAAAATTTTTTATAGGTTGCAACCTTCTCCACATGAATTGTCAGGGTCTTGTGAGTGCAAAATTGGATCTGGAACTGTTTTTGTTGGATGAAAACATAAACTTAGACATTCTTTGCTTTACTGAACATTGGTTGAAAGACGAAGAGTTAGAGGTGTTCTCCTTGCCCAATTATGTTTTGAGGGCTCACTATAGCAGGAGGATAAAAGAGCGCGGAGGTTCATGTATTTTCGTTCGCGGGAGGTCAGTTTCCGGTTGACTGCCTTGACTGCAAATTAGGTTTTTCTTGCACGCTTTTATGCTTGCACTGTAGAATTTGGTGACTGACAAAATGGCAAGTCCCCAAATGCTTTGTGGATTTGTCACATTGTCAGCTGCATGGTATTGGGCGCTCTTTGCATGCACTTACTAAAGGCTAAGCCTTGTAGTGTATTTTTCTGATATAAATCATAATTCTTCCAACTCCTGTTTCCAAACTAGGGGTTTCTTTCATTATTTTTAGCTTTCATGCTTGCACTGTAGAATTTGATGCAAGAATTGAAGTGGTAAGCCCACATCATCTTAGGCAACTTATGAACTTATCACATTGTCAGCTACTTAGAATGCTTGAACTGGCTTATATGGCACTGGATGCATAGTATTTTTTTTTTCTTGTACTGGCTTATATTTTATGGCACTGGCAGTGATCCTTGTAATACCACTGTCAAATTTATAATAGCAGATCTTGCTACTACCTCGACTACACTAGGTTTTCCTTGCTTTTTTTTGCTTTCATGTTCGTGCTGTAGAATCTGGTGACTGACAAAATGGCAAGTCCACAAATGCTTTGTGGATTTGTCACGTTGTCAGCTGCATGGTATTGGGCGCTCTTTGCTTGCACTCATTAAAGGCTAAGTCTTGTAGTACAATTTTCTGATTCAATTTTCTTGTAGTTCCCGTGTCTCTCTTATTTTCACTTTTTGTGTATGGCTTCATGCATTTTACGCTTACAGTAGATTATCTAGGCTAATTGCTGATGAAATGGGTAGTCCATATTGAGCTTAGGCGATTTGTGAATTTGTCACATTTGTCAATTGCATAGTATAAGGCTTTTTTGCTTGCACTTGCTAAATACCAAGCCCCAACTTTATAATAGCCAATATTGCTACTACCTTGACTCCACTAGGTTTTCCTTGCTGGCTTTTTTGCTTTCATGTTTGGGCTGTAGAATTTGGTGACTGACGAAATGGCAAGTCCACAAATGCTTTGTGGATTTGTCACGTTGTCAGCTGCATGGTATTTGGGGCTTTGCTTGCACTTGCTAAATTCTAAGCCCTGTAGTATGATTTTCAGATTTATATACCTTCTTGTAGTTTCTGTGTCTCTTATTTTCCCTTTTTTCCATGGCTTCATGCATTTTATGCTTACAGTAGATGATCTAGGCTAATTGATAATGAAATGGGTAGTCCACATTGCGCTCAGACAATTTGTGAGTCTGTCACATCTATCAATTGCATAGTACATATTAGGGCTTTTTTGCTTGCCCTGGCTAAACGCTTATTCTTTTAATACAACTTCCACATTTATAATGCTAGATCTTTAAATTCTCCTGTCTCCAATCAAATTTTTCAATTACATTTTGCTTTTATGCATCACTGATTTCTGCTTTTAAACTTGCTTGGTTGACCTAGATGATTGTTCGCATTGATTTTTCTACCCACACTTCATAAGCTGCTCGTATGTGTCGTGCTTTATTGTTGTGGTTCTTGTAAATTCTGACTTCCTGAACTCTTGAGTCACTGTGTATGCTACTAGAACTTGTATGACATAGATGCTTGATCGAGTGCTTCTTTGTTGATTGATTGACGTCTTCTTTGTCTATTGATAGATGCTTTAAATACTCTCTATTTAAATAAGATAACAAGTTAGTTTGAAGTGACTGACAATTGAATAAACTGACAAATATACTTAAACAGAATTTATTAATTTCGAATTCCTTTAATTGCTATTACTTTATACTGAAGACTTCCGCATTGGCGGATATTGACAACAGCATTGAACAGTTGGTGGGAATCGATGAATATCCGCCATTCATCGATTCCCATCAGCTGTTCAATGCTGTTGTCAATATCCGCCATTGCGGAAGTCTTCAGTATAAAGTAATAGCAATTGAAGGAATTCGAAATTAATAAATTCTGTTTATGTATATTTGTCAGTTTATTTAATTGTCAGTCACTTCAAATTAACTTGTGAGATACGAGCCGATATGGCCAAGTTGAAAATGAATGCTACTGTACAGAAAGGTCTCCATGGTCTAGTGGTTAAGGGCGCTCAACCGGCAATTGAGAGGTCCGTGGTTCGATTCCCGGTGGTGACTGATATTTTTGTACAGTAGCATTCATCGATTCCCATCAGCTGTTCAATGCTGTTGTCAATATCCGCCAATGCGGAAGTCTTCAGTATAAAGTAATAGCAATTAAAGGAATTCGAAATTAATAAATTCTGTTTAAATAAGATGTTTTTAAGATTCAGTCACCCAAACCCCCATTCTGTAACTCATCCAGTCTAACAACAAAAATGGCGTTCGACAATTTCTTAGCTATTTTCAAAATTATGAACAATAGGATTAAACCACAAACTTTATAAAACTATGTAGTACCATCCTTAGCACACAAAAATATAGAGCTTCACAATTATTAATTATTCTTTGATATTTTGGAGTTCGAGTGAATTCTCATTCTACACCGTAGTAGGTCTCAACCTTTTCCACTTTTTGACCCACCTTTCCATCAATTACGAAATCAATACCATGATAAAATCAATCAAAAAGGTCAATACACATTAAATACTGAAATACCGGTATATGCTACCTATATTAATTATCCTATTGATACTTATCTTTTATACATTATATCTTCACGGTCCATAGGCTCATAATGGATAAAAATTCTTATTGGTATTTAGGTACTTGAGTGTGTGTAAACACTTTTTGTGTGCTGGCGGTCACGGTCGGCGGTCTGCTGATTAAAATTGGAAATTGGACCTTTTTCAACCTTATTCAGTAGACAGTCGCCTTGTCTGACGAAGCACTACATCAGTGCAGAACGGCCATCATAAATGAGTGTCTATTTAATCATAAAGTACCTGAATATCTATTAAGTTATACAGTGAAAAAGTTGGAATGAAACTATAACTACAAAAATCTTATTTGTAACACATTCCTTTCTAATGTACATCTAATTAAAACTAATTGCAAAAAACGTTGTTATGTATGCTTTTTGGAAGACACAGATTGATAATTAATTATTGCCAAAAAGCTTCTTTCGATTTGATTTGAGTGACAAAATTTGAACAGTTTTTGGAACGCCCACTGATAACATGAAATATATTCTTAGTTTTTCACATAAAACAGATCTTTATCTTTACGCGGGCTATTAATAAATGCTATGAAATCAATACCATGATAAAATAAATCAATAAAGTCAATACAATGTGTCATTAAATACTAAAATACAGATATAGGCCAACTATATTATGCTATTTATACTCATATTTCACATTATAGATTGTTTTTTATTATTACTTTACTACTCGATAAGGGTAATTGGAGTTTATGACCATCGGTTTAGTTCATTTTATTATAATTATAAAAAAATAATGAAAATTATAAATTATTATTATTAATAATTATTATTATTAATAATTATTATTATTATTTATTATTTATAATGAATATATATAGCTTTTATTGTTATCACTATTATAATACTAAAAATTATAAATTAACATTCATCAAATAAAAACATTACTGTAAATCGAACCTTATAAGGTTTAAGGGGTATATTCCTATTCCTATCCATGAACAGGCGTTTTTTATAATGGCTTTCGTTTTACTTGAAATTGATCTGTTTTTGATAGGCTACAATTTGAAGTATAGGACTTATTTAGGAGTTTATTTTGGGGTTTAACTTTGTAGGTGCGAGATGTCTGGGGATTTTAGAACTTTTTCGGAGGATTAATCTAACGTAGTTCTGATACCACACGAGGTAATGAGTTTGGATGATAATTGATGAGTTGGACTTGGAGTTTTAGATAGGTTCCGAGCCACTGAGAAGTGATTCAAAATTATCAGCAGAGAACAGAACTGAAATTTAGACGTCTATGTAATTTTTACGTGTTCTTTTGTCATCATTAGGTATTTAGAAGAAATTAATTCTTCAGTTTAAAATAGATGTTATCAATTCCACCGATTTCATCAATTTTTTACTCTTTGAATTAATTTTCTAATCACTATCAACATAGATTGTTTGGGTGCACAGTCACTTTCCAACTGCAGGCAGATGAAAAACAAACAACAACTCACGTCTTTACCGCTAAAAAAAACCGTCTTAACCGTGGTGAGGGCGCAAAATTCAATCTGTTGGGTGGGGCGCAAGACTACTGACATTATGCTACTGACATTGACCGCACTGTATATCTCCTCCAAAAAATGAACATTTATACTTTTAATCCACTCGTCAAAATCCTATAAGATCTACTAAATGTAGGCTATTATAATAACAATAGCCATTTTATATATTCCTGCTTGCAAAACTTAATGTACTTGTAGTTTTGATTGGAGGAAAACCTTCCTCCTACCTTGCTACACAACGAACCCATAAGACCAAATGTCTTATGTGTTCGCTGTTGCTACTCCACTGATATTGACCGTAAATCTCTTACACAAAAATAAACATCTATACCTTGAACATACTCACCAATATTTCATCACCTGCTAAATGAAGGCGGCTATAATACCAAGGAAAAATAAACTATTTGTCAAATACAATTTTAGCTATATCGGACCCAGAATACAACCTATTGCCTCATATTTGAAACAAACTAATTACGTCAAGAAATTAAAATAAATAACTATTCATTTGATTAATTTCCCAACCATGTATTTTTCCACTTAATCTTTTCTAATTCACCTCAAAATATAATACTAAAGGTATATTATATATTACAGATTACCCACCCAAAATTTAGAATTTATTTTAATAAAATATTATTTCATTCAATCTCATACTTTTTAAAACGTAAATTTATGCTTTTTTCATGTTAATACGTATTAAGTAAGTAATCTAAAATCTACCACAATTCAGAAACATTTTTGTTTCAAATAGGTCTTTTCTAATTTCTATTCAAATAAAAAATAATATATTTATATATCTTCACAAATTATATTTAATTTTACTTGATAAAACGACTAATTGTGTAAATTGTGTAAACGACAATTGTGTAAATTGACTAAATTGTGTAATACCTATTACTCTTGACGCCGTAGTTCCTTGTTAGTGTTACCTTTTCACTTGATATTTGAACATGAATAATAATTATTGCTATAAATTCCACTAGTGTATTATTATAAAACTCACTTATTCGTTCTATGGCTATTTCGCATTGTTGGGATGCTTCCTCATACAAGGCTGGAGGCTTATAAGCTATCTCATATTGCGATTCCAATTGTAGAGAAGTATGGAAATAAAATTAATAAGAATAAAATGAATACAGTATTGCAAATATATAATTTTTATTCAACTATTTTCATTTATAAAACAAATACAAGCTTAATTGCAAATATATAGCCTACTATAAAACCATTTTCCTTTAAATGTAAACTTATTTTTTATTTAGAATTCATTCATTTTCCACCACCGGCAATGGAGGTTTGACAGCAGGGCATTCTTAGTTTCCGATTGATTTGAATTTTTGTCTTATTATTATTATTCAATTACTTATTTATTTATTTTTAATTTTCTATTTATTTAATTATTTATTTATAATTTATTTTTTAATTCGCTGTGTTTGTAATTGTCTTGTACAAGTTGTTCATTAGAGGCCCCTGGTGAGTGAGCCAAACTCACTTAGCAGTTTTTTGTCAGATTTACATTCACTTTAATGATTTGGCAAAGAGATAAAAATTACTCTAGAATGATATTTGCAGTTCCAAAAATATTAGAAATTTTAATGGACGTTGATTGGTTGAAGTGAATATAAAAATAACTAATAATAATAATAAATTATAGCTCCATTTCATATTTTATTCTCTCTAAGAAACTGTGTTCTATTTAATTGGAAGCTTCGCAATGTTCCCATAAGAATTTAAAGTTATAAGATGTTTTATTTTTTATTAAAAAAAATAAAATCTGATATCTTCAAAGTTTTGATGTGAGCATTGGGAAATTTACATTACTTTGGGAAAAATACATTATATGAGATGTTATACATTATTTTTAGATTTGAATACATTAGCTTTTTCCATATGTTATACCTACATTTTATACATAGGGGAAATTTACATTACATTGGGAAAAATACATTATATGAGATTTTATACATTATTTTTATAGATTTGAATACATTAGCTTTTTTTATATTTTATACATTGGTAATCTAAATCAGTTGTTAGAAATTCATATTTTTGAATAATTATATTTAATATTTTCTAATGAATTATTATTGAGAATAATTGAATCCAGAGTATAAAACATTTTGAAATTAATTCTATGGATTTGTATGAAATACTACTGTCTACTGTGAATTCAACCATTGCAACAAATAATAGAAATTAAAACCTTTGAACATTTTTCAATAATTTTTTTTTTTGAGTACCAGAAAAATGACAAAATGCTCTGCAAATGCAAATGCAGTAATCGATGACCGATTATTAACTTATTAACAACTGCGATTATCTCATATTTATATTAATTCGGAGCATTGGATGATTGTGGAATGTTGATGAAAAATGTCGCAGTGGAATATTACCAGTAGCTCCTTACAATTACAATTACTTTGTATCAAATGATTAATTTTTTAAGAAGCCCAGGATGTAATGAGTTGAATGTAATTTGGAACTCGACTTGGTTCAAAAGATTCAAAAAAATAAAAAATACCGTTTTAACGCAATTTACTTCAACTCTGTTTTAAAAATGAATTTTGTTTAATTGTTCGCATGCCCTTTTTATAATTGTTTCATGGCTTTTGTCTGATCATTTGCATTCGCATTATTTTCATGAAATTGCTGAGTGGCTGGAGAGGAAGAAGAGAAGCATAAGAAGAATAAGAAGGGACATCAGATCTACCAATAACCGGATGTTGGTGATTGGACGTCAACATAAGAACTGCCGATAATAAGGTAAAAGCTACAGTTCTAAGCTACTAACTTTGATAGCAATATCATTTTGACACTAATAACTGTTATTTGATTTTCGGTAAATTTTTATGGATTCTTCAGTTGACAATTACTATGCTATGAGATGCTACCCATCAATTGCAATGAGAGTTTTTCCCACCGCCATTAATTTGTAACAATCTGACTATATTTTTCAATGATGATTATTAATTTCCATTGATGGATTTCCTTAAACTGATCAGATTTTTAAGGAATTTAAGGACTTTTTACCCTATGTCAAGGCCAGATTATTTTTTTCGAAGGATAAAGCCCACATAGATCTGAGACCTGTGCATGGGTAATGAATGAATTGGATGATGGTGATTGATGAGTTGGACCTACAGTTTTAGGTGGGTTCCGAACCACCGGGAAGTGATTTTACAGTAGAGAACGATTTTTTCGGAGAATGAAGCCCAGGTCTGAGACCTGTGCATGGGTATGAGTTGGACGTTGGTAATTGATAAGTTGGACCTACATTCAAGTTATATGTTGGTTCGGAACTACCGAGAAGTGATTTTACAGTAGAGAACAGTTACGATGAAGCCCACATAGGTCTGAGACCTGTGCGTGGGTAATGAGTTGGATGATGGTGATTGATGAGCTGGACCTACAGTTTTAGGTGGGTTTTGAACCACCGGGAAGTGATTTTACAGCATAGAACAGTGTATTTTGCTGGCCAATCCAATCGGTCACCCTTACAAAGATGGCTCAAGTGTTCGTAGCTTATCTTTATCTGACTGAACCTGCTACGGTTCACATCTATCTCTTCCCTAAATGTTTTATGTGGGAGATTTAATTGGTTTTGTTATGGAAAACACTACAGTAGCCTATGAAATTTGCCTTAAGATCCAGAACCAAAATTCAAAAAAATCGAAAATGATAGTATCATTTTACAGTTGCATCTTCTACTTGACGCTTTGAGTTTGTAGTTAATTTAACGTTCAATTATTGAGTTACGTTAATAGATTGATGTTTTGATAGCAAAATTATGTTGAGGCTCTCCTCAAAGCCCTCAAAATTGAAGTATGCCAACACAAAGCAGAAGTTCAAAGTTTGATTGCCAGGTCTGTGTCAAGTTTTCACACAGTCTTGACTCAATAGTACTTCTCTCTCATTCTCTCTCTCTCTCTATCTGTCTCATGCTCAATCTCACACACATTCCCTCTCTCTTACTCACCCCCACTCTCTCATGCTCTCACTTCTCCCACTCTATTTCTTACTCGACTCCATCAACCCCTTACTCAGTTACTCTCTCTCCCAACTCTCCTTTTTCATTACTCATTCTCTCTCTCATTCGCTCTTTCTCTCTTTTCCATCTTACTTTCTCCCTCTCACTTACACTCACTCACTCATTCTCTCTTTTCCCATCATATGTTTCTCTCTCTCTCACACTCTCTCTCTTTCTCTCTCCATTCCATTCTCTCTCTTTCACTTCCCCTTTCTGTCTATCATTTTCTCTCTCTCTATCTCTCTCTCTCTCACACTCTCTCTCACACACTCTCTAACTCTCTCTCTCTCTCTCTTTCCATCTCTCTGTCATTATTTCCATCTTTTACACACACAACCCATGAGCCCCCGCTGTACATATCTACGCGGCAATACAACGTTATTGAGAGGCACCGTCTGCCCCCTTTTCCCAGCAATTGAGAGGCGGTTGTGGCTTGTGGAAGGCGGTAAGGGGCGGCAAATTTGAATGGAAACTGCCCCCCGAGCGGGCTGCCACCGCTCGTAAAGTTATACCGCCGGCAGCGTTGTTGCGCGCTCATGGTGCGTGCGGACACACGGCTCGGCTTTTATTGCCTTGATAATGGCCGACCAAAGATGCAAGGCCTCACTATAGTACTACTCAGACTGTGGCATAGTGGGACCTTACTATACTAGCTAAATATGTGTACCCCACCTTCCAATGCCATCATGCATGATGCTAAATCGTAGATGAATAGCAGCTTCAGTATTCCTAGCTTGAGATTCTAAATAAATAATGAAAGAATGAATAATCAGACGAAATTATCACAAACACATTTATTAAAAATAATGAGGAACTAGTTTCGGTTGTTATACCATTATCAATCTCAAACAAACTCAAACAAGAGTTTGAGATTGATAATGGAAAACAACCGAAACTAGTTTCTCAATAGTTTTAATAAATGTGATTGTGACAATTTCGTCTGATTATTCATTTGGATAGCTTCCACAATATCACCTTCGCCACTACAAAGGAAATAATGAAAGTACTGCTTGGTATTTATTTACAGAATAATTCTAGTACAGTATATTGAATATATTTTCGCGCCAATTATTGGAATATAACTTTAATTTAATGAAACATTAAGAATTATAACTAAAAAGATTACCTAAAGAACTGCATGAATGAATAGATTAATTTATTTCCTTTTCAAAACTTTTGAACAAAAGCTTGGAAATAAAACTGACCAGTACGTGCGGCCAGTATACTACTAATAAAACTACTAATCACTAATAAAACAAAAGAATCTAGTGTCTCTATACAGCTATAATGATTACAATAAAAATAATAATATTAATAAAAAAATGAAAAAATAATAACAATTATAATAATATCGTGTGACCTGGCTAGGATTTATATTACAGGTAGCCTAATGCCTAGTACCTGCTAGGCGTTGTAAAAATGAAAATCATTCCATTTTCTTGTTCGTATTCTACACAATGATAAACTTAGTGTAGATCATATGAGTACATTATTTGGATGTCTGATGTAATTTAGCGAAATTAGCTCGTTCTTGAAGTATTATTATTTTTATCGTAGAACATTCTTGATACACAGTGTCAGTTATTTCAAAACAACAACTTCTAGAAGATTTTGGGTAAAAGACAGAATGGAACTATAGTTATAAAATAATGTTAACAGATACAAAAATAACAACTTTACACCAATAATTGTTGAAATACAGCTTAAATTCAATCAAACATCTTTTGTTATTCACTCAAATCCATACAATATCAGGAGCTCAAGAGCAGAATGTCCCCGAACAGATTTATACATTTTTAGAAAACAATTCATTTTGCAACAGACTTTTTAATATCATTCCGAAGAACTTGATTTCAAAGCCGGGTAGGCATCTAAAAAGACATATAGGTGATTGGATACGCTCTGACTTATATTCTATGACATCATTTATTCAATAAATTATCATTATATAATTCTCATTGCCATCTTTTACATCTCAATACAATCGTGATATTTTCATCTATTCTATTCATTTATTATAAAAATTATTTCTTGTATTCCACTGTCTGTAGGCTTAGTAAATGCTATTTCAACTTTCTGCTGTATTTTTGCTATGGATGCTGCAATTTTGCTTTTTATGATATTAACACTCGTAAAAACTTTCAGTTAACTGTCGTTTGCCATTAAAATTGTACATAATACTTCAATTTTCAACCACTTTGTATTAATAGATTTCTCTCTATTTTACTACTTTTTATTTCTCTAATTAATCCGTAGTGTTTTTTGTTTTTTTCATACAATTTTTACAACTCATGCCCACGCTCAGACTCTGTGTCTTGTGGGTATTTTTCTCTCTTTCCATTGAATTAAACTATTTTTCAACTTCTGCATCAATTACTATTTAATTTTGTATATTTCAGATGTATTTTTATGTTTCTGATGTTGATATGTTTCGTTGTTATTATAAAAAATTAATAGAAAAATTTGGAAAAAAAAATTATAAAAGCAAGACTAAAACGAGAAATCACCATAATGAATGTATTGCTTGTTACAAGACAAGTTTTTAGTTTGTTATCGTGAAGCTTTAAAATAATGGGCTTTTCATATCTGGCTTTCCAAATTCAACAAATTTCAAACAGAGCTCTAAATGGTTTCTTTATTATCCCTCTAAATATCTCGTTTCCCAGAGCCAACAAAATTTCTTGCCTGAAATTATGCTTTATAGCCAAAACTCAGTGGGAGCACTTGACTGCCGCTGTAAGCCCACATTTGTTTCAATTAGAAAGGGGAGCGTCCAGGTATAAAATCCACCCGAGATAATTTCTTCCCGCTAAAGCTTTTTGCAAGGTAGAGTGTGGCTTTCAGCACTAACAGTGCTGTCTTCTTCCCTGTTCGCATAAATTCCTCTTAAGCCTAAAAATTATTTGCTAAATTCAGTACTCAATCGTTGAATCTTTATCAGTTTTCATCCTTAAGGCTGTGCGCAGGGTTTTTTGTCATAGCTTTTTTCTAAGTTTCTTGTATTGCATTATTAGAGCTTTAAAATGTTATGTATTGCTGTGAGGAAAGTTCTTTTCTTCGATTATTTTGTGAAATATGGGGGTTCAAAGTTGAAGTTTTTCGGTTTTTGGGGGCAATTGATCTCACCTGTGAGTGATTTAAAACTTTGATAACTTTTTTGTAACTGAAAAACATCTTGAGGAATAAAATGACATATTTTTTATTCTGATCAAGCAATTAGTTTTTTTCAAAATATTTTTTTATAGATTTCAAAAAAATGTACGATATTTTGAAAAAACTAATCGCTTGATTGGAGAAAAAAATATGTCATTTAATTCCTAAAGATGTCTTTCAGTTGCAGAAAATTCATCAAAAGCTTCAAATCACTAATAGTTAAGATCAATTGCCCCGAAAAACTGACAAATTTCAAATTTGAATCCCCATATTTCACAAAATTGAAGAATTTTTTTTCCTCACAGCAATAGATAATATTTCAAAGTCTAAATAATATTCAGTACAGAAACTTCGAAAAATAATATTATGACAAAAAACCTTAATTAGACTAGTTCTCATTGATATAATACATT
Source organism: Conomelus anceps (assembly GCA_948455865.1). Taxonomy (NCBI): domain Eukaryota; kingdom Metazoa; phylum Arthropoda; class Insecta; order Hemiptera; family Delphacidae; genus Conomelus; species Conomelus anceps. Next base: position 7,249,941 of record OX418225.1, read on the forward strand.
ACTATATTGATAGAGTACATAAAAAATTAAGTATGTATTGTAATGCAACTATTAATTTGACAGGCTGAAAAATAGGAGTTGGAAAAAGTCATCTGAAGATCTAATAGAAACCAATATTCTAATATTACAATATTGATGTTATAATAGATCCAATATTCTTATATTACAATATTGATGTTATAATAGAAGCCAATTAGTAGCTAATTAATTCATTTAGTTGAAAATGTACAAGCGAAATGATTAATTGAAAAAGTAAGAGTTGACCACTAAGATAAATAAATGAATAAATTGAATATAACTATCACTCTCTTTTCCAATTATTATTAAGATTGATTGAATAATCTAATTCACTCTCATTCATGGGACCAGATTTTTTTTCTAGGATGAAGCCCACATAGGTCTGAGACCTGTGCGTGGGTAATGAGTTGAATGATGGTGATTGGTGAGTTGGACCTACAGTTTTAGGTGGGTTCCGAACCACCTGCAAGTGATTTTACAGCAGAGAACAGTGTCTTTTTTGCTGGCCGATCTAATCGGTCACCGTTACGAACAGGACCTACGAGAACGCAGCTTATCTCTCTGATTGAACAGATACCTGCTACGGCTCGCGCCTCGCGGCTATCACTTCCCTTAGATAGCTTGAAAACTGTTTATATTTCCTTGTAGATTTCTTATTAACTAAACCCCACAAAAATTTCTTACCGGAAATAATCAACTTACTCTTTGAGAAGAAAAGTATTGAAAAGCTTTTTATTGGAAAAAGTATAGCTTCATGTTTTCTGTGTGCAAATCAGATTGCGTGAACTGATACGAATTTCATCGCATGTGAGATCCTCAAAAATAATTCATATCAGAAACATTGTAGGAGAGAATCTGTTGGTTCGTTTCATAGAAAATCCTATCCTGTGGCAACTGAGTTGCTTCGTTGAGTTTTCCAGCATCAGAAATTGCTTCCAATATTATGGGAGGGCTGATATTGCGCCCCGGGTCCCAGAATGTCGTTATCACCTCGAAAGTGGTGTGCTGTGGTTGGTATTCCTTATTCTAGAAAGATTGCAATCTCTGGCTTGCTGAGATTGAAATGGGAATGAGAGGATCATATGACGATCACAGATTGTGGGAATATTGCTTTGGGATGACAGTAACTTCAAATATGGAACATGGAGAAGTAATATTGTGAATAGCATGGAGAGAAAAACATAAGAATTAGTGGGGAGAGAAATGAAGAGATTTGGGTAGTATAAAGAGAATCGAAATAAGAAATCTGTGATGTTTTCCATGACGAAATACTTGATGAACAATCTAATATCATAACCGACACTGTTTTGATATTATTTATTTATTGAAAAACAACAATCTGTGAGGGAAGCATGGAGACCCCATTATTGCCCTTATAACACAAAAAAATTATCCGGTTGAAAATAGAATATAAGAAAATTAAAAGTAAACACATGAAATAGATTAATGATAAAAACGATAGGTAGTTACATTAATAGATTGACAACTAGGTAGATTAATTAAATTCAACAATTTCATCAAATTAATTAATTCATCAAAACAAAACCTTGATAGGGTGTTTAAGATCCAAAAGAAAGCTGTTAGGTGTATGGAAAGAATAAAGAGATTAGATTCATGTAGGCCGTTCTTCAAGAGACTTGGTCTCCTAACTGTACCCTGCTTATATGTGTATGAAGCTACTTTATATGTAAAAAAGAGGGATATTAGGCAAAATCTTGACGTATACGATTATAATATAAGAAGCCGAGGAGATTATCACTTGGTGAGTCACAATAGTAGCTTATTCAAACAAAAACCTAGTTATATTGGTAGGAAACTCTACAACAAGCTACCGCAGTTTTTATAGTCGTCAAAATATAGAAATATTTTAAAAAAACAATTGAAAAAATATCTAGTTGATATAGCTTTTTATAGTGTACAAGAGTTCCTCTCATATCAAAATTAAGCCTCACCTCAACTAATTGATATAGTTACATAAATTATGGTGACCAGTGTACAATAGTATATGATTGTATAATATTGTTGATCTGACTTGTCTTATACTCCTTAACTTGAGTTTCCAAGACTTAAGTAATCTAAAAAAAAATAACTAATTGTAAATAAGAAATGTCAACGAAAACATACTTTTAAATAGCATTCAAATCCCAGTTTAGGGAAGAGATTACCTACGAGCCGTACCAGGTATCTGTTGAGTGAGATGAGATAAGACACAAGCGCTTGGAACAAAATCTGAATAATAACCGGTTTAGGTGTACAGAAAAAATACTTTGTTCAGTTCCCGGCGGTACGGAACCCACCTAAAACTGTAGGCCAAACTCTTTTAACCACGCACAATCTGAGTCCTTTGTGGGTTTTATTAAATGAATTCCAACAAGCCAAGGCCCGCTTGAAATTTCTGGATAATTTAGAGTTTCTTTATAGTGTGCATTCACGAACTAGTCAACTCCGGGAAAGAAAACATTTAGTAGCTCCGATGCATCATTAACTCAAGAGAGATTCGAAAACCATTCACTTAGAAGGGTTTCCAAGTTTCCCTTAGACATCAGACATCTTTGAATCTTTGTAGAATGTCTATTCATGTCCATAAACTTTGATACAAATAATGGAATGTATCACAATACGTCTATAGGTTACGAATATAGGTTACGTCTTGGAGACTCCTTTCAAGGAGTATAAGACAAGTCAGATTAACAATAATTACACAATCTTATACACTAGTTACCATAATTAGGCTTTAACCTAATCTCTGAAAAATAATCATTGAATTGATCATGATCAAATGAATAAAACTATTATATTAAAGTCAAGATTATTAAAAAATCATATAATTACTACCTATATCAATTAGTTGAGGTGAGGCTTAATTATGATATGAAAGGAACTCTTGTACACTATAAAAAGCTTTATCAACTGAATATTTTTTCAATTGCTTTTGAATATTTCTATACTTTCAAGACTCTTTGAAAACTGCGGAAGCTTGTTGTAGAGTTTCCTACCAATATAACTGCCATAAAATGCTCAGCAGTTAGCTGATTACCAATGATTTCCTTGAATCAAATTAGGATTTTCCGAATGTGCACTTTTTTTGTAGATTACGTCTTGGAGACTCCAGTTAAGGAGTATAAGACAAGTCAGATCAACAATAACTTATTATTATACAATCTTATACACTAGTTACCACAATTACTGTATCAATTAGTTGAGGTGAGGCTTAATTTTGATGTGAAAGGAACTCGTGTACACTATAAAAAGCTTTATCAACTAAATATTTTTTCAATTGTTTTTTAAATATTTCTATATTATTCAAGACTCTTAAAAAACTGCGGTAGCTTGTTGTAGAGTTTCCTACAAATATAACTAGGTTTTTGTTTGAATAAGCTACTATTGTGACTCACCAAGTGGTAATCTTTTCGGCTTCTTGTATTATAATCGTGTATGTCAAGATTATGGTTAATATCACTCTATGGTAAATGAAGTACGATAACTTAGTAAGTAAAGGATGAATGTACTAAATGACTAGAGATGTGTAAAGATGAGCAAGGCTAGAAGTTGTATATCAGTAGCTGCACCCTTGCTTCCGTGTTGGTTATTTGCATGAGAATACCATTGAGAGGGTGGAAGATAGTAATATCCCTGAATAACTGATAACTTCCGGCCATGTTGCTGCTAGACTTGCCTGGGTACAATGAGGCCTGAGGTCAGGGGGATGAGACCCGAGCGCTGAGGGTAGTCTTTAAGGTCCGTTGTCACCCTTTGGGGTGATCTCTCCATAAAACCCCGGGTCGTTTAACCTCCTTCAACTTATGTAAATTGCAACCTCCTAATGTGCATTTTGTATAAGAATTATGCAGAAATTTGGGGGTGCATGTGAGTGTGTCAGACACAGTGTTAGGGAAATGGTTATAGACGAATAAATTGTGATCTAAAAAATTTTGGTATGTCTGGCAACCTTCCATGGATCATATAGATCTAGAACCACGAGACATTTCAGTTTTTTATGAACATTTCAGTTCCACCACCTCATATTTTCCATTTCTATTTACATTATTGTATATTTTTTCACTTTATTGTGAATTTTATAAATTATAAGCTTTAACCTATTTTTTTATATAATGATTTATTAATAATAAAAACTTAAAAACACTTTTAAGTGGAAATTAACTCACGTTATGGCGTGACGGCCGTTTCACTCTCTTGTCAAGAACATCGTCAGACGACCCACAGTACACTGTGTGTACACGGAGTGTACTGTGAGTCGTCTGAAGATGCTCTTGACAACAGAGTGAAACAGCCGTCACGCCATAACGTGAGTTAATTTCCACTTAAAAGTGTTTTTCAAGTTTTCATTACATATTAGTGGGAAAAATATGGATCTTCAACATCATAATTTATTAATAAGGTTATTGAGGATAGAATTCAGCTCTCCGAATGTTCTTAATGCTCAACTCTTCTATTGTTCATTAATGTGCATTTTCCTTTCAAATTCACAAACTATTCTCATTTGTCAAATTGTAGTACAATAGTATTTTTAATTACTTATTCTACGATTTTGAGTAATTTGTAAGCAAGCAGGTTGACAACCAAATTCCTTTTTTTCACAACTGTATAATTTCTAGAACGAATAGTGTCTACTAACCTGGAAAACCGGGAAATAACCTGGAAAAAACCGGGGGGAAATCAGGAATTTTGATTGTAACCGGGAGTTTGTTGTGTATTGGTGTATTGCTCTCTATTATTTAATGGAGTCGGCGTAGCCGAGTTGGCTTATCGCTGGTCTGATAAGCCAAAGGTCCTGGGTTCGATCCCAGTTGAGTACAAGATATTTTTCTCGAGCCACTCCCGTGTTTCGGAGGACACGTTAAGCCGTCGGTCCCGGTTGCATATAAAAAAAAGCAGTCGTTAAAAAAACGGCGAGGTGGAACTACCCGTAAGGGTCTCCCCAGCACGAAAAGCCATACGAATTTACTTAGTATGGGGCCCAGCTCCCATAGGGAACTCCGGATTTTTTTTCAACCTTTCTGAAGTAAGAAAATATTTATTATTAGATTCAATTGTAACCTGTTGATATCTATCCTCAAAATATGAAACAAACCAATTATACACTACATCTTGGAAATCATAAAATTTCAATTTCGCTAGTAGTATTTCTTTTTAAACTAGATCAAATGCCTTTGATGTCTGCAATCAAACCGCAAATCTTTGAGCCGTCATCTATGTATTACCTTGTTCATAAAGGCGTAGAGAGCATCGTTAGCAGATGAACCAGACCTAAATCCATACTCTTTTTCCATCGGGACTTCAAAACGGTTGAGATACTCTCCAACCCTGGCTAATACTGTTACTCAATTACTTTTACTGGCTAGTACTGGCATACTCAAGTAACTATGCAAATACTGTTGGATTTGAAACTGGTCTAAAATTCTCAGGAGTTTCCCAATCCCACTTTTGTGTATGGGCTTTATCTTTGACATCTTCAGTTTAGGAGGTACAATTCCACTAGTCAAGGATTCATTAAATATGTATATATATATGTATGTATATAGTACCATAGCCGATTCGACTGTAGGTGACTCTTCAGACCTCAACGCTATGTTTTAGTCCAAAGAGCGTACTACACAAACGAGGAGTGAGGTAGTTTGTGATTGCTTTCCTCACTGAGCTAACAGAATTGTATCAGTATGCCAAGCCCACCGAAACAAATTCTTATATATATATATATATATATATATATATAAGAGGCAATATTATTGAAATGATTGATATCCTGACCAAGCAGTTTGAAATACCATAAATATCATATGAATTCTTATTTTTCATTGATTGAACAATTTTTAGCAACACCTGTTCATCTAATAATTCTTAAGGAATCAGGTTATTGTTTCTATTTTTTGTCATAGAAAGGAGTAATATGTAAGAATTTTTCGAACATTTGAAGCTGTTTGGGTTTTTTTTAGCACTGTGGAAGGAATATTAATTAAGTAGTTATTAAACAAATTTGCAGCCTCTTTACCAGACTTGACTATCCCATAATTATTCTGATTACAACCGAGTTTCTATTATATATTTTTCTTCTTTCCCTATATTAAAACAACTTGGAAAAACCAGGAATTTTAAAAATTAATCTTAGTAGACACCCTGAAACGGTAGCTAAAGTCCTCTAACGTCTTCCTAATGCCTAGCTAACGTCTTCCTATGAAAAAGATTTTTCAACAAAATATTCATCAAATAAAATACTGTACCATGATATCTTTTCGGCGATCAACTCTAGTTTCAAACAAATTGGTCTTAGCACCCCTTCGAATGTAAATTGAGATTCTAGTATACTGCAGGCATTTATAATGTCTACCATTGATAAAAGTTATTGCAAATGCCAAATCTTCCAAATTTAATTCATGTAAGCATAAATTATTTTATTGTTGGCGGCAATAGGCCTAGAACATTTTAAAGTTGGTGTAAAAGTTCCTGTGGTTATTCTTGTTCAAACAAAGTATCAACAACAAACAAAATAACTGTATCAAAAAATAGGACCGTTAATACAAAGAAATTCTACCTAAAAGCTGTTCTGTGGGAGTTCCTTTTTCAAATAACGCGTGTACACAAATTAGATTATGTTGTAAGAAAATCATACAGAGGTAGGTAGTATTTGGTTAGTCTTCTCCCAGCTTTCCCTCATTTTGAAAACACTCCGTGTTTACCCTTGGATCCTTCTAGTTTGTTGTTACAACTAAGATAACAAACTGAAAAATAAACAGATATCTTCAATTACCTGTCTTTTTCATGGCGATTTCAAAACCTCAATACCTCAACTGAACTGAACTCTTTTTACAAAAGTCTCTCTCTATTTATATAATTTTCCATAATTGAGATATCTCTTGATTTTTCTATCAACTTCTACAGAATTCTTAAACAAACAGATAAGGTCCCTCATACAAATGAAATATTTTTTAAGTTTATTCTCGTAATAGGATTATTACAATTATATAATAATGACAACCCATGCCGACATTATTATAGCACTCAACGTTTTAAAATTTTTTATAAATTAAATCGAAAATGAGCTGAAAATTTTTATTAGTAAATCATTCCATAACTTGAATAAATCTTCCCACTATGATTTTGAATTCACAAAACACTTTTGACTGAATTTTTTCTGAATGAAACTTTTTCATTTGATGTTTGAACATGAATAATTGTTGAGAATACTTTATGTTTCACTGGTGGATTCAATACATGTGGGAATTAAGTTTTGGATTTTCATAAATTTAATACATGTGGGTATTAAGTTTTAAATTTTCATGGCCTTACACATGTCACTATTTTAATATGACGCTGGCAAAATAAAGTTCATTTCATCATTTTAATCAGTTACAGTTTAACTGGAATATTGATAACTCTGTTTTGTGACTCATGTGATTGGTTATGATACTGTAAAATTATAATGAGTAAATAAAATACTGTTATAATAAGAATTGCCAGTGGAAGATCTTTCTATTGCAATTCATTTTATATTTTTCACAATAAATAATTGTAGGAAATAAATTTATTTGTTCAATAATTAATTATTTATGTAGAAAATACAACTTGAATTAGTAAGTGTGAAATTCATTGAATAGTAGAGTTTATTTTCCATACTTATTCATGTAATATCAAGTGAAAAATTATTAATATGGAACTACATCAAACATTGTTTTTAATTCATGCACTAAATTTATAAATTTCATTAGCAACAGTAAATTTAATTAACAATTTAACTTGCTTCCTTTGAATGTTCTATCTTACTTGAATTTAACGATTTGAACGAAGTCACGAAGTCCATTTTTTTTTTTTTTTTTTTTTTTTTTTTTTTTTTTTTTAGATTACGTCTTGGAGACTCCAGTTAAGGAGTATAAGACAAGTCAGATCAACAATATTATACACTAGATACCATAATTACTTCAATTAGTTGAGGTGAGGCTTAATTTTGATGTGAAAGGAACTCTTGTACACTATAAAAAGCTTTATCAACTAAATATTTCTTCAATTGATTTTTAAATATTTCTATATTTTCAAGACTCTTCAAAAACTGCGGTAGCTTGTTGTAGAATTTCCTACCAATATAACTAGGTTTTTGTTTGAATAGGCTACTATTGTGACTCACCAAGTGATAATCTCCTCGGCTTCTTGTATTATAATATCTCAATACTCAATATAGTTTATTACCGATATAACCATTGCTACTCTTAGATTTGTGATGGTAAGGCTTAACCTCTCTAACCGGCGAGAAAGTCGATTATAAAACTTTTTTGTAAATAATAATAATAAGCGTATGGCTTTTAATGGTGGGGAGACCCTTCCACCTCGCCGTTTGTGCCATGTTACGGGGAACATGGTGGACCTACTATTTTAGGTGGGTTCCGAACCACCGGGTAAGTGATAATAAAGCTTGTAACATCAAGTCATTGAAGCACGGTCACCCATCCAAGCGCTGTCTTGAGCGGTCGTGACTGAACATCACGATCACTTGAACACTTGAGCTTTTTTGTGAATATTTTAGTATGTATTTGTAGTATTTACAATCCAAATAAAAACGTATTTACTTAATTGAAAACGTGAAAAGTAGGTTTTAGACGTTTATATTTCAATATTCCACATCCCGAAATTCCCTCCTCACATCGCAAAGGAAGTCAAGATTACCATAACCTTTTTTTTTTTACAAATTTGTTTTTGTAGATTACGTCTTGTAGACTCCAGTTAAGGAGTATAAGACAAGTCAGATCAACAATTATACACTAGATATCATAATTAATTACTATATCAATTAGTTGAGGTGAGGCTTAATTTTGATGTGAAAGGAACTCTTGTACACTATAAAAAGCTTTATCAACTAAATATTTTTTCAATTGTTTTTTAAATATTTCTATATTTTCAAGTCTTTAAAAACTGCGGTAGCTTGTAGAATTTCCTACCAATATTACTAGGATTTCCGGCTAAATTGAGCTCTGGGTACAACCAATGAATACAGATACTATCAGATAGTATCTGTATTCGTTGGTACAACCATTTTTCATAATAATTGATAGAATAATAATTGAGAATATTATTCTGCCTGTTTTCCGTTCTGACTCATCGTTTCCGTGTACATCATCAGCTCCAATCAATTTCCCCCACCACCAAAAAAAACTTCTCAGCCTAAAGTCACCCCAATATCGTCCCAATGCAGCCTCAACTAAGTCAGTCTCACCCAATTATTCCTCCGACATTCTCAGCTCATCTCAGATTTCCTTAACCCCCACCCCTCCTTTCCTTATCAACCCCAACTTGAGCCAACTTCTAAACTTAGAATAGACTTGATAAAAATTTAATCAGCAAAAAGTTTCCACCCCTTCGACGGCGATAGGGTTGAGCCTATTCAAACTTTTCTGTCCTAAAGGAATTACGGGGTTTCACGTTTGGCTCACGTGTAAACCCTGAAGATGAGGTTTTTGGATTCCTGCTTTTGGGGTTTGGTTTCAATAATTCATTCTAATCAATTCAATAATACTTTATTGCCACTGCAAAATACAGATAAAACAGTTACAACACTTGAAGTAATACAATTCAAAAACAAAAATATATAAATAAATAATTGAATTGAAATTTAATACAGCCTACCGATCATGTTTTGTATGCTTCAAAAACAATCAATCAATTTATTTACAGTATCTTTACAACAAAGGTCCTCCTAAACCAGTAGGTTTTTCAGGAGGTGCCATATATTGATTTAATACAAGTAAATACTAATTTTGGACAGACTAAAAAGTCAGAATTTCCAAATAACATAACCTTCAATCCATTTGACACAGTAGGCTACTACACTTTAGTACATTACACTAACGATTTCACTTTAAAAAAGATCATTTGATTATAAAAAATATAAATTATAAATTTAGCACTGTTGGGAATGACCGAAAAAGAGCGAAAATATTAATTTTAGCTGAATATTAATATTGAACATTTTTGTTCACTTTGTTTCTTATAAAAATAATTTAAATAATCAACGGAAATATTGAAAACTAGTGGTTTACCCGTGCTTTGCAACGGGATTTAAGGTAGATTTTGTTTAATTAAACAAATGATATATAGATTTCAACTGCCAATGACAATACTACAGGGAAGTGATAGCCGTGAGCCGTAGCAGGTATCTGTTCAATCAGAACATAGATCAAGTGAATGTAACATTGCTAAAATACTACCGTATCCAAACACAGGTATAACCCCAACTACCTGAAATCTGACCATCGAACGAATTACTTACTACTCGGACGAATTGCTACGACACCCAACCAGATTGAGATATGCTTTGTTCTCCTGGGCTCTCTTTGTAAAGGTGACCGCTTAAATTGGCCACCAAAAAAGACACTGATCTCTGCTGTAAAATCACTCCCCAGTGGTTCGGAACCCACCTAAAGTTGTAGGCCCAGCTCATCAATCACCATTATCCAACTCATTACCCACGCTCCGGTCTCAGACCTATGTGTGCTTCATCCTCAGAAAAAAAGGCATTGTGTTTATAGGTGCTTTTTAGGTTTAAAATATATTGGCTCACTTATATTGGCGTGGTTAATGCTCCGGTCTCAGACCTATGTGGGCTACATCCTCCAAAAATACATCTAAAATAGGAATTAGGAGCTGCTATATTGATCCGGAAAATTTGTGTTGCTTTTACTTGTGACCTGAAGCTTATTTGCATCATAGTGACATATAATTTATCTGCTGTTCTATGAGCTGCACTAGAGGTGATAGCTGAGTGCCGTAACAGGTATCTGTTCAATGCTAGATAAGCTACGTAACTCCTGGGCGCTTTTTGTAAGGGTGACCGATTGGATTGGCCAGCAAAAAGGCTCTCTTTTCTGCTGTAAAATCGCTTCCCGGTAGTTCGGAATCCACCGAAAACTGTAGGTCCAACTCATCAATCAACATCATCTAATTCATTACCCACGCACAGGTCTCAGACCTATGTGGGCTTCATCCTCCGAAAAAAGAGGAAGCATAATGCCGAACTCGGTGTTACAAATCATTGCCGGTTTTGTGGAATCCGCATGACTGACACACACTGAGGATAAACTTTAAAAATAAATTCAAAACTTTCTTATTCGTGTGATTGTCATTTCGCATTGATTGAATACTTCCTCTGACACGGCTGGAGGCCTTATGAATCACGTTTAAATAATAAACTGATTCAGTAGTGCTTTAATTTTTCAAACCTGCTTTAATAGACACTTCCATTCGTGTCTGAGGAAGCATTCCATCAATGCGAAATAGCCATCACACGAAAAATTGAGTGTTGAATTCACTAGTAAAGTTTATATTCAATTCTCATGATTATCAAGTGAAAATCAATCAATCAATTTATTATCCTCAAAATAATACAAATTATTCACTTTTAACAAAATCACAATTAATAATTCATATTTCCGGTCTGAGACCGGAGCGTGGGTAATGAGTTGGATGATGGTGTTTGATGAGCTGGGCCTAAAGTTTTAGGTGGGTTCCGAACAACCGGGAGGTGATTGATTGATTCATATGGAAATGAAACATCAAGAATAATAATGCTTGAAATGGAAGCATATAATATATTATGTTAATCCTACCTTCCTATCGTGTTCTAATAAGTTTTTCTAATCTTCTAATTCTAAGGTTAGAAGACTAGAGGAAGCATAATGCCAAATTTGGTGTTCCAAATCATTGTCGGTTTTGTGAAATCCGAATAATTCTAATTCTAATCTTCTAAAGTCGTCTAATTCTTAAAATTCTTCTACTTCTGTGTTACTTCAATATTTTATTCCTTACTTTTCATTCTGTTTCTTCAAATCTCAAATCCAATTTTCATCTTTGTTTCATTTGACTTACATTGTTATTCTTACTGCTCATACCTGCGCACAGGGAAACCTTTGCAGGTATTATATCATTTTCCTCTGTTGTACTTTTTTCTTTATGTGAATATTGTTATTGAATTTGTAATTGTGATTTTGTTAAAAGTGAATGATTTGTATTATTTTGAGGATAATAAATTGATTGATTTTCGAATTCTTGTAGTGTGGGTTAAAGATAATTTGGGAAGTTGGGTTATTTTCTTGGGGCAATTAATAATATTATTACAACCACGTTAATATATATTTTTTAATTTTATTCCTATCTTTTTCAGAAAATGAAGCATGCTGGAGAATGCCCTGAACCTCTTCTCTCCATCTGATGCTGCTGTTCACAAAAGGTTAGTGAAGAAAATTTTTATGTTACTGAGATAGTAGTACAGTAGTATATAGCCTGTCAACTTATTCTTGACAGTTGTATGAATTTGCCTCGCGCATGTCGACTCTACTACTCTATACTGTGAGATGTTCCACATACTGTTTCGTCATAGAAAGACTAGTTCTCAACACAGCCGCTTAGAACAGTGCGTAAAGGCAAAACAAAATGTGTTTCTGCGCACTGCCAAGAATTAGTTGACAGACTCTGGAAAATTGTTGCATCAAACAAACTTATTGCATCCTATTTCAAAATTTATACCATAACACGATGTATAGTACAGATTTGTTTGTAAATTCATATCAGCACACATAGCCACTTGAACACTACCAACAAATTTAAAATGAAAATCATTTAGTTCAGATAATGTTGAGTGAGATAATATAAATTATTTTTGATAATAACTTCTATCTAAATAGTTTTTATGGGGGCTATTGTACGGTCTCATGTGGTTCGTTTTCTGGTATCTTAAAGCACTTTTTTAACCCTAATTCACTCATTGACTAGGGCGTTCAATGAGGTCTAGATTATCTAAAAAATGTTGTAGCTAATACAAGAGAAATTCACATTTCAAATGTTCATGAAAAATTGATATGTTGTGGGTCATTCTACATTATTGTTGAGTTTTCTGAAGCTAATATTGTTGCATCATAATAGGAATTTTTAGAGAAACTTATATATTTCTAAACCTCATTAATAGCTCTTTGAAATAATTGGTATGAAGGTTGTCTGCAATGTTGAAATGTACTTTATTTTATCAGAGTCAGTTTGGAACAAACAAATATCAAAACCAACACTGTATTTCTATTTAAATGATGATTTTTTCTTATACTGGAGGGATGTATGTCGCTCATGAAGAGCCGCTTCATCAGCCTGCCATTAGGGTTCGTGTTTTGTTGAGGTTCAGATGAGCGGCCATTGAAAATTGCATTAGATTTTAATTGTGTTTGGTCATTGAGTAAGTTTGTTCTGTCTTGTTTATGGTTTTTAAATATTTGATATTGTTCCAGTGTATTTAGTTTGTGGCTTTTTTGAAAAGTGTGTAGGCCCTATATTCATTTTAGCCTCAAACTTATATACATAGTTCTGAATATAATAATTATCGACTCTGTACCTATGTCAGTAGTGATCTATGTCGACTCTAATGGAATATTTCCCATTTTCCCCTCCTTTATGCCCCTAGTTTAAAATGTTCTAAGTCATATGTGAGAGAATTTATCATGTATCCTGTTATACTATATCCGTTTATCTATATCATTCCACTAAATCCCCAAAATGACGTTAAATAACTTCTAGATAATCTAAAAATGTGATAATAATCTAATTCAAGTCAATTTCAACCACCCAACTTTAATAAATATTTATGATAGTGTTAATCGCCCACTTTCAGCACTCCATTTCTCTATAAATCTTGGTTTATTTCCTTTCTTTTGTTGTTTTATTTTTCGTGTCCGCATGCAGTCCCTATCTCTTACCTCCTCAGCACACTTTCGTCGCCCTATTCAATGACGTCAGAGCATTTGCAGAAGGGATGTCACTTGCTATGAGCCCTCTGTGTATTGGACTGGTGCGCGAGGTCTTTTGTTCAGCGCAATAGAATTATTTTTGCAAACCTGCGCGTGCGTGAAATAGATGTGTGTGCGTTAGTTTGATGTGTGGCGCACACTTCCATTTGCCTTCAGCCCTCTGAAAGCAATGTTGACTCTACATAAACGATAAGAGGGAGATTTGCTGTCATACTTGGCTTGTTTCCTGTTTCTTGTTCCTTTTTTCTTGTTTCTTGTTTCTCGTTTCTTGTTCATGGTTTCTTGTTTCTTATTCTGTGTTGGATTTGTTAGGTGATTTTGTACAAAGAAGAATTGTGGTGGAAACAATCTATGTATAAGTCTCTGTTGGGGAGAATTGTGTTTGATTGTTCGGTTTCTTGTTTCTGTTTCTTGTTCCTTGTTTCTTGTTTCTTGTCTCTTGTTCCTTGTCTCTTGCTCCTTGTTAGATTTGTTAGGCGATTTTGATTTTTCATGTGGTGGAAATAAAACTATACAAGTCCCTGTTGAGAAAAAATTATGTTTCCTTGTTCTGTTTCTTGTTTCTGTTTCCTTGTTTCCTGTTTCTTGTCTCTTGTTACTTATTAGATTGATCAAGTGATTCTGTTTCTTAATGAGGTGGTAACAAACCATTCAAGTCCAAGTTTGGGAATTTTTTTTTAATGTCTAGATTATATCCATAGACTCAACTTAACGAAATATTCTACCTCAAATTCAAATCTGTACCTTGTTACATTATTTTGTTGGTAAATCCTCTATCAACTAGGTGAGCCATCTTGTATACTACTCATTAGAGGTCTTCAAGTGGTGTAAACAATATATACAGCTATTCCCTTTTTTCAAGAGAATTATTAAATATCTAGTTTTCATCTCATTGCTTGACCTTGTCTCAAACTCTCAATTTTCCCTCTTGGGGAAAATAATATGATAACAAATTTTTATCTCTTCATTTCGTCAATTTTCCCTCTTAGGGAAAATAATTTGATAACTAGTTTTTTTCTTCACTTCGCCTGATCTTGTTTGTTACTCTCAATCCCACAAAATGCTGTTGCTGGAATAGAGGTCTGTTCATTCTTCCTTGCTATTCTTGATTATAAATTAATTATTATTCTTCACGTAATAGACACAGTCTGTACTTCAGGCCCCTGCGAGGACTCCATTCCTATTTCTCACCTTCGCTTTGAGTAAAAACGATTGAATAGACCAAAATATTGTAGCCCAAATTTAAATATGTTTCTTGTTACTCATGATAGGGAATCCTCTAGTGAAACAATGTGCACAAGTCTCTGTTTCTGGAAAAGATGCGTATTTTAAATTTCTCCCGAATGATTTGTCTCAATTACTTCAAATATTCTCGTTCAATTGGAATAGTGTAG
The DNA here is from genome assembly GCA_948455865.1 of Conomelus anceps. Lineage (NCBI taxonomy): Eukaryota > Metazoa > Arthropoda > Insecta > Hemiptera > Delphacidae > Conomelus > Conomelus anceps. The sequence goes on from OX418225.1 coordinate 7,265,143, forward strand.
GCTACTGAACAATTAAAAAAAAAAACTCAATAAAACTTATTATAAAGATTATGCTTATGGAGAAGATAGTTCCCCATGGAAGAGAAAACGCGTAAACGGATTCTTGAATCCGCGAAAAACAGTTTTAAACTACACTTCAGATACTTGTTCAAATCAAAGCACTTTGCTCTGTACTGAAACTTTTTGGACTTATAATAAATTATTATACAAAGTTATGTTCGTGAATTATGATGTCTATGAATCCGTTAAAACAGATACTTGGATCGGCCACCAAAAACGGTATCATTCTCGTGTTATTATTACGAGGTCTTATTACCGTAATTAGACGTATCTCTTTGTAGTTACGATCTATCAGACAGAAACAAGAATGTAGCCTAAAAAATTTGTAATTGAAAATTATCGTTTAATTTCAAAACATAATTATTTGGTTTCTTAATTTTTAATTTAGAAAAATTCGTTTCAAAGCTTATCAGTATAAACAGATTTTCAGTCATAAAAACATTGTTTAATTGTGGTATTTTTTATTATGTTTTTATTTTCTTCATTTATTATTATTCTTGGACAAACACACAAGAATAATACGGTAGCATAGGGACCACAGGCGTTATGCCTAGAGATGGCTTTTCCATTATATAGGAATATATGTTTTCCTCCATTCTTTTGTACAAATCCTAGCAATATTTACATTGATTGATTCACCGCTTTATTTATCCAAGGAAGAAAATTTGAAACTCTCTTATCGGAAAATAATCTGCACACAAAAATCTAATACTTTCCCTCTTCAAACATAGATACATATCCTACTACACAGGATACATATTTCTGACTTGTCTCCTGACAAAAACACTCACTCTTATCTGTGTTTACCAGTTTGAATGCAACTTCTTATCATCTATTTTGAGCGTGTTTTCCAGAACTCAGACGTCCTGTAACCATCCATTGACAACATATATGACAACTTCTTATATATAGGTATATGTAACAAGGATTTACATAGGTATATATAGCGATACAAATGAATAGGTATATGTCCAGTGGTCTGTACAGCGGTTTATAAGTGATCTGTCAAATGCAGTCTTTCCTCTCCGTACATGTGACCATGCTCGCTCTCTCTCACACACTATTCTCTCTCTAACTCTCTCTCTTACACCTTCTCTGAGTCACGTTGAATCTTTGTAACACGTTGAACACATGTGTATGTGTGATACGGCTGGCCTTTGTGTCAGCTAGGATAGAGATCTGTGGTTGAGGTTTTCAATTATAGTTTGACTGTCAGAGTGCGGGAAAACAAGTTATTTTCGTGGTCAATTATAACTGGGTGGAGATGAATTTTGAGGTTTTTCCGACTTTATTAGACTGTGGATGGTGTTAATTGACAGCCAGAGTGGTGAAATCGGTTGGGGCGTTTTCTGATAAAATTCTGTCTGACTGCTACTCCTGCGGTCATAGGATCGATTCCTGTTGTTTAGCTTGACATATTATGTGTCCATCATTCAGCTCACTGCTCAACGCACCAGTTTCAGACTCGTGAGGGCATCATCTGAAAAATAATAATTTATTTCACCAAAAAATAACATAATATGTTTTATAATATTCTAATAGATATTTGTGTAACTAGAGTGCAAAATAGCGTTTTTCTGCATCGAGAGAAACAAATTTTTTCACGAGCCAAAGGCGAGTGAAGAAAGTTTCTCGAGTGCAGAAACAATACTTTGCACTCGTATTACACATTAAATTTTTCCTACAGGAATGTATAAAGTAATTTAAACAGAACAAAACAGGACATACATAACCTGACAATTCCTCACATAACCTATCTTCGAATCAAATCGATTTCAATAACAACAACTACAACAACTATTTCACAGCTGAAGCAGAGTAGCCAACCTATTTTTGAATGCAGAATAGGGAACCTGCGTATTACATGCTCACTATTTTGTGTTGTTAGGTTGCAAATTTGGAGTGCGGAAAAGTACATTCCCGCACTGCAATTTACTTTCCCGCACTGGTGCAGGAATAGACTATTTTGCGTGCTTCAGTTAGTGCAAAAATAGGCACTTTTTCGGGTCACTGTAGGAAAAAATATTTTCAATGCTCATAATAAGCAACGTTCATTACAAGAGGAGGTGTTTTGATAGACACCTTATTATATACATATTGATAGACATAATATTTTATTATGCTTATTATTATTATTAGATGAAGTTACTTCATGAATAATAAACGATCTTCCTTTTCCATATTACTCTTACACTCATTAGAGGAGGGAAGAAACAAATAATTGATTGGAAAGAACAAATTATTTATTCTTGAACCTATATTGGTGCATAAAGGTTTTGTAGCACATCATTATAATGATCACTTGAAAACTTATTGAAATTGAAAAAATATTTACAATTAAAAATTGTCATCTGCACAGGAAAACTTACCATGCTATTTATTATTTATTTGAATGATTACAATAGCTACAATTACATTAGTCCAGAGTTATTTAATTTTTATTTTTTATTTATTCATTAATATTATCTTTCTTTTTGAATTTACATTATCACTTTGCAGCTAACTTTGTTGGTAAGAACATTTTTTTCACAAGTTAGTTCGAAGTTACTGACAATTGAACAAACTGACAAATTTACTTAAACAGAATTTATTAATTTCGAATTCCTTTAATTGCTATCAGTTTATACTGAAGACTTTCGCAATGGCGGATATTGACAACAGTATTTAATAGCTGATGGAAATCGATATTTTTGTACAGTAGCATTCATCGATTTCCATCAGCTATTAAATACTGTTGTCAATATCCGCCATTGCGGAAGTCTTCAGTATAAACTGATAGCAATTAAAGGAATTCGAAATTAATAAATTCTGTTTAAACATTTTTTTCTTTCATATATTTTATAATAAATTATTGATTTGGAAGGACCCCGAACAGGACTACCTATGGGGCTCTCAGTTTTATATATTACTAGCTGGCCCGACGCGCGTTGCTGCGTTCTCATAAAAAATTCTTGATTTTATTATTTGCCACCTGCCACTGAGGTTACATTGTAAAGTTCAACCTTCTAGGACTATTAGAGAAGACTTTAGTCCTATGGCTCTTCCAGCTGATCAGAGAGGCCTCATTCGTTGTTTTCTTACACAGTAAGACCTTACTCACCACCTCTCAATGAACATTTCAAATTTAAACCTCCTACGACTATTGGGGTAGAAGCTAGGTTTTTGATTTTATTATTCACCACCTCCTTCTGAGAATACATTTCAAATTTCTAGCTGCATTGATTAACAGATGTCATCAACCCGGCACAATTTCATTTCCCAGTATATGGGTATGGTCTCAGTCATATGTTTCCTACAGCGTGTACAGCAGATGGAAAAATTTCAAATTATTTTCCATATGATTAAAAGATCTCAGTAAGCTAGCTAGCCATGTACCCGTGCTTTGCATAGGCAAAACTTTAACCCCCTAAAAACACCCCTAAAAATGCGAATTTTGAAAAATCCTTTCTTATTGCACGGTGAAATCCTATAAGGATTGTTCATACGAAATTTCAAGTTCATAGGCCTAGTAGTTTTGGCTCGGCGTTGATGAGTGAGTCAGGGTATTATCCTTTTATAGATAGAGATTTGTAGATATAATGTTGTGATATGTAATGATGATGTTTGTAATGTATATAATACTTGCTGAATAAATATTATTATTATTTTATTATTATTAAAATGAAATATAGGGAGATCACCATCTAATCCAATCTTATTTCTATAAAAATTGACAATGGATACAGATAAGCTCTTGTAGATTATTTCATGATTTTATAAAAAATATTTTTAAGTCTTTATATGTCTTAAAATATTTTGAAAAAAGTATTTTTTCATGAAGTCCGCAACATTTCCATCATCTAAATTAAAATATCAATAAATTGTTCAAAATAAATCAACTTATAAAATTTATAAGTTTTTAAAATGTGTATAACATTGGAAAGAGATAAGATTACATTAGGCACCCCTTGATTTTACAAAGCACCAGATTTTTGTAATCTAAATTGATGAATAACAACTTGGTATTAATCCATTGGAAAATAGATGAATCTATTAAATGAAATGGATAATCTATTAATAAAATGGATCTATTTTAATTTGGATATAGTAAAGTTCTTGAAATTAGCTGGAATAATGAGCTGAATAGTAATGATACAATTTAATCATTAGGAGTGTTAGGAGCGAAATTAACGTTTTAGGAGATAATGTAAGTGTTGCGAGCTTATAAAATTAGGAATAAAAGGTGAGGATGAATATAAAAATATTCGTTAAAATTAATATTCTTTTTCTGAAAAAGACTCGTGAACTATTGTGCTTCAAGATTTCGATTCTAATTTGAAATTTTGTGAAAAGCAGTTTTGGGCAATAGCCTGTTGTATTCACATTTATTGTATGTTAGTTAAATGAATAAATAATAATAATGATTACTATTAGAAAAATCCATAAGGTAATACAATACTCTGACAAATACATAGATATGCTGAAAGGTTGATAGAACAATTTTTAATAATTGTGAATATGCTGTATTTTATTTTTCAATTATTAGATATTCGATCTAATATTCGACCTCTCTTGTATTGTATCAGTATTACTCATGCATCCCTAATTACAATTTAAAAACTAATGGGGAAAAATTAGAAAAAAGAGTTTCTCTTTTTGTATCTATCTCCAATTATTATTATCTTTCTCTTATTCGTAGCTTGAATGTTTTTCCTCTTTCTCCTTCTTGACTTCTTATTTACATCAGCTATCTTCATATCATTAGTGATGCTAGCCAAAAGTAAAAATAGCCGGCATCTTGGAGCGTGTGCCAGGGATATTTTCAAAAATACGGCCGGTTTCTCTTTCGGTTTCATCCGCGCAGACATGGTCGCTTGTTCTAATAAAAATAATTCAAGGTAGCCAACCTCGCGAATGAAAATATGCAGAAAATTGAATTACTTGGAATTTTACTGTACTTTCAATAATATATAGTTATTGATGTAACGAGTATCTTATGAATCAAATATTTATAATGAGTATTGATTTAAAAATGATTGAAGTTCTCACTTCTTCAATAATTAATTTTTTATTAAAAAATACGGCCATTTTATATTTTGGATTCATCCACACAGACTTGGTCGCTTTTTCTAATAAAGACAATTTATCGTAGCCAACCTCGCGAATGAAAATATGCAGAAAATTGAATTACTTGGAATTTTACTGTACTTTCAATAATATATAGTTATTGATGTAACGAGTGTCTTATGAATCAAATATTTATAATCAGTATTGATTTAAAAATGATTAAAGTTCTCACTTCTTCAATAATTAATTTTTTTATTAAAAAATACGGCCATTTTCTCTTTTGGATTCATCCACACAGACTTGGTCGCTTTTTCTAATAAAGACAATTTATCGTAGCTAACCTCTCCAATGAAAATATGCAAAACGAACGTTATTACTTGGAATTTAAATGTTACATGCTTTATTATCACTTACCCGGTGGTTCGGAACCCACCTAAAATAGTAGGTCCACCATGTTCCCCGTAACATGGCACAAACGGCGAGGTGGAACTACCCGTAAGGGTCTCCCCACCATTAAAAGCCATACGCTTATGATTATTATTATTTAAATGTTGTTTCAAGCAATTTTTCATACTAGAACAACATCCCTTGAAAAAATTAATTGAATTTCATTAATTTTAATTTTATTTTCTTGGATTCAACTATTTTTAATATTTTATTATTATAATTAGCGTATAGCTTTTCATGTGAAACCCTTCAAGGGTAGTTCACCTCGCCGTTTAGCCATATTATTTGTATATTAAGATTTTAATCTTTTAATCTGTATTGATCAAAAAATGAATTGACTTCAGTACTTTCTTGTTCAATAATAGTTTTTGTTTGTTATTGATTTATTGATAATACTTGAATTCATCTATTTTCAATATTATGTAGCCTCTTCATTGAAAATTGGATCGATTTGCGTACTTTTTGATCAATAATAATTATTAAAGGTTTTTTATGAATAGAGAATACTTGAAATCAGTAATAAAATTTTAAAATTGATGACTTAATAACATTGCGAAAAGATACCGTGAATTCAATTTGAAATCGAAGTTTGAATACTCACACGTTAAAAAGCTTCAATGTTGATGGATCACAAGAATAATAATTGAATATATTATTTTAATTCGCATTTTTCGAAAGTCTGACAAAAGAATTACCTAAAATCCTGTGGCATGCATCTGAAAAAATAAAAACATTCCTATTTTAAAAAAGGAACAATCTTCTATTTAGCGATTGTTCCTCATCCGTTTTCCTTATTCCTCTCTTTTCCTTGTCATTCCTTTTTCTATTTGGTGCGGCGACAACATTGATCTTCACAGGCCTATTATATATCTATACTGGATCTATATATCTCCTCCAAACATACACACCAAATGCTGTAGCCTTCCTTCTTCTATTCGGTTCCCCATCCAAAACCTCCCCTTCCTCACCCCATAAATTCTCACCCCTAAAAGGGGACGATTGGGGGGGGGGGGGGGAGCATTACGATTTCCGCGATAGACCGGCGCGCTCGTCCACTCTCTCCCTCACACCCTCACTCAGTAGTCCCTCATTTCCTCAGTCTCGTGCCGTTCGTCGCACTGTTAACATCGTGTGTCACGAGTTCCCCAAATTTTCCGTGTAAACTTCGTGACGTCGTTGAGTGCTTCGAAACGTGATGTTTGTGTGGTGGCTTTCTAGCTGAGGTGTGCGTACTTATGGTGATTGGATATTGAATGCTATATTTTGGAGTTGTGGAGCGGATAAGATGCAGCCTTATAAGGTGAATAAATTGTTTTTATAATTTTTATTATGAAATTTGAGTTTCAATTGATTTCATAGATGGGTGTCAAGTTTTTGAAGGTCTAGGATTATTTTTGCTTTATAATAATTAGAGTTTTCAAGCTGATAGATGTTATGGAATCTTCTAAGATGAATAAATTGTTTCTTATAATTTTTAGAATGAAATTTGAGTTTGAATTGATTTTATAGATGGGTGTCAAAATATTGTAAGGGTCTAGAATTATTTTTGCTCTATAATAATTAGAGTTTTCAAGCTGATAAGCGGATGTTATGGAATCTTCTAAGATGAATAAATTGTATCTTATAATTTTTAGAATGAAATTTGAGTTTGAATTGATTTTATAGATGGGTGTCAAAATATTGTAAGGGTCTAGAATTATTTTTGCTCTATAATAATTAGAGTTTTCAAGCTGATAAGCGGATGTTATGGAATCTTCTAAGATGAATAAATTGTATCTTATAATTTTTAGAATGAAATTTGAGTTTGAATTGATTTTATAGATGGGTGTCAAAATATTGTAAGGGTCTAGAATTATTTTTGCTCTATAATAATTAGAGTTTTCAAGCTGATAAGCGGATGTTATGGAATCTTCTAAGATGAATAAATTGTATCTTATAATTTTTAGAATGAAATTTGAGTTTGAATTGATTTTATAGATGGGTGTCAAAATATTGTAAGGGTCTAGAATTATTTTTGCTCTATAATAATTAGAGTTTTCAAGCTGATGAGCGGATGTTATGGAATCTTCTAAAATGAATAAATTGTTTCTTACCATTTTTAGAATTAAATTTGAGTTTAAAGTGCCTCCAAAGGTTTATGACACTTTATGTTGAGAAATTGTAAGGGGTCTAAGATTTTTCACTCCTGTTATTATCCAGTTGTCAGCTGTTTAGCTGATAATATACAGACTTTTAAGGTGAATAAATTTGTTTTTATCAAGTACGGAATTAATTATGAGAAGGAATTGATTTCATGGATAGATATCGAATCATTGTAGGGTTTAGGATTTTGTAATTCGATAAATTGGAGTTTTCTAGCTCCTGTATTACTTCATAGTGTCCTGTATTAGCTCATAAGGTGAAAAGTTAGTTTTAATTGGATGTTGATTGGAAATAGTTTGAATTTATTTCATAGATTTGAGGTTGAAAAATTGTAAGGTGTTTGGATTTTCCAATCCTGTAATTGGTATTATTTTGAGTTGATTGGTGGATACTATACAGATTCATTCAGTTGTTTTTTTCAAATGTGTATTGAAACTTGAAATTAAATTTATTGCTTTAATTGAAAGACGATATCAGAAGGTGAGGAACTCTCTAATGGTTTAAGATTTTCTAATCTTACAATATTTGGAATATTAAAACATTTTGGACATCACCCTGAATAGGATTATTCCTTAAATTAAATTGGAATGGAAAAATATTTTACTTTTGAATATAATTATTCGTCAGCTTTTATGGCAGAAAAATATACTTGAAACAGTTTTTTTTACTAATTCTGAATTAAAATTGAAGGAATGAAATGAAATTAATTAGGTAATTCAATTAAACGAAAACCCACTACAAAATCGGAAGAAATAAAAAATGGAATTTATAATGATTTATGACAATGGAATAAATTAAAATTTTAAATTTATATTCATAGATGTTGGCCTCTCATTCTATTACCTTAATTTGATTTTTTAAATTAATCTTCTAGTTTTCTAGTGATTTTTTCCTGGATTTGTTAGTTTAAAATATGGAACAAATCTATGTGTTACGCCTTTTTGTGTCTACTCTAGCAATTTAGATGAGAGTTAAAAAACTTCATTAGTTTTATTACTTGGTGTTAGAAAAATGATGAAGATTAACATGAAATGCGTTCAAACTTGGAATAAAGTGCTATAGAACAAGCTACCGTATAGTCCGCAAAAATGCCAGCCTATAAATTAATATAATATAGGTTATATCATGATAATATTGACATAATCAATATTATGACATGAATGCATGACATAATAATGAATTTTTCAAATGAAATAATTGGAAATACAGTAGTACGTTTTTTGAACGTTTTGTTCTCTTCCGGTTCAGCACTGTTCATTTAGCAATCTCAAGATTTGCTAGTTCCAGTGATTTGTAGTTTACAAACATCTCAAAGTTTTCCAACTAGAATCTACTACCTTATTTGTCAAGTTTTCAACTCTATCCTCAGACAAGTTTTCACATCATCTAAAATTCATACTTCTAGAACTCTAGCCAACCAACTACTTTTGAAGAGAGCTATTCGAACACTTTTTTCTCTTTTTCCTTCTCCTCTTTTCTCCTTTTTTCTTCTCTTTTCCCCCGTTTTCTCTTTTCCACCTTTTCTCTTCCCCCTTCTTTTCTGCTCTTCCCTATCGTACTTCCGATTCCCTTCTTTCACTTTTCTCTTCTTCTCTTTTCCCTTTCTTCTTTCTCTCTTTTTCTCTTCTTCTCTTTTCCCTTCTCCTCTTTTCTCCTTTTCTTTCTTTTTTCTTCTCTTTTCCCCCGTTTTCTCTCCCCCCGATTCTTTTCCCCCTTCTTTTCTGTTCTTTCCTATCATTCTTTTGATTCCCTTTTCCCTTCTCTTTTCCCTTTCCCTTTCCTCTTTCTCTCTTTTCCCTTCTTTTCTTTACCCTTCTCCTCTTTTCCCCTTCTTCTCTTTCTTTTTTTCTTTTCTTTTCCGCCGTTTTCTCTTCCCTCTTTTCTCTTTCCCCCTTCTTTTCTGTTCTTCCCTATCATTTTTCCGATTCCCTTCTTCTCTTTTCCCTTTTCTCTTTTTCTCTTTTCCCTTTTTCTCTTTACCCTTCTCTCTTCCCCCTTCTTATCTTTCTTTGTTCTTCTCTTTTCCCCCGTTTTCTCTCTCCCCCGATTCTTTTCCCCCTTCTTTTATCATTCTTCCGATTCCCTTTTCCCTTCTTCTCTTTTCCCTTTTCCCTTTCCTCTTTCTCTCTTTTCCCTTCTTTTCTTTACCCTTCTCCTCTTTTCCCCTTCTTCTCTTTCTTTTTTTCTTTTCTTTTCCGCCCTTTTCTCTTTCTCCCTTCTTTTCTGTTCATCCCTATCATTCTTCCGATTCCCTTCTTTCCCTTTTCCCTTCTTCTCTTTTCCCTTCTTCTCTTTTCCCTTTCCTCTTTTTCTCTTTTCCCTTTTTCTCTTTACCCTTCTCTCTTCCCCCTTCTTATCTTTCTTTGTTCTTCTCTTTTCCCCCGTTTTCTCTTCCCCCTTCTTTTCTGTACTTCCCTCTCCTACTTCTGATTCCCTTCTTTCCATTTTCCCTTCTTTCCCTTTTCCCTTCTTTCCCTTTTCCCTTCTTTCCCTTTTCCCTTCTTTCCCTTTTCCCTTCTTTCCCTTTTCCCTTCTTTCCCTTTTCCCTTCTTTCCCTTTTCTCTTTTCCCCTTATTCTCTTTACTTCACGTCTACGGATAGGTACTTCTCTCTCCCACTTCCAGTTCACGAATATTTCCCTCTCTATCTGACTTCTTTCCTTTCGCGAATACTTCCCACTTGCCCTAGCTCGTTCTGCAGACCAAAACAACAGTTGAGTAATTGAAAGTTTCGCGTTGGATTCGATAGAATGGAATGACTGCTGTTCGTCTTGTGATGTCTAGTCTAGCTCTTTTCAGCTCTCAATTGAAAGAAACTTGTGATGGTTAATCCCACCTTTCTAGATGTCAGATCATTGAAACAAAGTTACAGAGACTATCAGAGGTTTGTTATTAGTGTTAGAAAATAAATTAGAACAAGCTTTTGATAATGATAATATCATCATACAGTAGTGTAATATTCTTTCCTTTCATTTGGAAATGAAACTTGTAATGCTCAATCTTTGGCTTGTTTTAAGCTCCAAGACGCTCTTTGTAATATACAATAGATCTAAAAAACCGTAATCTACAAACAAAAAAAAACACCTTTCCGTATGTGGAATCATTGAAGCATAGATAGTATGATCAGAAGTCTATCATTAGGGGTAGAACAGTGATTAGATGAATCATTCACTAATATTTAAATAGAAATATCACAAAGCATTCATTAACATAGAATAAGATACAGTACGTTGATACAATACGTTGCAACATTGATACAATAAGTTTTCACTTTTCTATCCACGCACAAATCTCAATCTTATGTGAAGAACATTCTCGAAAAAGTTTCAAATTGAATCTTTGAACTTGTCGATGAATGACTGAACTATTTAATATAACAAGACTCATTTTATTTGTGAACATCTTGGAATGCAGCATTTTGTAGATCATGTCTGTATTTCAGGCTGTTATTTCTCCCAAGACTGTATACCCTAGTAGTAGGAAGTACTAATTTATCATGTTTTCATTTGAAAAGTAATATTTTATTAATATTCATTAGTAATATTGTTTTAAAGTAATAGACTATTTAAGGGACGCTTTTGTTTGTAAATTGTAATTTGTATAGTGTCATAGTGTCATGCAAAGATAGGACGATCTTTTGCACAACTAATTATTGGTAATTGGTGACAATCAGTAATATTTTAAGGGACGCTTTTACTTGTAATTTGTATATTTTCATACAAAGATTGGACGATTATTCCTATTTCCACAACTAGTTATTGGTGACAAAAAAGATCAAGCATCGATTTATTTTATAAAATAAAGAGATTTCTTCTGAATTTGTGGAGATCCTGTTTTTTTTATACATGTTATTGTATTCCTTTCTATGTGAGAGGAAGTGAGTACTTTACTACACACTACTTAAAAGTTTTCTAATTATAGGTCTACTACGATAGGTTTACATTGGGTACACAATTGATACCTTGCACAAGTCCAAGAGTCAATTTTGATAAAATAGGTTTTTTAATGATTTATAGTATTTTAAATTAACTTCTTTATCAAATCAAGATGATCAGTGGATAGTTATTACAAGTGATTAATTTCTTATTCCCATCTCTTCATTTCTGAGTTCGATTCCCAGAATTTCTACTTTTTCCACCTTATTACGTAAACAAAAACTTCGAACTGAAAAATTTCTCGCAGACGTCCATCCAGCTCATCTTTTTTAACGCAACAACGCCTCTATTTCTTCAAATTTTCCACGTTTTCTATCCCCCTAAATCAGCAGAATAAAGTATCCATTTCAAAGAATCTTCGTGGTTTCCTATTCCCTGAAATCGTCAGAGTATATCATTTACCTTGAAGATTTCAAGATCTGTCAAGAATATCAATTACGTGGACTGTGAAAAGGAGAGAAAAAAAGGGAAAGTGAAAAATAAAATTGCTGTCCACATTGGGAGAAAGCTATAGAAGGTGGAAAGAGATGGGAGATGGAATGAGAGGAGAAAAAAGAAGAAAATAGCCTACCTGTCGCTGGTATCGAAAGAAAATTAGTGCCATTGAAAGGAAAAGGGAGTTTTCCGACCTTTTTTCCAGGTGGCATTGCGTGAATGTGAAAGTAAAAGGAATGGTGGGTAGAGGAATTTGGTTCGAGTTGTTGAGTGTGTCATTACTCGTCTGCCTATTCCTTCGGGAATTATTAAAAAATCCGGGACGCCAAACCCGAGGCAGGGTAGTTGGTGATTCGATGTCACTCTCTGTCTCTGTTTATCTAATTTTCTTGCTTTATCATTGTCTCCTTTCTTTCTCCATGTCATTCATTCGCTCTCTTTTCATTCATTACAACTTCTGTACCTCTAGCACTGTCTCTTAAGGCTTTTTCAAATAGTGAATGTTAGCTATACTAGATAGATAGCTAGACTATCACTTGAGAGTATTAATTTATGAAGTGACCAAGGCTTCCTTATTTCAAGTAAGACTTGGGAATTCTCATGAATAATTCTCACATTCACCTTGAATTGAGGATATTCTTAGGTTCCGTATTTCGGAGGACACGTTAAGTCCGTCGGTCCTGGCTACCTAAAAAAAAAACAGTCACGTGAGAGGCCCTGAACTTATCCAGGTGCGACCTGTGAACTCTGACACCAGACCTGAGCCAGCCAGGTCACACGATATTATTATCATAATAATAATAATTATTATTATTATTATCAAAACGTACTGTAAGCTTTAGCTTGATTGAATCCCAAATAAAGTATGGAATAACTGTATATGGTCATGCCCCAAATTATATTCTGAATCCAATTGTACAGTTAACTAATCAAATGATTAGAAACCTTTTCTAAGGATACAAATATCCTGCAAATACTCCATTTCCGAAACTTATACAACTACATAATACTATTTTGAAAACTGTTACCGACAAATAATTGAAAACATAAACAACAAAAGACACTCACAATATAGAACATCAGAATATTACACAGAGATGGGAAAAGCTGTACCAGATAAGAATACTTTGTACCACATATCCTCAACATCCCTAACCACCTAAGGAATCTCAACACATATGCAAAAAGAGAAATCTTAAGTAACAAATCAATAGGAAGCCAACAATAATATTTCTCAATAATTATGTTGATAGGTTGAGAATTTATACACAAAATATACATATTTCTTTTGAGGATGAAGCCCACATAGGTCTGAGACCTGTGCGTGGGTAATGAGTTGGATGATGGTGATTTATGAGTTGGACCGACAGTTTTAGGTGGGTTCCGAACAACCGGGAAGTGATTTTCAGCAGAGAACAGTGTCTTTTTTGCTGGCCAATCTAATCGGTCACCGTTACAGCAGGACCTACGAGAACGCAGCTTATCTATCTGATTGAACAGATACCTGCTACGGCTCGCGGCTATCACTTCCCTAACCTAGCAGGAAATTACAAAAATTGTAATCCTGAAACTCATAAAACAATACTGTGGTATAATAATTGGAATAAGTCTAGATGATTATTATTATTATTATTGTTGTTATTATTATCATTAATATTATTATTATTATTATTATTATTATTATTATTATTATTATTATTATTATTATTAATTATTATTATTATTATTATTATTATTATTGTTGTTGTTATTGTTAAATATTATTATTATTATTATTATTAGGATCCGTATTTATGAACTCACCTCCACGCTTCCTTTACTCAAGCGTGACTTGAATCAAAAAAGCCTCAAAGTACGTATTACAAACCTACTTTGAGACCTTGATACTTTCTTATCTCAAGAAAGACTTGGAAAGCCATTTGGGTACTTCTCAAGTCTCCCTCGAATTGAAGACGTGAAGACGTTCCTTAGACTCAAGGGTGACTTCAAATGCATTCCCTCAAAAGGGTTCACAAGTTTCTCTTCAGTCGAAAAATCCCCATGTACATTCATACATTTTTACTTGATTTTACTAAATTTTACTTAAAGACATTGAGGCTTTCTTATCTCAAGGGAATCTTGAAAAGTCCTTTGAGTTCTTCTCAAGCCTCACTTGAGTTGAGGACACCTCAAGATAAATTCCCGAGTACTGGCCTTATCGCATAAATTACTATGTATCTTTATGTGGACAAGATCTTCGAGATTATTTGAATGCAGTCTTTACTCTTATACAGAATATTTCAGAGGAATCCGCTTTACTGCACTAGCTGATTCCTCTCATCAAAATGGAGAAAAAATTACATATAAGCATAGGTCCGGAAACGCTTTGTCAAGAAAGAAAGATGGCTTTATGTAAAAACCTGCAGAAGCAGATTTTTTTGAATCCTGTGTGATTCTTAAGCAAAGCTTCTGAAAATTATTAGACTACTTTTTTATTTTAATGATTACTTTATCTTTTAATATTAACCGTTATAAACGTTGTCTATAAAAATCTATTTTGTTTATTTGGATAGTTTGGAGACTAGAATACCAAATCTCCCAATGTCCAATGTAGACCTCTGTGGGCGAAGCTCAGATTGCTTTGCCTCTAAAATTTCAATTGATAACACGATACTGTTGAATCTAGCTAGAGCCTATAGTACTAGTACAGTGATCTCATTTGAAGATGTCAAATAGATCTAGTATGACTGATCCATGCTCTAGCTCTAGATGTCAATTAATGCAATTAGTGTCGCTCTAGCACTCGCCTATGGATGGACCTCCACTCTGTAAAATCCTGTCACCCTCAATATGTCTTTTATAATGTTCTCCTTTCTCTCTCCCTCTCACACATTCATCTCTTACTCACACCCTATAATTCTGACATTTTTGCTCTCATTCTGTTTCACTCTCTTCTTTAACTTGGTCTGTCTCACTTTCTCCCCATCTTTTTCTTTTTCTGTCACCCACATAATCTCCCTTTTTCATCCTGTCATTTATTTTCCATTCTCTTTTTCTCTCCATCTCACCAAATGTGTCAAGTCCGCCAGATGTGCATTCTAATTGAGTTCCCAACCCCTCACCGATATATTTATCCGGAAAACATATATCAGCAAATTATTTATAACTGTCACGCTAATTTTCTCTCGTAATTGCTTTTGACATCGTGTTTTTCGAAATTTCACCGATAAATTATTATTTTTGGAAATTCTTGACAAGCTCTGACCTTTTCCAATTACAGTACATGTTTGTGTGGGAAAAATGCGATAAATAATGAATTACCTGAAATCAGATCTCTGGATTTAAATTCGGGGTTGTTGCCCTAAGTTAATAATCGTGCGAGTGACATGTTTGATTTCGTTGTAAAATTTAATTCTATTGAAATCGCTTCCAAGTACTCGTGCTGTTAAGAGAATGCTCAATGTTTCCGACTAAAAAGGTTTTAGGTTTTAGACCCTGGGGTCTGTTGCATAACACTTGCATAACCTGTTTACGCCACCAGTCGATATGCCTGAACATAACCTAACACTTCACAAACTATAATTATTACAGTATACGAACTTAAATATACTTCATTATTTCATTATAACTTTTTTTCCGCGCACAGGTAGTAATGCCTATCTAGGAATTATATATTTCGTATTTTTCATTTTTTAGTGGTAGAAGTTTTTATTTATTTTCATGTGAATGCTCCTTTTTTCATTTTACACTGAAAGTTTGTTGTGATTATCATTTTTTGTTCGAAATAAACCTGAATTTGAATATAGATACCTTAATAAGATACAGGAGGCTACTAGAACATTCATAATTAGTTTGTGAATAGTGTTTTGTTCAGTTTATTTTTCATAGTTAATCTTTAAAAAAATGTAGAAAGAACTATTTTAATCGAGATCACTGTAATTGACAGCATTCTGTATAATTAACAGCTATTTACCGAATATATACCGCAATATACTTGATTTTAAAATCAAATTTTCAACTCGGTTTCTTTACCCTCCTCAACAAAGCGTTTTGGTAGGTGTTCCACGATCCACTTTTCACTATCAACTTTCTACTATCTACTATGCACCTTTCACTATCCACTATCCTATGTCAACTTTCCACTATCCACTTTCCATTGCCAGCCACATCTCTATCCACTGGCGGAATTACTTGCCACGAAAAAAGGGAAGAAGCAGCGGGCGGATATAAAAGAGATTTAGAAAAATGATAGCAAAAGGGAATAAAGGAGAGAATTTTTTCTGCAAACAGGTGAGAGGGGATGAGAAAAGAATAATATTCAGAAACCTAACAAGGAGCAGAGGAGAGTTCCCTAGATGAGTCCAACAACAACAACTGGGGTCGGTAATCTCTGGGTGAATAGAACGAGCGACCCTTTTTGAAAGTGCAGCTTTGGCGACCTTGTTAAGGTTTTTCGTAAGCAGAGGGATCAGTCCATGCCCGAAATCCACTATATCCACCCCTCAATTCTCCTCCCTACCCCTTCATCCCTTAAACCCCTCCACCCCTCTCCCGCTGCACAAAGACAGTCAGGGGCAGCGTCTTCTTCGCACCGAGGATCTCGATTTCCTTTCAAAGCACACCTGGTTCAACCCCCGCTCTTCTATTGTAGACAGACATCGACAAAAACCGTGGCCACGACGCAACTTTTGTCTCGTTATTGGCTCAATAATTCAAGTTGAAAGAACTGAATGTCTGTCTAGTGAGGGAGGCGACTGCTTTGACATGCTCAAGTATTGTGAGATTGTGAGGAGTTGCGGAGGGAGGATGTTCTTGTAACACACGCATCACAAATCTTCGGTTGATTGTGACGCGGAGATGCTATGAATCAGTACTTGGATATTTGGGATTCACCAGTTTATTGAAGATAAAAATAAAACAAAATGAGATTAATTCTTAAATATATTTAGCTTGATATCATTGAATCTGTTTAACGAAAAAAGGATCAAAGCAGATGAATTAATAGGGAATCTATGACAACAGTCAATATATCTGTTTTCAGATTCTAAAGATCTGTCTTCATCGCTACAAGGTGGGCTAGATATTTTTGGACTTCACCTGTTGTAGATGAAAATAAGATTCAATTTTAAAATTAGTCTGATATGATTGAATCTGTTCAACGAAAAGGAGATCAAAGCAGATGAATTAATACTTTGAGTACGTAATGATTACGTTGAGTTGAGTGAGTGGACTCTGTTGAGTGACTGGAATCGACTGTTGACTGTTGATCTGTTGAGTAGAAGGGAGTAGGATAGAAAAACTTGAGAAACAGCTGTGATTGATTTAATTTTCATTAAAATCAAATACAAATAATCCCTAGCGCCGATTCAAAAGTATGAGATACTCAGCCGACTCAACTTTATTGACGCCACCCATTGGGTGGCTCACATAGTTTTGACTCGGCACTTGAGATTCTTCTTATTTGATGTGGATAAAAATTGAGTCAATTGAGTCTGTTTTCACGCCTCCCGATCGGACTCCAGACTCTGATCGACTCCAGACACTCTACAGAGCCCACTTATTTAATAATAAGATCAAATTGTCACAACCCATATTTATTAAAAAATATTGAGAAATTTGTTCTGGTTGTTATACCATTATCAATCTCAAACAAACTAAAACTGAAGTACAGAGTAGCTTAATATTATACTAAACATGGAATGATACTATTGGCTAAGCGAGAAAGAGGCTGACCTTCATTGAAGGTTGGGATTGGCTGAAGGCCTTAACAAGTCACGCCCCCTGGTGGGAGGAGTAGCAAGCAAAAATAAGAGTCAAATAAAGAACCAAAAACCGTGAACTTCTAGAAAGCAACAAAGAAGAACAATACCCATTAGGTTAGAATTTAAACAATTTAAAATTATTTTTTTTTTTAAATTTAGCCTAATTGTGTATTGTTCTTCTATGTTGCTTTCTAGATGTTCGCGGTTTTTTGTTCTTGATTTGACTCTTATTTATTCTTGTTACTCCTCCACCAGGGGGCGTGACTTGTTATGGCCTTCAGCCAATCACAACCTTCAATAAAGGTCAGCCTCTTTCTCGCTTAGCCAATAGTATCATTCCAGGTTTAGTATAATATACTAAAGTATAGTACTTAGTATAATATACTAAGTACAGAGTAGCTAAATATATTATATTAAGCTACTCTGTATTATAGTTTTGGTTTGTATCAGATTGATAATGGTATAATAACTGTAATTAGTTTCTCAATATTTTTTAATAAATATGGTTGTGACAATTTCGTCTCAATATTCATTATGGATACCTTCCACAATATTACCTTCGCCTCTACAAAGAAAGAACCCACTTACTCAACTCATGAGTACTCAACATGATTAACACCAACCAATATCTCTCTGTTTTTTAGACCCTTAAGATCTGTCTTCATCCGCTACCATGAGGCAGTTTTTTTCGCTTTGTTTATTAGGTGTCAATACTCAATCCTCTTGATTTTCGATGTTCTTCATTTTTCTCATGTAACAATTTCATGCAGCAAGATCTACACATATTTTCTACTTTCCTAGAGGCAACTCTACACACATTTACAATATACCTTGAATAATATTATTGAATTTCGTGAATCAGTGTGACAATCAAAAAAATTTTTCATGATTAAAAATTAATTCGATAAATGATGCCAATAAAAAATTACTGATAATTAAATACTATAGTTGACTGTGCTATATGAAGTACGTTTTAGATACTTTTTTGGTTTCAATATGTTTTTTTTTATTGCTGATGATGCCCACATGAGCCCGAGACTTGTGCGTGGGTAATGAGGTGAATGATTACACATAAATGCCTGACGGTGGAGCGGGATTCGAACCCACGACCACTTGAACGACAGCAAGCTGAAGTTACGACGCCCCAACTGTCTAATTTTAACATTTTTACAACACTTCACCAACCATTTCATCCAGCTTTGTAACATATCACTTCATCTATCTCCTAGGGACCTAGGCTATACTTCAATAAGTTGCCTTAGTACAATAAATAAATAAAATTACCGGACGTGAATATCAAGTGACTTCTTGAACGTTTTAACAACGAAACTGAATTCACTACCAACTTCACTTTCGAAAGTCCTCGTGAGAAACTTCATGAACAGACAAGAAATAATTGACTGTCTCACTGTCTAGTCTCTAATGACTGCTCTTTACTTTTCAAAAGGAAATAGGAAATGTGAGCTGTCATAAATCTACAGCGGAGCTTGTATAGCCTTAGGAAAGTATTGGATAAATGTCAGTGGGTTCAGGGAGGTTTGTGTCTAGCCCTTTCTATGTGTTCGAGGGGGTGTTTTGTGGCAAGGGGCGTATGGGGGGGTTGTTTTGTGGTAAGGGGACAATGGGGGGCTTATCGATCACTATATAACACCCACGTCACACGTCAAGGGTGCTTCGCTATAAATACTTCCTTTTTCGCCTATTCCACTACAACTGGAGATCATCGTTGAGCTCCCGCAATAAAATCCTTTCAGTTGTACAACAACTGTACAATTCCAATTGGGAAAGGGCAATCACCCTATTTATCAAAGCCTACTGTAAAATCTTAACTCCCTCTGAAGGTTGTATGCAGGTGTTTGCTTGTATGAATTTTAAAAATTTGTTATATACATCCATCTTACGGTGACCGATTGGATTGGCTAGCAAAAAAGACTCTGTTCTGTGCTGTAGAATCACTTCCCGGTGGTTCAGAACCCACCTAAACCTGTACATCCAGCTCATCAATCACCATCATCCAAATCATTACCCACGCACAGGTCTCAGACCTATGTGGGCTTCATCCTCAAAAAAAGTATATCATTGATACAAGGTAAACATGTCATGTGAATAAAAGCAAATTCTATCCTATTCTATTCTATTTATCAAATCCATAGCATGACAGTCAGTATTGCAGATCACAAAAATGAGAGATGTGCTTAATTTCTAGTCCTAATGTTCTATGGTGAAGATTTCTAGAAATTTGAAGGTCTGATTATTAACTTAGAATTTGGATTGTTGTGATTATTTTGGTGATAAATACAGAAAATGAGATGAAATAATGAAATTTATCCTCCACAATTGTGATACATAATTCTCAATTTTACAACAAAGGAATTTTTTGGCCGCATTTACCAGTAGTCGTGGCCAAAGAAAAATTGAAACTAAATTAACAAAAAACAAAAATGAAACTAAATAAACAAAATAAAAACACTTGAATAGCGAGTCCAAACTCGCATCAATTTAAAAATAACTCGCATTCCTTGGCGACTGTTAAATAAAAAGACTTACAACAAAACAATCCAACAAGAATCTAAGTGGTTTCGAAATTATATAATAAATTGAAAATTTACATTTTTTTTATTGCTGATGCCCACATGAGTCCGAAACTTGTGCGTGGGTAATTAGTTGAATGATTACACATAAATGCCTGACGGTGGAGCGGGATTCGAACCCACGACCACAATTGATCAAGAAGTAGATTGTAATCTCCATTCATCATACTGAGAGTAATCATAGTACCATGTTAAAGAGTAATTTAAGAAAATTAAATCCTGATAGTGGAAAGCCAATTCCTAAGTTGAATAGCTGTGACGTAATGAATGATAATGTAAACGTAACTTAATAAAAAAATTCAGATTAGTTGAAAAAATATATAGTTGCTGTCAGTGAATGCGTGTTTTGCAGGTGCATGCCTATACCTGTAATTCCTAACTTTTTTACTTTTAAAATTGGGGTAAACTTTGATCATGAATTGAGCATAACTTTTTTTTGTGTTTCTGAATAATATTCTAATAATGAAATTTAAATGTAGTTAATAATGTGACTAATAATGCTAATATAAACATTACAGTGAATATAGAGTGGTCCAAATGAATGTGTTGATAGTTAATCTATTCATCTATTGATACAGTCAAAATAGAACTTATTGTAAAGAATGGTTGCAGTTCGATATCCCATCCAGTGAAATAATCGCAAGAGTTTCGATACCGAATGGAAGTATCGATACTGTATTGCTACATTTTGTTCACGATACGATTCCAGACATCAATTAATGCGATAAAATGCTGTTTCATACCGACAGTTTGATACGCAGAACATTTGATACACATTTCCAATCGATGGTATGAAGTATCGATATTATCAAGTATCGAAACTCGTGCGATTATTTTACTGGATGGGATATGGAACTGCAGCCTAAAGAATGAATAATAAGATCAAATTGTCACAACCACATTTATTAAAAATATTGAGAAACTAGTTTCGGTTGTAAAACCATTATCAATCTCAAACAAACTAAAACTGAAGTACAGAGTAGCTTAATATATACTTTTCACGGAATGATACTATTGGCTAAGGAATAGGTTGACCTTCGTTGAAGGTTTGTGATCGGCTGAAGGCCATAACAAGTCACACCCACTGGTGGGAGGAGTAACAAGCAAAAATAAGAATCTAATCAAGAACTAAAAACCGTGAACATGGAGAAAGTAACAAAAAAGAGCAATAAGTTACACAAGTAAATTAGGATAGAATTGAATAATTTTAACTTGGAAAATTGAAGCTCACTAAAATGCAGTCAAGGTCTACCTAGAAAGATACGAAAGTGCCGTTATTGAAATGTAGGCCAGAATTATGATGAAACCAAGTTAGTTGTATTGAATAAATGTTGTTATTGTAAAGATACAACAGGTGTTTAGCCCAAAACTGTATCTGTTACTAAATTTTCACGGGTCCAAATATATGTAGGTTATGTTCACGTTTTTTATTAAAATATAACTTGAATCTTTTGGAAAACATAATTACCAAGTTCAATTTAAATGATGAAGCACTTCGTATGATTCGTGAACTTCCTTTTTTACAGCTATAATTCATTCCTGTCCAATATTTAGCAACGTAATTTTCAATTATCTTCTATTTGGTTTTACGTGAATATTGAATAGAGGAATTAAATCTTATTTAAAATTATTTGAGCATAATTTGCTTGATAATACGATCGTAAATAACTAGCAGACTGCCTGATTCAATTGAATCTGGATTTCTAGCACGTGTAATAAACTATCTGAATGTTTAAATAATAATCTATCCTTTCTTATCCCTTTACATTTCTTCTCTCTTCTTCTTCATCATCTTCTTCTTCTTCTCCTTTTTCTCCTTCTTCTCCCTCTCCTCCTTCTTCCCCTTCTTCTCCTTCTCTTCCAACTTCTTCTTCTTCTTCTTCTCCTTTTTCTTCTTCTCCTTCTCCTCCTTCTTCTTCTCCTTCTCCTCCTTCTTTTTCTCCTTCTTCTCCTCCTCCTCCTCCTCCTCCTCCTCCTCCTCCTCCTCCTCCTCCTCCTCCTCTTCTTCCTCGACTTTTTTCTCTGCTTCTCTTCTACTTCTTCCTTTTCTTCTTCCTCCCCCCTTTCAACTTTTTCTCTCTTCTTCCTTTTCTTCTACCTCTTCTTACCAACCCCTTATTCTCCGGCGTTAGAATAGCTGTTTGCTAAATGCTATTTCATATGACAAATTTTAATCAATTAGAGGTAGTATTCAGCTAATTAATTGGGAAAACCTACAATGTATATATTGAGAAAGATTTAAAAGAGATGTTTAAGGACGAACATTGTAAGTGCGACTGAAACAAAGTGGTTAAAGAGAAAAAAGTACACTGGCAGAGAAAGAGAGAATAGAATGGCTGCCTTTATTTATTACCTGGGAGGGCGAAGTTAGAGTGCAGCCGGACCTCTCTTCCACTTAACCCTCAAAGGGGGGGGAGAGGGAGTGAGAGATGAAGTACTTTATTCAGGTTCAGGGAGGTAAAAGATAAGAGAGAGGGAACGACAGAGAAAGAATCGAGAACGGCAAATATTCAATAAAACATCGTGGAATAGTCTCTTTAAGAGATTATGTGTGAAAGAGAGAGAGATATTTGATGAAACAGTATGGATTATACCGTGCGGTAGAGGGAGAAAGAGGAATGACACCTGAGTGAATAGGAGAGAATGAGTGAGAGTGTGCGAGAGAGAGTGAGAGAGAGGATGAGAGAGAACAGGAAAGTCTCATCCACCATTTCCTACCTCGAGCCACGACTCCGCAGTTGTCAAATATTTGACCAGCAAACTGAAGTTAGGTACTGTGCTGACCTCTTGAAACCCTTGCGAGGGAACCCCTTTGCCCTCACGCCATGGCTTCACAGTCGTGCAAACAGTACACCCCCACCCAGCAATGAACCCCCCTCTCAACCCCCCTCCCCCCCCACTAAAGTCATCGACCCCACCTCTAAACCTCCATTCACCCCAACAGACCCCCTTCCCTTAAACGCCCCCTAAATTCGGGGATCGTATGCAGGGCTTGCGTGATCCTGTCCATGCATTGGATCGAGTGAGTAGAATCTTAGTCAATCAATCAATCAAATAATCACGTGATTCGCATCAATAACACGCCTAGTTAGCAGCCGACTTGTCAACATGTGAGGCGTAGATTAGGTTCCTCTCTCACCAAGTTTCCAATCAGAGTTGATTGAGTATTGATTGACTTAACGTCAACATTGATTTTTTATAGTTTGATGTAGGGTTAGCTAGGGATGTATTTGGATAATTTCCTCTCAGAGTACAACATTTATTTATATGATGTACTGATGAGTCTTTCCACTAAGTTGTAAATCGGGGTTAATAATAATAATAATAATTTTTTTTTTTTTTTAAGCTTTATTGAATGTAAATAACAGTATAAGATTAATAATAATGATAATAATAATAATATAAAATAATAAAAATAATAAAGGTAATAAAAATAATAATTTCTCTGAGCAAATTGCAATTTGCGAGTTAAATGAAATAAAATAAAACAAAAGCATATAATAAATTGAGAATACAATTTTGTAGTTTCTATATTAATCACTATTTTTAACTATGATCACCCCACTATATAAAATAAAACGTCGAATGACAATAAAGTTGAATGAGTATTGACCTCTCCGTCAAAATTGATTGACTCTCCATCAACATTGATTGACTCTCTGTCAACATTGATTGACTCTCCGTCAACATTGGTTGACTCTCCGTCAACATTGGTTGACTCTCCGTCAACATTGATTGACTCTCCATCAACATTGGTTGACTCTCCGTCAACATTGGTTGACTCTCCGTCAACATTGGTTGACTCTCTGTCAACATTGATTGACTCTCCGTCAACATTGATTTTTTATAGTTTGATATAGGGGTAACTTTGGGTAACTTCCTCTACGTTGCACCAAATTTGTTCACATGAAGTACTGATCAGTTTTTCCGCTAAGTTTTAAATCGGATTTGATTGAGTATTGAATGTATTTTCGTCAACATTGATTTTTTATAGTATGATGTAGGGGTAGCTAAGTTTCCTTTTGGATAATTTTCTCTAAGAGCACAACATTTATTTACATGATGTACTGTTTTCCCAGGAAGTTTTAAATCGGAGTTGAATGAGTATTGACCTCTCCGCCAACATTGATTTGTTATAGTTTGATATAGGGGTAGCTAGGGATGTTCATTTAGGTTTGTTTACATTAAATTAGATCTTTATTCATCACACAGGTTTGCATAACTAGTTATCTATTCTTCTATTATTATCATGATTGAAGTGTTTTTCACTTTAGTTTGTTTGTATTATATATTTTTTATTTTAGTACCAGCATGTCATTTATCTTGTTTAATATTCTGTAATCTATCGTTTTTTTGTGCAGAAATAAAGTTTATTATTATTATAACATCCTGTACGTTGCACAAAATTTGTTTACATGAGCCTACTGATTAGTTTTCCCACTAATCTTTTAATCGGAGTTGATTTAGTATTGATTGAATTTACGTCAATATTGATTTTTTATAGTTTGTGGGTAATTTCCTCTAAGTAGCACCAAATTTCTTTACATTAGAAAAGATTAGATCTTTATTCATCACATATGTTTGCATAAATACAGTTGTTTACCAAACTGTGACATGCCAATAATAAAGTTACAATAAATTCATTACAAACAATTGATCGTAACACATGGATCACGTCAAAAACTATAAAAAGTTTCATAATAGCTACAGAATTTTCGTTTGGCAAAGAAAGAAACAGTTGAGAGTTGAGCAGTTAAGCATTATTAAACCAAGAGAAATTTTATGATTGAAATAGTTCTTTAACCTTGTATGGGCAGCTATTGACAAGATAAGAGTTCAATCTGTTCAAAAAACATCTATCAGTAGTGTCAGCCTTCAAGTGAGATGGAAGCAGATTGAAAACTTTTATACCCCCATACATGAGGTACTTTCACAGCAAGTTCTAAATAAGAGTGGATTAAGTATTGCTTTTTCTAAGGGATAGCTAGGGATGTTCTTTTTGGGTAATCTCCTTTAGTTAATATCAAACTTGTTCACATACGGATTGCATTTGGTTCCTCACACCAAGCTCGCAATGAGAGTTGATTTTATGAGAGTTGAACATAAGAGAAATTTTAATAATGTGTATTTTTAGTTTGATCTAAGAGTACCTAGAGTTGCTTGACGGTTTAGAGAAGCTTTTACATTAAATTGTTGAGTAGATGGATGTTGAGAACTATTCAATCATATTTTTATCCAGGCACATTTACCAACGCAAACGATTATGAGGATAATGATCTTGAAATGAGCCAGATTGTTAGTTGTAGCCCACACATTTCAAATGAAAATTTCAATAGCATATGAACATAACCTCCAAATAATTGGACTCTTGTTTCAAGTTAAGAAGCAGTATTGGATCAAAAGTATGTTGTTTCTTTATTTCATGCTGTTTTAAGCTTACATTGATGACTAGATAGTATAAAAACAATTGAGTAATAACAATAACTGAATAATAAGAGCCACTGCTGGCTCACAGGTTTTTACCTTGCCGGTGGTGTCTTTACTGTAATGTTAATTCTAATTATTCTATTCACTGTAATGTTCAATGTAATTATATAATAGTTTTAAGAAAAAAAGTATTAGGAACAGAATTTTTTTTTGAGGATGGAGCCCACATAGGTCTGAGACCTGTGCGTGGGTAATGAGTTGGATGATGGTGATTTATGAGTTGGACCTACAGTTTTAGGTGGGTTCCGAACCACCGGGAAGTGATTTTCAGCCGAGAACAGTGTCTTTTTTGCTGGCCAATCTAATCGGTCACCGTTACAAACAGGACCTATGAGAACGCAGCTTAGGCTATCTATCTGATTGAACAGATACCTGCTACGGCTCGCGGCTATCACTTCCCTTTATTAATTTCGAATTCCTGTTAAATTGCCAGTTACTTTAAACTAAAAAAATTAAATCAGTTTTATACCTGAATTTCTTGTTATTTATGTAAAAGTGTGTTGTAATCTCACTGAAAATTTGATGAAATAGATAAAATATGAAATTTTAATGATAATATTAAAATAAGCACCAAACAGTTGATTATAAAATAAATACTCCGTGATACCTCTTCTAAACTACTGCATTTTAGATTTATCAAATATTTTTACTACATTTTTTTTATTAGCAACCAAACTTTAGTCACTAATTACAAATGCTATTTGTAAACGCAGCCTACTACAAAGAAAATGATGCAAAATTCTAAGAAATTGATAGAACAGCCAATAAAGATGATTTAAACATAAATATGATAATTGAAAATAAACTTTACTAGTGAATTCGACTCTTACTTATTTGTTGAAGTGTATAAGTACACATTCATCGGCGTTTTAAAAAATAAGTGAGTGTTAAATTCACAAGTAAAGTTTATTTTGAATTTACATTCATGGTTAAATATAAAAGTGAAAAAGTAAAATGGAACTACGTCGTCAAAATATGATTTCCGAAATCATTTCCTTCTGAGTATTCGTAGATATGAGATGTGGAATCGGTTCACCACAATTTTATCAATATGCTTCAACCATAAAACCCAAACGTCTCCCTTATTGCTAAAGAATCCCACCGAATAAAATAAAGCTAAAAAAGATTCTCTGAGTCTCATCTATTTCAAATTCATCATTGTCATCATAATACAGCCAGGTGTGTAACCGATAGAAAATATATTACTTTTTTCCTAGATGGTGATAGCATATAGATAGCATATATTATGGGTATGTATAGATATAGGTAGCATATATAGTGGAAATATATAGATAGATATATAACATGTTGAAACTGAATGGAAATGTGTGATGAGTTCCACCGAATTTTCTTTAGACTGCCACATGCCGTGGAAGAGGTTCTGTTGAAAAGTAGCCATTTTCTGAGTTGTCGACGATGGAGGCCCGTATCTTTTTCAAAAAAGGGACGAGCGGGTTTAGGGGGGGGGGTTAAGGGTTGAAGGAACCAAGCTGTGATGCCCTTCGGCGAACCTTATCTATTCCCTGCCCCTCATTCCCTAGGGACGACCCTCTGCCGAGTTTTCTATTTCACTTTGGGAGTTTTCGACATTGTGATCTTTTCCGGATCGGAGATGTTCTGTGGGGGGGGGGGGGGGTTTGACGAGGGGGGAGGGTGTTGTGTAAACATTCTGAGTTTTCGCGCAACTGCTTACCTTGACGATGTAATTTGAGGGACTTCTTGTGTTGCTGTTAGACCTCGCTAAATCTAATTATAGCTCGATTTTTGTTTGCACTTTTCAACAATTTCTCAATTAATGTAAGTATTATAGGAATGTATAGATATAGATATCATGTATAGTGGAAATATATAGATATACAACATGTGTTAAAAGTGAATGGAAATGGGTGATGAGAAACACCGAAATTTGGTTAGGCTGTCGCATTCTGTGGAAGCGAAGTTCTGTTGAAAAGTAGCCGTTTTCATTGATACTATTTGTCATTCAGTTGTTTTAAGCAAGCATGTCAATAATTGGTAAATTTAAATTAAGGGAAGTGATAGCCGTGAGCCGTAGCAGGTATATATATATATATACATCTGGCTATCATTGTGGCATCTTTTCAAATTGGTTACGTTTTGGCATCCCCTTGAAATCAAGGAGTATATTGTTTTTTCATGAAAGTATATCAGGTTTTGTATGTGTTCCACCTCGATATTTCACTTTGGTTTTTTGAAAAACATAAAAATTAAAATCGATTTTTTTTATCCACTCCGTCGATCATTCAAACTCCTTTCAAAATACAGACAATGGTACTTCCAGAGTATACTTTCATACAGTTTGACTTCAAGATGAACTCCGGTTTGAATATCTATTACCACTTTGAGGCTTATTTGACATCCAGCAATGTTGCCAGATTGCTGAGCTACTGGATTTCAGAGTTTGTTTGTTTTTACATAAGTCTGGTTGGCCTGAGACCGGCGCCAGACAAGTCAAAGTGCTTGACAAAGCAAGACACATCTCTACTGAAAAAAAGAGTGCAACTCTGTCATGTTGCATCGACAATACATCACGGTTTTACATTTTTCACATTTGAACGCAACTACTTTTTGTTTATTAATTGCTCTTATCTAAGTACAGTATTAAACTTTGCTTCTATCTGAATTGAGGTATGACGTAATAATATAAACAAAGGATACATATAAGAACAATAGTATTTTTAAACTTTTTTATATTCTATGTTTTAGTTTTCATGTGTATTCTATTTGTATTCTTCATCCATTATCTCGATTCATGTATTAATTCACTATATTACTCACTTATATTAAATTAATTAAATATAAACTAGATAAATATAATTTAATTATATTAATATACATTAAATTGAAATTGAAATGTTGTATAAATTACAAGTTTGCCAGTTGAATTTGGGAAATTTTTGATTGAAATTTTTTTTAAATCGCCACTTTTGCTTGGGAACACTCAAGTACCCCCATCGCTCTCATGACGGAAGTAAAGAGAATACTAGATGTATAAGAACCCACTGATTACAATACACTGAGTTTCAATGAATCCATAACACCAACAGAAATTTTTATGATCATTTGAAAAACGAGAAGTCGAAAAATCTGATATTTTAGTCAGCAGTGCACAAAACACTGTAATAATATTATTTTGAAGGATGGAAATCGGAGTTCTGGGTATATAAAAACCCACTCATTACAGAACTGGTGAGTTTTAATCCATAACACAAGCAGATAATTTTTTATGGCCACATGAAAAATGAGAAATTAAAAAAAATTGTTATTTGAGTCAGCAGTATGCACGAAATATTGATATTTGAAGTCTTAAAATCGAAATTTTCAGTGAGTTCAAAACATGTGAGTCTTACAACAGCAGAATTTCTGGGCATCTTTTACAAGCCCAATCATGTGGTGAAAAGAACATACATATGAATGCTAATCGAATAATTTTATTCAATTTCATAACCTATATGGGATGATTATTTTGTTTAATAAAACTGTTCATATCTTTATAAGATATTTAAGGTTTTGAGTAAAAAGGAATCAAACGAAGTGTCTTCAGCAGTGGCGCAACCAAGGGGGAGGCTTAGGGGGCTTCAGCCCCCCCTCCAAGAACCCGAGCTCCTTAAAAAATGGTTGATAATTTTCAAGAAAATTTACTATAGAGAGTATGTGCTGCAGGCTGATCAGTGTTAGTACATGTCATGCATTCACACTTTTTAAGTAGAATAATGTTCATAGGTAGTGGCTTGACATGGGGGGCTTTGGGACTCATGTCTTTCCCTCAGGTCCTGAAATCCTTATTAAAATGATAATTTTCAAGCGAATTGACTGTATAATATGAACTAGGCTGTACATTTCAGACTTGTTTAAATATGATTGTTTATAACAATTATTAACAATATCGATATACTATTAAGAGGAATATTATGAGTGACTACCATAGGTGGAAATAGAGTTTGTAGCCTGGCAGAATTAAATTCGACCAGGCGGCTGGGTAAAGATACTTCGTTTCATTTATATCAATCTGGCAATCTTTTAACCAATAAGTACAGGACCTCCAGCCTCTAAATCTTCCTAAACCTGTGATACATTTAACGTTACAGTAATAATGTAATTTTTTCGGAAGGTGAAGCCCAGATGGTTCTGAGACCTGTGCGTGGGTAATGTGTTGATGAGTTGACCCACATTTTTCGGTGAGTTCCGAATCATCGGCAAGTGATTTTATAGCTGATAACCCTCTTTTTTGTTGGCCTCTTTTGTGATTCGGTCACCCTTAACCTAGGAATTTGCAGCTTAACTTATCTGACTGAACAGGTACCTGTTACGGTCCGCAGCTAACAATTTTCTAAAAAAGGTTTACAGGTTTTTGCAAAAATTTCAATAAGAGTGCAAAAGTTTATTCCTTCGAAAACACTTCAATACATAAATAAATATAGCAGAAGAGTGAAGCTATCTTTTTCAATGAGAGATCAATAAATTAGCACTCATTTAGAAAACTTTGGGCTTCTAAGGCCCTCATTCAGGTGGTGAATTGAATGCATTCGTAGTGAAATGAACTGTAAAATCACATTAAACATCAACTACTGCGATTATTGAGTTATTGTATTTTGGAAATTGAGATTGAAGAGTTTTTGAGATTGAAGGGTATGAGCTTGGTTATTGATTGCGATTAAAGCACCCAGAGTTCACAGAACCAGAATTTAAATTTGGTCAAAAAACAGAAGAATAGCAAGTGGAAAGCATCTGGTGCAAAATCAGTATGCTTTGATTCAATAAAGCTCAACTTTATAAAATTTGGGACAGTTCTTGACTATTAAGTACATTCAATTACATTTAAGTACATCCAATTTAAAGATTTGGTAATCCCGATTCGCGTTCTGGCTGGCTTTTTTCGTTCACTTTAATACCAACGCAAAAGTCTCATGTGGGCATCAAAAAATGTATAATAGTGAATCTTGTAGCACGTTTCAGATAATTTTCCATTGATTCAATTCAATTCACACTATCTATATGAAGACCGTAGTAATTTCTAAATGGATAATGGAATAGCTGTAATTTTTCGCCCTCTTTATTTCTATGACAAAGCAGTCCGGACCTACATTCATTCTAATTTTTATATCCTCATGAGAAGCTTCTTATTCAGTCTGACAGAATCATTTTGAACTCTTGAAACACTGTACAAAAAATACTCATGATGGACACATTTTGTTTCCCCATAGCTTATTAACTAATACTCTTTTAAAGAGTCAAGTAATGAATCCCTGTCTCCTCATTAAACTTTATCGGGCAACAATCTTGTAAAAATAGCTCTGAAAAATCCCATTTTTACCATCCCAAATTTTACCTGGAAATTAAACCAAACGTCTGTGTGTGCCCCTGGTCTTCAGTACTTCAGTTTAATAGTATCGTTTGAACTAGCCGGTTTAATTGGAGTCACCCAATAGTATTGTTGAGCGGGCGATTTTATCCAATCCTGTCCCTTGGCGCGGAGCAGCTCAGTATAGCGGGACGTTTGAAACTTCCCGCATAGTAATGGAACTCTGTATAGTTTTTCGGCTGGGGAGGTAGAAGAGAACATGGGAAAAGTCAACAAAAAATCTTGAACGTTTCTCTTCATGCCCCTGAATTTTCAATTCCCCTGAATTTTCAAATCAATCTGTCCAAAATTAACAAAGTTATGAGCATTTTTCGAATTCATGTCAGGTAACAATCAAAATAAAGTAGTATCCAAAGTGTCTACATAGACATTGAATTGATTTTCAAGTTTCCATTCCAATAACACTTTCTTCTACTTCCTCCTCTTATTATCCTGTCTTCTTCTTCCTCTGTTCTTCTTCTCCACTCTTCTTCTCCACTCTTCTTCTTCCTCCGCTTCTTCTTCTTTGCTTCCTCCTGTCATCTTCTTCCGCTTCCTCACTTCTTCTTCTCCTTCCTCCTCTTTTTCTCTTCTTGCTCCGGTTGCTCGGTCCTCTTTATTCTCCCGTTCTTCTTCTTCTTCCTCCTCCTCTTCTTCTTTTTATCATCTTCTTCTTTTCTTTGCCTCCTCCTGTTTTCTTTTTCCTCTTCTCTTTCTGCTTCCTCTCTTCCTCTTCTTCTCCTTTCTCCTCCTTTTCTTTTCTTCTCCTCCGACTTGCACCGGTTGCTCGGTCTACTTTATTTTCTCTTTTTTCTTCCTCCTCTTCTTCTTCTTCTTTTTATCTTCTTCTTCTTCTTCTTCTTCTTTTAATATTCTTCTTCTTTTCTTAGCCTCCTCCTGTCTTCTTCTTCCTATTATTTCTATGCTTTCTCTCTTCCTTCTTCTTCTCCTTCCTCCTCCTTTTCTCTTCTTCTTCTTCTTCACCTCCGAATTGCACCGGTTGCTCGGTCCTCTTTATTCCCTTCCCTCTTTCATCTTCCTGTCTCCTTCCTCCTCTTTTTTTTTTCTCCTATGTTTCTCTTCTTTTTCTTCCTGCCTTCTTTTTCCATCTCTCCTTCCCCCTCTTATTCATCTTCTATTTTTCAATTATATAAATATAATTATATTATATATAAATGATATTATATCTCCAGATATTTAAAA
Source organism: Conomelus anceps (assembly GCA_948455865.1). Taxonomy (NCBI): domain Eukaryota; kingdom Metazoa; phylum Arthropoda; class Insecta; order Hemiptera; family Delphacidae; genus Conomelus; species Conomelus anceps. The sequence goes on from OX418225.1 coordinate 7,297,588, forward strand.
TGTATAAAAGTTTAAAATGAAGGTCATGATGAAAATGAAACAAAAATTGGAAGTGGTGGAATATTGTAAACAGAAAGTGGCGAAAGTTTCAATTATTAACTGCTATTCTTTGCTTCCTCCTGTCTTCTTCTTCCTTATCTTCTTCCCCCTCTTATTCTTCTTCTGTTTTTTAATTATATAAATGATATTATATCGTCTTATATTTTAATTGTATAAAAGCTTAAAATAAAGGTCATGATGAACATGAAACAAAAATTGGAAATGGTGGAATATTGTATACAGAAAGTGGCGAAAGTTTTAATTATTATAGTAATTGTATTGAGAGCAAGTGAATTTTCAAGAATTTCAAAAATAAAGTTCAGGCAGGAATAAGAACTATTATATTATGAGAAAAAAGTGATACTGAAATGCATGAGAAGGCTACTTGTTGGAAAACCATCTTGCAGGTGGATATTTCAGGAACTGAAATTTACTATAATCTTGGTGAAGCTCGCCGGGTCATCTCAAGCCATTCTCTAATAAGGTTGACATCCAGGCGTTGTTGCCAATCTTCTTTAACTTGATGGACGTCGAATTCGCGGTGGAATGAACAAATTTATACGTTTCATAGTATACGCTAAGGAGAGGGCCAATCTGACTAGCGCTACGTGGTGGTAGAATTCAGAAGCTTCCATGTATATTAAAATTCATTTTGACAACATTCAGACATCCAAGAGTTTTTTTACAAACTAGTGTAGAGCTGATGATAACTGACGAATTGTCACATGATTTCTGTTGTGGGTCAAGTTGGCATGCCTGAAAAGGCATGGGGCGAAACTAACCTATTTCAAACTTTTCTAACGATTTTATTAAGGAATGTAATCGGGCGTCCGTATACGGATGCACAATTACACATGGACGTCCAAACGAATGTAAATCAACAATGTATGGATGCCGAAATGATGGTCAGGTGTAAATATATATATATATATATATATATATATATATATATATATATATATATATATATATATATATATATATATATATATACATGTGTGAAATTGAACGAAATATCGTGTACAGTATTATTCAAATTTAGTATCTCTTTTTCTGAACTAGTATAGCCCACTTGAAACTCCAAAATGAAATGTTGTGTAGCAGCATGTTTTATTCAACTTATTATTTAAAAAATATCTAAACTCAAGCTGCTCCAGTCATCTATATTTTTAATACGCTAGGCATATTTTTGTCATAATTGTTTTGGAGCGGTGGTGCTACCGATCACCATCTCCAAGGTGTCGTTAGAAAGGTCTTAGCATGTAGTTTTGCCATCAATTAAAAAAAATTTAGAAAAGTCACCGTGGACATGGGAAAATATGGGGTCAAAGTCGCGATTTTCCCCATATACATAATATGCAGTTACAAACCAACGATCGAGAAATCAGCTGTTTATTATCTATCTATTCGTAACAGTACTTTGATTTTGATTGATGAAATATCTATGTGTCCCGTGTACGCTTTGCAAACAATTGACCGCCCGCTCAGGGACATTTGTGACTCTTCTCAGATGTTTGGTGGCAAAACCGTTCTACTTTGTGGAGATTTCCGGCAAACACTACGGGTTATTACTCGCGCAAGTCGTGCGGTTACCGTCGAAAATTGCGTCAAGTATTTTCCCGATTGGAATCGAATCAAGCAAATTAAATTAAGCACAAATATGAGAGCACACAATTTCGAAACCGAATTCATGTGTTTCTTAAAAAATTTGGGAAATGGCACGCTGCCAGTGGAGCGTGATCTAGGAGAAGACATAATCGAGTTACCTAATCAAATCATTGGTGTCGGCGATCCAATTGAAGACATTTATGGTTAGATTTCGGAGATTATTGAGACAGATGAAATCGTTGATCGTGCAATTCTCTGCCCGAAAAACGAAGATTGTTCTTCGCTTAATTCAACAATTTTGGATGAAATACCAGGCCAGGCCAATATACAACTTATTATAGTTTTGACAAGGTACTCACAGAAGACGGCAGCGACGATATCAACTACCTGACGGAATTCTTGAATAGTTTATCAATTAGCGGACTTCCGGCTAATGAACTCAAGTTGAAGGAGAACGCCGTGGTTATGTTGATTCGTAATCTTGATACAGCAAAAGGTCTAATTAACGGAACAAGGATGAGAGTCAAGAGATTGCATCGTAATTCAATTGACTGTGAAGTATTGACTGGAGCTCAAACAAATAGAAGAATCCTTATACCACGAATACATATGCGCACACAGTTCCCGATAATTGTGGCATTTGCTATGACCATAAACAAAGCACAGGGCCAATCTTTGGGTAAGGTTGGAGTAGTTCTCCCAGAATCGGTGTTTGGTCACGGCCAATTGTATGTCGCAGGAAAGTCTACATAAAAGATGGAGAACACCAAGGCAGACTTCGTCGTGACAACCGTGTTTACACTCGCAATATTGTTTATAGAGAAATTTTATAAGGTTTATTAATAAAGTAATTTTTATCATTATTGGATTAACTTGATTTTTTTTAAATAGTAACACTTAACGCATTGGTGGACAGAGTTTCGCCTTGACAGCGCACGATTTCTTGCGCCAGGTACGCTAGTTATATAAAAAAACAATCAACATAGCCGTGAGCCGTAGCTGGTATCTGTGTTCAATCAGATAGTGATAAGCTGTGTTCTCCTGGGCGCTCTTTGTAAGGGTGACCGATTAGATTGGCCAGCAAAAAGACACTGTTCTCTGCTGTTATATCACTTCCCGGTGGTTCGGAACCCACCTGAAATTGTAGGTTCAACTCTCTAATCATCCAACTCATTACTCACGCACGGTCTCAGACCTATGTGGGCTTCATCCTCAAAAAAAAATAAATAAAATAGTTCAGTAGTATTAAATAAAATCTTGAATTTCATTATCAATCACGAATAATTGTGATGTTATGTTATGTATTGTGATGTAATAATTAATGTTATGTAGTAATGCAATCAAAATATCTTCTTCATTGACAGTTCTTTATTACAATTCAAATCTGAAACATTTTCCAAAATCAAACTATAATTGAGACTTTTCACTAAGTGAAGCTTATTTGGATTCTAACATTCAATCTCATGTATAGCCTTTGATCAGTTATTTATCTGATTCATATTTCAGCTAATCATACATTTTACTTTATGTATTTTCTCTCAGATTGGTACACATGTTGGATCTTCTCTTAGTTCCTTCTATGAGTTGATTATCATGCATGCTATTTTCGCTCGGTTTCCTGCCGTGCGGAACAATTCTATCCACCTCATGGTTATTTTTTTTTTTTTGGGACGATGCCCACATAGGTCTCAGACCTGTGCGTGGGTAATGAATTGGATGATGGTGATTGATAAGCTACAGTTTTAGGTAGGTACTTAACCACCGGGAAGTGATTTTACAGCAGAGAACAGTGTCTTTTTTGCTGGCCAATCTAATCGGTCACCCTTGCAAAGAGCGCCCAGGAGAACGCAGCTTATCTCTATCTGATTGAAGAGATACCTGCTACAGCTACAGCTCACGGCTATCACTTCCAGGCTATGAAATTCACAAAATGGATAAAAATGTATTGAAAAGGAGACATTACCATATAAATTATCTGGGATTTATAATTATTGAATCTGTCTCAGCCCATTGCTACAAGATAGTATTTTTCGGTATTAGAGTTTCTATCAAAATTTGATATTACAGACTATTATTTAATTTTTCATTGTTTTATTTTGAGTGAACTTCCAAATTTATTGCCTTCAAGTAAAAAGTAATCATTTTATTATTTTTCGAATGAGTATTTTGAGTGGTGAATGTAAATTTTCAGCATTAAAATTAACTTCAATGTTTTGGACAATATAACTTAATTAAAATATGTGAAGGAAGGAGTTTTGGACTTGAGTCTGTTGCACCTTCACATTCATTGTAATTTTGTCACAGTAAATATATAATAATACTATCTTGTTCAATGTATCTGAAGGCCATTTTTTCACAATTCGATTCTGAAAATCTGCGATTCCTTTAAAGTTTAATTAGGTCATGCATGATCTTGCTATAAAGTGAAAGTTCAGATATTTGGGTAAAAATATTGTGTATCAATGGCTACCACATTTTCTCCCAAATTTTATTCCAAACAACTTCAATATTCCTTTCCATTTTATTTATTTATTTTGTTCATGTCATGGCATTGATTTCAATTGAAGTAAAATAATTGCTTCAAGAATATATCTGTACCTTCTTTTCTCAAAAAATCATTCGAAAATAATAAATTCTTTAGAGCTAGTTTGAATCGTGACCTTGCTACCAAATGAAGGTCAAATATTTATGGTAAATATTGATGCACACCCCACCATGGAACCACCTATTTGGAATTGTCATGTTTGTTATTTTTACTTCTTTGATTTATTGTTTTGTTTTTGTGTATGTTATAATGTGTTAAAAATATTGAATTGAACTGATTCCCATTCAGCCTCACATATTCTGTGTAACCATTGGCCTTATATACAGTTTCAGACTCGGGTGGGCATCATCAGCAAAAAAAAAAAAAAATAATAATATTGGGTGGGCATCATCAGCAAAAAAAAAAATAATAATATTCATTCGACTAACAGAACATCCACAGTATATCAACAATATTCGGTCTGGGTATTAATATACAGCAAACAGTAATTGAAACTACACAATAAACTGTCTATTGTCTAAATAGGTATTCAAAGGTATTACTGCGTGTTTGTCGACTATACAATAAACTAAACTGTCTATTGTCTAAATATGGCAACCCCAAATGTATGCCTGTGTGGGACAAATGAAACATGGGACTCAGAATATGTTCAAGTAGAAGAAATTAACACTTTTTTATGAAAATTATACTCTGTACAGACTAGTAGAAAAATATTGACTCCTAAAACGCTCAATTTGAAAGTTGGGACGGATTGGTTTCACACAAGACAGAAGTCTCACATTCGACGTATGGATCACGTCTGTGTTGTCTTGAGCCCCAAATATATATATATATATATCTTGAATACTATATCTATCTGTGTCTTTAGCCTACGTTTTGGTGGTTGGAGTTATATGATAGTGTGGGGGGGGGGGGCAAGAAATTTCTGAATGAGCGTAGACCGTCTGGCTTTAGGATGAGATGTTTTCCACCTGTACTGAGAGGGATCACTAAGTCCATCATTCACTCTTTCTCTCTCATACTCTCTATCTCCCTCAACCTCTCTCACTTACACTCTCTCACTCCTGTCGCTCTCCATCCCATCCTCTTTCTTACTCTCTCACTCACTCTCACACTCTCACTCTTTCTCTTCCCCAACTCACTGTCACTCTTCCACCACCTCTTTCTTTCACAGTTGCTCTCTTCCTCTCTTGCTGTTTGCACAGTAAATTAGTTCGCATCGTCGCGTCGTTCAAAGCGTTTTAAATTAGCGCCGCCGAGGTCCAAAGCAAACACCAAAACAGTTTGGTTATTCAGTTTCTGTGTTGTTGCCATTGCAACTACAATACAGTGGCTTGTACTCGTACAATACAGTCTATTAGTACTCAAATTAAGTTCTGCGGTGGGTCAAACTTCAACTCTCACTCTATCAGAGTTTAGAGTTCAAATATTTTCCAGCTAATATTTCCCAAATGTCTTTTTCCCCCACATCAGATCAGTGAATCCAGTCTAAATGTATTTCTCCCAACGAACATGACGAAATAAAAGCTCAATAACTCTTACTCATGTTTATTTTATCTTATCTTATGTTTGGGTTTATTAAGTGAAAAATATTCAATATTTTCTTTTTCGGTGTAGACTTATCCAGTATTTTTCTCCTCCCTTCAAAATCATCACATTATTAATAAAAATTAAAATCAGTAGACTCAAGCATAATAAAAATAATGGACTATTGTAAAATAAATAATTCACGGAGAAATATCATCAAAAAACACAATTTTGAAAGAAAATTGAACAGGAATTCATAAATAAAAACTGATTATGAAACTAAAATCTTGAGAAACAACTCATTCCAGAAACAGAACAGGATAGAAATTGAATAAACATTTGAGTTCAAATCAAATTTATTTCCCAGTTAACACGATTAATACAGAAATAATCTTTGTATATCACTAATTTAATCTTAACTTTACTGTAGTATTAACAACATAATTATGTATGTACTGTGCTATACCTATACTTAACTACATATTAACCAAGTACATCCTCAATTATTAATAATGCTTCAATTCATCTATAAATGCATAATATTCAATGTGCATGAAAAAATGCACTTCTTTCCTAAAACAACAATTTATTTAATCCATTGCATATTTTATAACATCACGGTCGATGTTAGAACGATGTAAGACATAGTGCATAGTTGTCTTCAACGTAATACAAAACTGTCATAGTTTATTATTTTCTTCCTAAGACTACTAGCAAGCTATACATAATCCACTGAATATCCTATAACAACAAGGGTCTATCATTATTATAATGCTAGTTCATTTTTTGTCATTGTAGCCTACATAGTTCTTTTCAACTTGATACAAAACTGCCTTTTCTCCCTAAAATTACTAATGCTCTTAATCAATTGAATATCTTATAACAACAAAATTTTACTGTAAGGTCTTGCTGTAATGATAGTACAGTTGCTTCCAGCTTGATACTAAACTGTTACAGTACATAATTTCCCCCAAACTAAACTATACTAAATCTACTGAATATCCTATAACAACAAGGGTATATCATTATTATAGTGGTAGTAGAATTTATATCAGAGTACATATAGTTGTTTTCAACTCGAACTGTCAAAGTACATTATTTCTACCTAAAACTACTACCAAACAAGCCACTAAATCCACTGAACAAGGGATCCTATAGCAAGGGTTCATATCAAAATGCAAGCAAGTACAATTCATGTCATAGTACCATATAGTTCTTTCCAATTTGATATAAAACGGTCCTAGTACATTATTTCTCCCTAAACTGAACTATTCTAAATCTACTGAATATTCTAGAACAACAAGTGCATACCATTATTATAATGCTAGTACAATTCTTGTCACAGAACTCTACATTCCTCTTTCCAGCTTGATGCAAAACTTTTTTTTTTTGAGGATGAAGCCCACATAGGTCTGAGACCTGTGCGTGGGTAATGAGTTGGATGATGGTGATTGATGAGCTGGACCTACAGTTTTAGGTGGGTTCCGAACCACCGGGAAGTGATTTTCAGCAGAGAACAGTGTCTTTTTTTTTGCTGGCCAATCTAATCGGTCACCGTTACAAACAGGACCTACGAGAACGCAGCTTATCTATCTGATTGAACAGATGATACCTGCTACGGCTAGCGGCTATCACTTCCCTTTAACTATAGTAAAGTATTTTCTCCTTAAAACTACTAACAAATTTTTCTACTAAACTCACTGAATATCCTTTAACAACAAGGATATTAGCATTATAATGCTAGTGCCATTATGTCAGAGTAAACTACATTGTTATTTCCAACTGGATACAGTGTCATAGTGCAGTATTTCTTCCTTAACTACTACCCACCAATATAAATCCACTGTGTATCCTACAATAACAAGGGTCTATGTCTTTTACATTGTTATTTTCAACTTCATATAATGTGTCATAGTACAGTATTTCTCCCTAAAACTACTTCCAACCTATACTAAATCCGCAGTGTTTCCTACAATAACAAGGGTCTCTGTGAATCATCCACAACCCATCTGACATTGGCAACCAAATTGGAACCAGCTCCATACCTCATGACCCCAGGCCATTGGGGGCGCAATAACGAGCTGCAATCAGTTGGCGAATGGGGTGGAAAGAGAAACAGTGATAACGATTGGGAGAGAGTGATAGTGTAAGAGAGCAAGAGAGTAGATGAACAAATCTCGGTGGCAGTGACTGAATGAGAGGATTAGAGCTTAACTAGGGGAGCGTACTAATCATAACCACCTGTGTTCTGCTCCCCTGGGCGTTGGTGCTATTTGCCAGAACATCTTCCTCGCAGTCAGAGGTCTCCATTTCAAGGCTACAGGCTTCACTATCGATTTTCCCAGACACCTGATTGTTTGCCACTCTGCAAGTCTGTGTCAACCGTATCGAATGTTGGTTTGTTATCGAGATGTGAGTTTGAAGGTGAGAGTTCTGGAAAGCTGAGCATCACTCGTGAAATGGATGGAGAAATTCATTTCTCCTCATGGAGAGCAGGGAAGAGTCTTTGTCGTAGTAACACGAGAATAACTCTTGAAGTGATTATAGAAATTCATGGAGGGGAAATTCATTCCTAAACTTTTCTCAAATCTCACAATGAACTGAATCGATCTATTAATTCATGGAGGGTAAATTCATTCCTAGACTTTTCTCGAACCTCACAATGAAATGAATCGATCTATAAAAATTTATGGAGGAGAAATTCATTTCTAAACTTTTCTCAAATCTGACAATGAACTGAATCGATCTGAACTCGTCTTGGCTATATTCTCTAAATCAGTCTATTCCTGAAATGAAATCAATTAAGAAAGTTCAGGTAGAAGATATTTTTATGAACTTCCCTCCATACCTTTAGGTCAGTTTGATGCACCGCTTTTCTTGTCGTGCGACAATAAACGCATTAGAAACGCTTCAACGCGACAATTTGGTTAGGCGACATAAAACGCGTATCAAATGATTGTGAAATTCAGGGATCAATAAAAAGCGTAATTTTGCTCAAAGAAGAAAATTTTCAAATATATTTGCCCATAAGGAATGCGACGACAGTAATTTAAAGAACTCAAATATTCGAGATTTCAACAAATTTCGATTCTGGTTTTTCCGCAACAGTATGAGCGTTTCAATTACTCGCCGCTCGATCTTTGGAACGCTCAACGAACTAAAAACGCTTCTGAAGTGCGACATGCATTAAACGACACACTTGACTCAATAGTAATTGAATCGCCGCGTTTATTGTCGCTTGACAGGAAACGCATTGTATAAAACCCACCGTGAGGATAGGCTGTCTGGACACGGGCTCTGACAAGCCCAGTAGCCACGTGTGAATTGTCCTCATTTTAATTTGTATAGATCAATGAACCAATAAATTGGCCAATTTCCAGAGATAACTCTATTTCTATAGTAAACCTCTGAACTTTTCTCAGTTGAATCCACTTTTTAAGTAATGTATATTCCTTCAACTGGCCTTATTTTCGTGGTAAACTTGAACTGTATACATTCCGAATGAGTTCAATCAGGAACAAAAACATTCTTAGTAGTTGTGAAGGTGATATTGTGGAAGATATCCATAATGAATAATAAGACGAAATTGTCACAACCACATTTATTAATAATATAGAGATTCTAGTTTCGGATATTACTCCATTATCAATCTCAAACAATCTAAAACTCCTGTACAGAGCAGCTTAATATATACTAAACAAGGAATGATACTATTTGCTAAGGGATATTCTGGCCTTCATTGACGGTTTCTGATTGGCTGAAGGTCAAAACAAGTCTCGCCCACAAGTGGGAGGAGCAGCATTGTTCTTGATTTGATTCTTATTTTTGCTTGTTGCTCCTCCCACTTGTGGGCGTGACCTTCAGTCAATCAGAAACCTTCAATGAAGATCATCGTATCTTATAGCCAATAGTATCATTCCGTGTTTAGTACATATTAAGCTGCTCTGTACTTGAGTTTTAGTTTGTTTGAGATTGATAATGGAGTAACATCCGAAACTATTTTCTCTATATTTTTAATAAATGTGGTTGTGGCAACTTAGTTTTATTATTCATTAAGAACAAAAACCTCATTCAATTAATCAATGGTAGCCTAAATCTTTTTCAATGACATATCTCACGCGGTGGGTTGTGAGCTCGTTTATTCAGTAAAAGGCTACAGATTGTCAATTTTATTCTAATTATTAGGTTTTATTTCTGCATGAATTTATCTAGTTGAATTCAAAACGTTATAACTTACAAAAAGAATTAAATTTTCACAATCAACGTTCCGAATTGATTTGTGCACATCAAGCATTCATTCAATCTAGAATTTGTTTTAGTTATGTATCATTCTCATAGACATCATTGCTAAGATGTGAACCATGTGTTCATTCCTTCGAGGAAAGTCTTACAATTTTGAATATTAACTGTAAATTTTCAATAAAATTTTTGGGAATGTGTACGATGTATACAAGTTATACCATATCCTCTCAATATTTAATATCCAATAAAATTCATCCCATTCAATTTCTACTAGTGCGCAAATTGAGCCCAATATCCGAGCACACCGAACTGAGCCTGATAACCTACGAAGCGACAAAACTTTTTCAATCAATGAACAAATAGGTAAGTGATCAATAACGGGGAAATGACGCGATAAAATAATGAAAAAGAATAAAGACAAACAAAGTCATCAGCTAGACAGTAACTCGTTAGTCAGAATTGAAGAATGATTGCTAAATCGTATCGCTGGAAAGTTGCGAATTCCCATGAAATTTCCAGTGAATGATTTCGATCGTGTGTTACGAACAAAAACAATAATTGATTGCTTTCGACTCAGCGATTTGAAAATTCGTCCCTTCCTGACTTCCCTGTAGTCTCTTTCCCTCCCTTGACTGTCCCTTCCCCCCTTTGTCAGTCCCCCACCCTCCTTCACTACCCCTTCTCTACCTATGACTTCCCCCTCCATCACTATACCCTCCCACTCTAACAGAAGTGATCATTTACTGAACAGAGTCAATCACAAATGCGTAGCATATCTTTCTCACACATTATGAATTTGCCCAATGTCCTGAAAACAGTTACTAAATTACCCAGTCTAAAAAATTATCGAGCCCCAAATCTCATTAATTTGACAAATGATGACAGGGCTGGAAATTTAAATTCTATGGGGAATTGCGAGCTATTCGGTTGGGCTTGGTTGCGATGATTGATTAGTGTAATAGGATCCAGTGCTAACTTGATAACATTACCATTTGAACCTCATATAGGGATGAGTAGGCTACTGTTTATGATATCAGTAGTAATGAATTGGGAGGGATTTTTTTGCTTTGTTGATCTTTATGAAATTGATAGCGTACCTTCTTTCTCTCTCACCTCATATTGAAATGAGTATATTAGTGGGGATCAATAGAATCAATTACTAATTCAATCTCCATGCTTCTTTCCTCACAATAATATTGAATTAACATCATGAGCATAAAATAAATGAGAAGTATGGTATACTCAATCACTAATCTTTATTGAAAATCGTGGAATTGCTTGCCCGTCTTCTTCGAATGAATTTTGGTGATTAGTTGTATGATGTTCATGTTGATTTTTTTTGAAGGATGAAGCCCACATAGGTCTGAGACTTTAGAGTGGGTTTTAAGTTGCATGATGGTGATTGATGATTTGGACCTACAGTTTCAGGTGGGTTCCAAACCACCGGAAAGTGCTTGGTTGAGTGGTAGAGAAGACTTTATATTCTTAACTCTGCCTAATAAAGTAATATTTCATTTAACTTTCTATGGTGAATTCCATTTCCTCTTCTTCTGCAGTCTATTTCAATAGAGAATAGATGATATCACTACTCACTACAGGCCAAACATTTTCGATTCATGGAGACTCATTTTCAAAGGCGTCCTAGATCGGGATGTCGATTTTTTAGTTAGAAGAATATTGTGGTTTTTCTGTAATGTGATCAAAAAGTTTGTGTTATTTAAAACTCAATTGTTCATTCAGGATGTTTAGTTTATTGTGTTTGGTGTGTTTGTATATTTCAAATTGTTCCAAGGTGTTGTTGAGTTCGTGTCCTTTAGCTTTTATATGTAGAATGTGAAGGTTGGTAGTGATGTCAATAAAGACATGCCGATCTAGGATGCCTTTGAAGATGAGTTTACATGACTTGAACACGTTTCGTCAGAAGTGAGTAAAAATATCAAGTCTTTGAATTTACCATAAAATGGTGGTATTAACAACGCAAATCGTTATGGAACAAGAAATCCAGGAACTTATTTCATTTTATTTTACAGCGAAGAACAAGAGTTTATTTTTTGGCCAATCTAATAGGTTACCCTTACAGAGAGGGCCCGGGAGAGCGTTGCTTATCTAATCTGATTGAGTACATACCTGCTACGGCTCACGGCTATCACTTCCCCTTAATCTTAAGATTTCCATTTTTTTCATCTGACAAGAAACTCCCAAGCTTGTTTAGGATAATATCTGAGTGTGATTATGGCAGGAATTGTTCTTTGACAAATATGTTTTGGGGAGCTCGAGTTAAGACGTTGGGAATTTCGTTTCGAGGTTGCATGAAAGCGAAGAAACATTTCGTGAATTGTGGGGAACAGACAACTTTGGTCCCTCATGTCGTAAACGAGCGTGTTGCTGCACTCCTTTCACCTCTCTGTGTGCCTTCAGCCGGCTGTTTTAAAATTTATTTTTAACTACTTTATGTGAGCCGGCAGCACAGACCATGTTCTTTCTTTCTCTCTAGAGCTCTAGAGTCAACCGCGCTCTTGTTTACATCTACTCAAACATTATATTTCTTTCATAATTCTCACACACGAGAACCTTTTACTCTCACTTTCAATTTCCTTTTTTTTCTTCTTGCATTTTCTTTTTTCTTCTTACTTCTACTTTCTTCTCTCTTCTACTTCTTACTATTCTTATTCTTCGTTTTCCTCTTCATCTTTTTCTTCTTTTTTATTTTCGCTCTTCATCGTCCTCTTCTTTTCCTCCTTCTTCCTCCTATTTTTTCGTTCTTCCTCTTCTTCTCTTATTTTTCCTCTTCGTTTCTTTTTCTCCTTCTTTTCTTCTTCTTCTACTTCTCCTCCCTCTCCTCCTCCTAATCCTCCTATTTTTTGTTCTTCTTTCTTTTCTTCTTCTTCATCTTCTTCTTCTTCTTCTCTTTTTCCTCGTCCTCTTCCTCCTTGTCTTTGTCTTCGTCCCCCTCCTCCACCTCCTCCCATCCTTGTCTTCGTCCCCCTCCCTTCACCACCTCCTCTTTTTTTCTTCTGCTTTTTCTTTTATTTTTCTTGTTTTTTCTTCTTCCTCATCTCCTTTGTTCTCCTTTTTCTTTTTCATTTTTTTCTTCTTACTGCTTCTTTTTGCTCTTCGTTTTCCCTTCTTTTTTCCTCTTCTTCGGTTTCCTCCTCCTTCACCACCACTTTTGTTGTTCTTCTTTCTCTCGTTCTTCTTCTTTTCCTTTTCCTCAAACTCCTTCTCTTTCTTTTTTCTTCTTCTTCCTCTTCTTTTTCCTTATTTTTCCTCTTCTTTTTTCTTCCTTCTCTTCCTCTTGCTTATTTTATTCCCCTTTTTTCTTGTTTCTCTTCTTCTTGCTTCTTTTTTCTTTTCTTTTTGCGTCTTACTTTTTCTTCCTTTATCCTCCTCCTACTCCTTCTTCACCTCCTCCTTGTCTTTCACCTCTCTCTGTTCTTATTGTTGATCAAAATTACAAGTTTTTATACCTAATAAATATATTTAACGGATACCAAGGAGACAGTACATTTAGCCTATACTGCATAATTGAACTAAAATTTCATTAGATAAAAATGTTTACGTTAGATATAACACAATATAAAATGCTATAACGTGATGTAAATACAGCTTACTTTATCGTATGTCTTGCCAAACTAGTGCAACAATGAAGCTATTTTAACACTACTGTCACTTTTCAGTGCAGTATTATTTGGCATTAAAGCAACTGATAACATATTTAAAACCCTCGCTAGGCTCATCTTCCAACCTACATCTCTCTCGTTTTTATTTTACAGTTATCAGTATTATCTATTTTCTTTATCTACGACCATGTCATAATGTATACATTACAGTTTCACAATTGATGCCAAAACAGCTGTCTTTTCGAAATGCTTTTTGAAACCCGTTGTATAAAGAGCTCATTATAGTACAGGTTCTACATTATAACACGGGCTCTGGACCAATCAGAAGCATTTTTGATGGAATCAATATCGTAATTCAATATTGTGAAACTATCAGCTGATTTGATCAAACTGCTAACTAAGCTGCTAACCTAACAATCTACTATAACTTCTCGTATTTGAGATGAGAGGTTAGGTATCTCTGACAGTCACAGGTAAAATGAAATTGTTTTAATTAAATGTATACTAGTGGTCGTAGATAAAATAGTGTATGCAACGATTTTATTTGGCCATTAAAGCACTCGTGAGATATTTATAACACTCGCATTCGCTCGTGTTATAACTTACATCGAACTCGTGCTTTAATAAGGGTCAAAATAAAATCGTTGCATAAACTACTATTATAGTATTTACTCACACGCTTATTATTATTTTCCTTTCTTTCTCTCTTTTTTCATAAATTTTTTTACTCGAATTCGAATATTTTTTCTTTTTTTTTAAGAGATAATTACATGTTTAGTTTTCCTTCTTATAGAAAGATTAGTTTTAATTTTATTTTATTTCTAAGATGTGTGTATGTGCATTGATAAATTAGACTTGAATGGGAGGGTTGAGTGGTGGAGAGGGCCGACTGCGCCTTAAATTCGCCCTCCCAGGTGTAAATAATTGCAGTTATTTAATTCAATTCAATTTTTGTCGCTTGATGGAAGTTAAAATACAATCTTTGCATGAACTCCCATTCAAAAATGATTCCTAAATATTCCAAAGGAATGTAGAATGAATTAATCTTTGAAATAATTTCACAGAACCCTCCATTTTGCAAGACCCTCATCAATTTAAAATGTTTCTGTAACATGGACATTGTGGATTGTGATATCCTCAACATAAACAGAATTTCTTTCACCATTTTCTGACTAACCAATTATAAAATTGATGCTGAACAGAGACCACATCTCAGATTCGTCATCCATGAATTCATCCAATTAACGCGATTGTTATGTTCGCATTATAATCCAATTCCCCGAGTGGGGAATGAAGGGTCCCCTTTATCTATATATATTTGATGAAAACGGTTTATATATCTGTATATAGTTGAGGAACATAGTTGAAAGGAAATAGGGTCTGAACGACTGGAAGGAAGCCTGAGGGCCAAAAATTGATCCGTCTTGCATCTCCACAGTCTGAATAGAATTGAATTAGCAACGAGGGTGCATAATTCACTAAGATCATTCACTTTGCATTGTCACAACCCTTGCTTTGTCACATGCATTCATCATTCATTCTGCTTATAATTTATTATTGTCATCCATTATACGTCTACACTAATTGAAAGCATCCATCAAAGTTATTTCCATGAACGATTTTTATCGTATAGTACGGTGCAATTGGACCAAAAAACAGCCTAACCACAGCATTCAACGTAAAAGTTTCCCTCCAGCTACAAATTGTTCTATATGGTCCACATATTGCTTTTTAAAAAGTTACACCATTTTAAGCGTCGGGTTTGTAGGGGGAGGGGGTATAAGTTGGTGAATTAGTAGCTTTTCTCAAATATTTAAAAAACTATGCGGTTTAGCTCAAAAATGCCTTATACAAAAAAAATCTCAATTAAATTTCGAACAAAAATGGTTTTGCGTAATCTTGCTAAAGTGAACGGTTCCAGAGTTACGGAACGAAGTCATATTGCTCTTCAGTGGCGCACCCAGAAATGGCCTGTTGTTTGGGGGGGGGGGGTCAACTATGCGGTTTAGCTCAAAAGTGCATTATACAAAAATAATCTACATTAAATTGCGAACAAAAATGGTTTCTGTATAATCTTGTTAAAGTGTACGGTTCCAGAGTTACGGAGGGTATAAAAGTAGAAAATTGCGTATTTTTCAGATTTCTTTGAAAAAATATCACATTACCACTAAGGAAACTAATTTTTTATGCAGGATTGTGTTTTATAAATGCTTGCAATTTTAGTGGCCGGTGGTATGTTAGTGATAAGCCCTTGAAGAAATGACAACCTCGACACCCTCTCAAGGGGTGCTACTTTTTAAGGGAGAATAGGCTTCCACAGGCCTAGTAACCCAGTCAACTTGGACCGAAATAGGTCTAAGTTTAACTGTTAACTAACCTCTTTTTTATTTTTTTTTTGAGAATGAAGTCCACATAGGTCTGAGATCTGGGTAATGATTGGGATGATGGTGGTTGATGAGTTGGACCTACAGTTTTAGGTGGGTTCTGAACCACCGGGAAGTGATTTTACAGCAGAGAACAGTGTATTTTTTGCTGGCCAATCTAATCGGTCACCCTTACAAAGAGTGCCCAGGAGAACGCAGCTTATCTCTATCTTTATCTGATTGAACAGATACCTGCTACGGCTCACAGCTATCACTTCCCATGATGGTGGAATTGGATGATGGTGATTGATGAGTTGGACCTACAGTTTTAGGTGGGTTTCGAACCACCGGGAAGTGATTTTACAGCAGAGAACAGTGTATTTTTTGCTGGCCAATTTAATCTGTCACCCTTACAAAGAGTGTCCAGGAGAACGCAGCTTATCTTTATTTGATTGAACAGATACCTGCTGCACAATTATCATTTTTTGCAGAATATTCATTTCCACAGACTTGTTTCAAAGTATGAAGTCTTCAAAACGTAATCTCACAAGGAAAGATGAATTTTGTGTGTTTATTGGTCACCATACATGATTTAAAATAAAACTGATCAATCTAATATCAAAACTGACAATTTATTTCTATTTGAATTATGATCCAAATAGAGATAGTGTATAAGTGAGTGAAAATCATTTATTAAATAGAAATACAGTGTCAGTTTTGATATTAGATTGTTCATCAAGTATTTCGTCATGGAAAACATCACAGACAAACTATAATGTGTAATTTGGAGGGATTCATTTCACTTCTCTTTACATTCTTAGAACGATTCTTTAGAAGTGAAATCTTTAAATCTAAATCTTTAAAAGTAAAATGCATCCCTCCAGTATCTTCAAGTATAAGTGAGTGGAAATCATAGTTTAAATAGAAATACAGTGACAGGTTTGATATTAGATTGCTCAAGTATTTCGTCATGGAAACATCACAGACAAACTATAGTGTATAATTTGGAGTGACGCATTTCACTTCTCTTTAAATCCTTAAAACGATTCATTAGAAGTGAAATCTTTACATCTAAATCTTTAGAAGTAAAATGCATCCCTCCAGTATCTTCAAGTATAAGTGAGTGGAAATCATAGTTTAAATAGAAATACAGTGTCAGGTTTGATATTAGATTGTTTATCCAGTATTTCATCGTCATGAATCTATGATGTTTTTTATGACGAAATACTTGATGATCAATCTAATATCAAAACTGATTCTGCATTTCTATTGGAATATCGATTTACCTATATACCTGATTGAGTATAAATGATTATTTTAATAGAAATACAGTGTCAGTTTTGATATTAGACTGTTCAAATGAATAAATTGGTTTTAGAATTTGATAAGTATTTTTAACAAAATAGTATTTTTGGCTTAAAAGTTTTTATCAAAATTTAATACTATAAACTATTTTTAACTGTTTTTAGTGTTTCGAGTAAACTTTTCAATTGATGGTGTTTGAGTGAAAAAGAATAATTTTGTTATTTTTCGAAAGAAGTTTTTTAGTAAATCTAAATGTTTTAACTTCAATGTTTGGACTATGTAACATATTCAAAATTTGTGAAGAGAGCAGTTTTGGACCTGAGTCTGTTGCTCCTTCGCATTCATTGTAATTTTGTCACAATAAATAAATAACGTTACTTGCCAATTCTATACAAATCTATAGCACCAGACACATCCTTGATTCCTTGATGAACAATCTAATATCAAAACTGACACTGCCTTTCTATTAAAATAACGATTAACCTCAATATAAGTGAGTAAAAATGATTAATTAAATAGAAATACAGTGTCAGTATTGATATTAGAGTGTTCAAATGAATAAATTGGTTTTCGAATTTAATAA
The DNA here is from genome assembly GCA_948455865.1 of Conomelus anceps. Lineage (NCBI taxonomy): Eukaryota > Metazoa > Arthropoda > Insecta > Hemiptera > Delphacidae > Conomelus > Conomelus anceps. The sequence goes on from OX418225.1 coordinate 7,315,420, forward strand.
CGTTCCTTGCCAATTCTATACAAATCAATAGCGTCAAACACATCCTTGATTACTCAATTCATGTCAAAACAGAAACCCTATTCAGCTCAATTCATCTCGGAATTGAACAAGTTCATGGCGCAGACCGCCTGTCTGGCCTGAATGAGTTGCGGTTCGCCAAGATTGAGTTTTCTACCATCTCCCAACCACCAAACATCTGCTCCATCTGTAGCAAACAAACAATTTAGGAACTCTATAAATAAAATGTCGTCGTTGCTTTCGAACATATAAAATACTTCAGAAATATTTTTATTTTTGTCGTCCCCGCTCTACGAAAGACACTGGAATAAGTATATTGTGGAAACAATATATGTACGATGGGACATCTGCAGAATAAAGTTTCGTGGTCTAGTTTTATCTTCGTGTTTTGAAACTGAAAAATCCATTAAGAAACACAAACAACACATGAAAATAATGTAAGGAAAACTCGAGACTCAAATCTATTAAATACAAAAACAACACAACAATATATTGCAAAATGAATCAACCACTAAATAAAATTTGTAACTAACACAAACAACACATGCAAATTATAAACGTGAAACTCATAACTCAAATTCATTACATACACTTAAAAAACAACAAATATAATCAAAATGAAGCGAACAAATTACAAAATAAAGATGATAAATGGAAATTTTTATTTCTTGAAAATATTAAATAATGAATGAGTAAATAAATAATATTTTCCAGAAAATAAGTTTAAAACCTTTAAATTGAAACCTTCCCAATTATGTAGGACGCATGTACGGAAACGTAACTGAACCATGAATAGAATGAATGAATCTCAATAGTACTTTCTACGATTCAATATAATTTTTTTTTTTCAAATTCAAATTTTATTCAAACACACACAAAATACAACAGAAAACAAATTTACAATACAACAGTACAATAGTATAATAGTATAATATACAAAACAGAAACACAAATACAAAAACAATTAATATTTAATTATAATTATTATAGTAATTATATAGTTGCCAATAATAAATTAATCTAAAACTACATGTACATAATATAAGAAGACTACATCTACTTCTACTAAGAATTCATCGACCAATGGAAATAACACTTCTCAACTATGGTATGTGCAATGTTCTAGGGTAGGGATAAATTTATTGAAATCATGCGTTCTTCTATAATGTATAATATTATAATAAATACAATGTAGGTAATATAATTTTCAAAACGGTTTAATTTCTTTATTTCGGTTCGGTCCATTTTTTTTTCTTAGGATGAAGCCCACATAGGTCTTAGACCTGTGCGTGGGTAATGAGTAGGATGATGGCGATTGATGATTTATTTTGGAATGAAATTGAATCATGACGAAATGAGTGATCGAAAGAATGTACAGAAGAAAAGGGGTTAAGGATGGGCAATGTGAGCAAGGCAGAAAGCAGAGAATGAAGAGGAAACAGAAAAACGTGTACGGGAAGTAGGGATTGTAAGATTGGTGAGAGAGAGCGAAGAATGATTTGGTTGAAACAAAATGGAAAATATAGGAGAAAATAGGGGTTGAAAGATTGACAAACGATAATAATTTATTTAAAAGAAGTGGAAATTATGGAAGAGAAAAGGGGTGGAAAGTGGAAGTATGAGATAAAAAGAATAGAAAAAACGTGGGAGGGAAATAGGAGTTGGATTTTTGACAAGAAGGAATAATTAGTTTGAAAAGAAGTTGAAAAACGTGGGAGAAAATAGGGATTGCAAAATTGACAACAGTGAAAGTATTAGATAAAAAGAAATAGAAACATGTGGAAGGGGAATGGTTGCCAGGGGAGTAAGGGGAATAGTTGACAACAGGGAATAATTTCGTTTAATAGAAATGAAAAAGCGCGGGAGGTAGGGGAAAATGGGCTTAAAGATAAAAAGAAAAAACCTGGGAGGGAAATAGGAGATTGACAGGGTGAGCAAGAGAGTTGGAGGAAGTGAGAGAGAGCCGGATAGAAAAGAAAGTGTCAATTTTGGCGAAGCAATGAAAGGTCTCAGCTGGTGTGAAGTTAATTTGCAGTGTAATGGATCAGGATTAAGGGCAAGGCGCCTCTCCGAATACAAAGACTGAAAGCAAAGTCATGTTGGTCGATGAGTGTAGTGTGTACGGTGTACGGAATATTCTCCCCACAGTTTTACGCCCGGTATTCTGTCATAGAGGGACGGACCATCTCACACTTGCACGACTTTTGCGCATGCGTCAATTTAGAAAAAGTTGAGGATTGTCGAACTTTATGTTTTGAGAGATGTCAAAAATATGATCTTGGATCATTTTCGTATTTCCTCCCTTTATTCTAATACAGTTATAACACTGGAGATTTGTTAGTTTGAAGTAACTGAAATAATTTAACAAACTAACAAATACACAGAAACAGAACTTATTTATTTCGAATTCCTCTAAGTGCTATTAATTTATACGGAAGACTTTTGCAATGATGGATATTGACATCATTGAATAGCTGATGGAAATCGATGAATCCAAAGAGAAGCTTCATCAGATGTCCACCTCACAAAAATGGGAGTTTTCAAGTGAGAAATTAAAATAGTGAGCAATAAAAAAGAACGTCTAAAATACATGAAAGACTTATTCACTTGATATTCAAACATTAATAATTTTTGTTGAAAATATATCAATGACGCATGTAACATTTATCCGTGTGATAGCTATTTATTATTAGTGTAATGCTTCCTTAGACACGGTTGGAGGTCCATTCTCATTATTGGAGAGTAGGCATTACACCAATACGAAATAGTTATCACACGAATAAGTAACTGTTAAATTCGACATTATTGTATTTCCAACAATTATTAATGTTTGAACATCAAGCGAAAACTACATGATGGAACTACATAAAATTTAAAAGAATGTTAAAATATAATTATTGGATTTCTTGTTCCACAACGATCTGCGTTGTTAATATTAACTTTTTATTTTAAATTTAACGACTTTCAGTCAGTTTTAAATTGTGAATATATAATAAATGTACTCACACTTGGCTGAACGTTTTCGAGTTATTGAGGCCTTGAAGATGAGTCTCAATAGCTCGAAAACGTTCGGCCAAGTGTGAGTACAATTATTATATAAGTCATCGAATGGTTTTTTCTCTGCGCAATTACATGAGCTGAATTCTAACAGATCTATAATGGGGTGTGCACAACACTTCAGGGTACATAATTACATAATCAGTGCTAGAAAAAGAACTAATTAACAATTTAAAGCTGACTGGAAGTCGTTGAATTTACAATAAAAAGTGGATAAAATTTTTATGAAATTCGATATTGAGTCTTGAAGGAGTGAATATGAAAATTCAACAAAAATTAAATAAGTGAATGATAGTCTACCAGTTATAAATATAAAAAAATGTACTATTGTTCAAAAACTATAAATATTCATTAGAACCACACATTATTTATGCTTTTAAATGTTCTTTTTCAATTTATTCACTTGAAAACTTCCATTACTGTGAGGTGCGCATTTAATACCAGAAATAGAACCCGATATTTCTAATTCCGAGTACGATCCATAAACTTGAGATTTGAAGTGCTCACAGCATTAGCTACCCGCTATTAAGCGCAGACGGTAAAAAAGGTACTCAAAAAATTGAAAGCAGAAGCTTTCGGTTGTTCGTTTTTGACCTTCAGTTGTGACGTAAATTGGCTAGCTTACTTCTGACTTGTTCCAAAATAGCTGAACGGTGTGCTCTTGATGACTGTTGCTTGAAAACAATATGCTTTGAAGTCACCTCGTCATACTAAGCAAGTTAAATGATGCGATTTTCAAAAAGATTATCAGTCAGATTTCTTTTGAGACTGGGAACTCGTTTTTCACTTTTAGACAGATATTTATGGACATTAGCACCGTATGAATTACCCTAAAATAATTAGGCTGTTGATATATTGAAATTGGGCTTGACAGAATCATGGGTTTAGTTCAGTCTTCCATGTGAAATAATCAAAAATGATCTATAGTATTAAAAATTTATGAATCTAAGTCCTATCCCAAGTCTGAACCTTGTTTCCTTGTTTGATGATTATTTTACTTTATTTGTACATTACGTCTTGGAGACTGTAGTTAAGGAGTATAAGAAAAGTTAGGTCAACAATTATACTATCTTATACTCTAGTTACCATAATTACTATATCAATTAGTTGGGGTGAGGCTTAATTTTGATGTGAAAGGAACTCTTGTTCACTATAAAAAGATTTATCAACTGAATATTTTTTAAATTGTTCAAATATTTCTATATTTTCAGACTCTTTAAAAAATTCGGTAGCTTGTAGTATAGTTTCCTTCCTATATAACTAGGTTTTTGTTTGAATAAGCTACTATTGTGACTCACCAAGTGATCTCCTCGGCTTCTTCTTGTATTATAATTCTAAATAATGATGATGATACTGTCTGATTAACAAATACTGTTCTATGCAGTAAAATCACTTCCCAGTGGTTCGGTAGCTACCTTAAACTGTAGGTACAACTCATCCATCTTCATCATCCAACTCATTACCCACGCATAGGTCTCAGACCAATGTGGGCTTCATTCTCCCAAAACGAATTTTAAAACTGTTTCAAATAATAGCTGATGAAATTTATATGAACGAACTATCTCTGTCAATTCTATTTAAACTAGCGCTGTAACTCGTAGAAAATGATTGTGAATTATTGTGCTTCGAAGATGGATTTTTTAGTGAAACAGACCTAACCTAAGATTTCTATTCTAATTTCAAATTTTGTTAAAAGCAGTTTTGGGCAATAGCCTGTTGTATTCACATTGATTGTATGTTAATTAAATGAAATAAATAAAACTAGATAAATTGGAAAAAACTGGACTTTAAAAACTATATGGCTTTACTACCACTGAACTTCTTTTCTTGTGGGTACTTTTTAGTAGCAATAATATTATTGGAATTGTAATTTTTGTATTTTCCTATCCACCTTTATCTTGCATGTTTTCTGGGAACATCAAGATGACTTTTTTGATAAACCACAGTCTACTTTATAAATTATTGGTATTAGTGATGGGGATATTGTGCTAGCTATCATTACGTCCTGAGACTCCGGAGTCAGATCAACAATTATTTACAATATACAATATTATTACCAACTTTTCACTCCAGTTACCATAATTACAATTTCAAATAGTTGAGGTGCACATAATTTCGATAAGTAATAAACTTTTGTATACTATAAAAAGATTTACTGAATATTCTTGCATTTTTTAAAAATACTTCTATATTTTCAAGCCTGTCTCCTAAGGAATTTTTAATGTAAAAATCTTTTAAAAAATTCATAGAATACTGAGTTAATAAATTTAAATGTTACTATAATGTAATTTTTAATCTATGTAAATAAAATTAGAGTTTTGTCTGTACATTTACAAGAATTATATATTTTTTGGTTATTTTTACGTTTTATACATTAAAGAAGCCGAAACAAGTCTCATCTCAATTTCTGTCTGTCAAGTTATTTATCAGTATTGAAAACTTTTTTACAATGTCTTTAGCAAAAAAAACTAAATTAACTTTTTTTTAACAGAATAATAAACGTTTAAAAACCAAGTATTGTGCGATTTTGGATACATTCACGTGATTTACCATGATATATCAATCAGCTGTTCTCAAATATTCTCTCTGATAACTGTCACTGAATTGTTTACGTTCTAAGTTGGAAATGCTCAGCTGGAAATATGTAAATCTATATAAATAAAATTGGAGTTTTGTCTGTACATTTATCAGAATTGTATATTTTTTGGTTATTTTTACGTTTTATACATTAAATAAGCCTTAAAATAGTCTTATCTCACTTTCTGTCTGTCTGTCTGTCTGTCTGTCTGTCACGGCCGCAAAGGTATTTTTCGCGGCCTTCTCCTCAAAAACGAAAGCATCGATCGGGATTTTAGTTATTGAACAGTATTGAAAACATTATTGACAATGTCTTTAGCTATAAAAAACTAAAATAACTTTTCATTTAACAGAGTAATAAACGTTTAAAAACCAAGTGCTGTGCGATTTTGGATACATTTTACGCGGCCTTCTCCTCAAAAACGAGAGCATCGATCGGGATTTTAGTTATTGAACAGTATTGAAAACATTATTGACAATGTCTTTAGCTATAAAAAACTAAATTAACTTTTTTTTCAACAGAATAATAAACGTTTAAAAACCAAGTATTGTGCGGTTTTGGATACATTTCTTCCAAGTTTTATTACCACATAAGAATAAGAACAAATCACGTAATTTATCATGATATATCAATCAGCTGTTCTCAAATATAAATGGTGGGCCCTTCGCGGCGTTATTTACGCTGTCTGCAGACTTGCGTAGTCGGAGCATTGCAGTCTTTCATGAAACATATGACTGGTGAATCAAAGCTCATGTTATGTTTCATCAATTATTTCTTTGTTGAAAAAAAAAATTTCAAATTTCAATTTATCAAAACAAAAATTAACATTTTAGGAAGGTGCGGTTTGTACCAGGCTCTTGGGAATTCGCCAGGTAGCACTATTATTACCACATAAGAAAAAATCACGTAATTTATCATGATATATCAATCAGCTGTTCTCAAAAAATATTCTCTCCGATACCTGTCACTGAATTGTTTACGTTCTAAGTTGTTTACTAAGGTCCCGGCCATGGTCCCGGCCCGTTCACACGATACAGTTTTTGTGCGGTACAGTAAATTTGCTGTATCAGTTATTTTGCAGTGCTTTCGTTTGCATGTACATTTCATATTGTATGTTCACACAATACTGTTTCGACTGGATCCAGTAAAAAAGCTGTTCTAGCCGATTTCTACATTCGGTTTTGTCTTCGAAAACTGTATCGCTAAAATCAGCTGTACCGCAAAATAACTATCCGTATCCGGTGGCACATGTATTGTACCAGTAATGGACATGGTGGAATGATACATTGATACATGTAACATTCCACCATGAGTAATGGATATGTTAAAACGATACGCTTATTATGCTGGAAGTAGTCTTCAGATCGTCAGCATTGATCTCCTTCATTGATATTCTTTAGCATTGATCTTCTTATTAGTGAATTCCAGTGTCCAGAAGTGGAAGATATTAATTGTGAAAATTTAATTTCTCTAATATATGAGAGACTCGCCTTGTGGGACAAGACTTAAGATTAATATAAAAATAAAGAGAAAAAAATGTGTGGAATATTGAAACCAGAATTTGCGTACTTTGATCAAAATTTAAGAGAAACCTTCAGTAAGAAACTTATTTGAAAAAATCTTACACAAATAAAAAAAAATCCTGGACTGGAATAAATAAATCTGAACTGGAAGCTCAATGGAAGAAGGAGGAGAGCACAGCAATAAGCAGCAAAGCCGGACCGTGTGAACATCACAGTACAGTTGACGCCGTACAGTAAAAAAACCGTACCGCAAAAAAACTGTATCGTCTGAACGGGGGGGCCTAAGCTGCTAACAACTTCATGATCGTTGCTATCAAAAAAGCCGAAACATATTTAGTCTTATTTCTAAACATAATCCGTACGTAGGACGGGCACAATAGCTAGTATGTTAATGAAACAACAACGGGAGACAATGGATACCCTACATACAGGAGGCGCTCCCCATATGACGGAGGTCATTATGTCCCTGTCAAGGTTGGAAATGAAGAGATCCCAATGGACAATCGATGGGTAGTGCCCTACTCACCTGTATTATCACGTACATTCAAAACCCACATCAATGTTGACAAATGTAATTATAAATGCTATCAAAACAAAATGTAATTAAAAATGTTTTTTTAAATGATATGTATGTCTTATTTCTAAAAATAATCCGTACGTAGGACGGGTACAATAGCTAGTGTAGTATAAAATAGTTCCTTCCAGAATAATATTCATATTCAAATCGTTGTGCAATTCATACAAGATTGAATGATACACTTTTCAATTTTGTAATGTACATGAAATGTATATAGGCCTAGATGATATTCATATTGTAAATAATATTGTGGTGTTATGTCTTCCACTCCAAGTGGAATTTTCAGATAAATTTTATTTTATTTCACTTTTTCTAATCTTGATGCATATTTTTAACAAGGTAACGCGAATGTTGTGATAAAAATATCTCATTTCCTAAAGACTTCACGATAAGTTTTTTCTTAGTAATTTAGTTCCGCTCAATAATGATTCCGGTTGAAAGAGCGCGTCTTTTGAAATTCAATAATCTGGAAGTAATGAGTGAGTTCGACGGGTGTTATGGCAATAATTAATTAAAAGAGCGTGAAAAAGCGATAAGTACTCGCTTTTGAAGCGAGCTCTTCCTTTTAATGAATAACCAGCAATGTAATCAGTTTATTACCTTGGAAGACGTTCAAGTTCATCTTTTTAATTTATTGATGATGGAGGATCCTTACTTTTAACTTTCTTTCAACATTTTAAGTGAAAAAGGTTCCAAAGAGGAATTTTAGTTTTATTAGTCTCCTTACCCTTCATTCTCTCAATATTGAAAATAGGGAAATAAGATGATCAAGGGATTAAGATAATAGGGAGTAACATTAATCAACATAAAAAATTGTAAAACCCTCCTAAATAAGTTGAATAGGAAAGACTATCACGAATTATAAGTTATTCATCAAGTTTACTACTATAACTACACTTTATTCGGTTTTATTAGCGCGGTTGGTTCGAGCGCTTGTCTGTGATAAGATAAGGCGCTTGCTGGCTTCGTGTCCTGCAGCCTTGGGTTCGAATCTCATTCAGCCATTGATGTTTCTCATCATTAACCCATGGATGTTTCTTATCATTCACCCATTCACCTCAATACCCACGCACAAGTCTCCTGAATAAAAAAAGTCATTACAAGTGCACCTGGAAAAATTTTTGCAAAATTAAAAATTTTAAGAAATTTTTATTAAACCCCAAATATTTATCATAAACTGATAATGATACCAAAGTAGCCAGAATAGAGTTATGCAAAGCAAGTTCATTTTTTATGAAATGAAAGATTATCATAATATAGTACAGAATATACAGTACAACATTTGATTTTATGTATATGTAATAAAGTGTGGAATGAGATATATATTTATATTAGAGCTCAGGTTCAGATGTTTAGTTAGGAAGAGAAAAAAGAATGTATGGTATGGACACATCACTAGCTACTATTAAAATGAGAATTAGAAAAAAATTCATTGTCATAATGATATACAAGATATTCAATTGAATAAGATTGAAAATAACTGTTGAAAAGTCATTGAATTGTATTTGTCGTTTTAATGCAATATTTTATCTCTTATTTTCTGTCTCTTTTCAATTACTGTCAATTTAGAGTAGCTACTCCGCTTGAATAATCATATTTATGTGATATTTGACTGTATTTATTTAGGCTATGTATTTGTATTAATTCATTTTTACTATTTTTTTTCTGTTCGACAGGTACCGTATACGTTTCTGGAACTTGAAGCATGATGGTTTTCATTATTCATTCTCTATTTTACTGTGAGTACTGTACTTCAAGTTTTTATTCAGCCTATATCAGTAGTATGCATATAACCTATGTAAATTAGTCTTTAGATTAGTTTTTTAATATGCGTCCATACGGTCTCAATTTTTTTCTTTTAGTGTAATATGCATACCAACATTCTTATAAAAAATGATGTTGATGTAACCTGGAATAATATCATAACGTTTTTTTAGTTTCCCAAAGATTACTTTTGAGGAGACGAGGTGTTTCTTAAATGACTTATTCAAATACATTTATATTCCTAAATGCTTCCTTGTATACAATGTACCTTGAATCTATTGAACGAATTTTGTATTTCACCTTCTGTATTGCACATTGGGTGAAATGATTTAAAACAACCAGTTAGGTACAATTCATTTCCGGTGAATAGGCCAGAAATATGTGATTTATGGGTACAAAACTGCGCCAATGAGAGTTTAGAGACTGTGTCAAAAAAAACATTGAACAATAAGTTGTGACATTTCATATTCTTTTAAACACATGCTCTGTGAAAATAACTTCATCAGGAGCCTCTTGTTCCAAAAATACTTCGATTCTATCTATTTTAATATGAATGAATTGAATATTCTGATCCAACATGGTGAATACTTCCTTATCATCCCTTACCATACTACTTTATCATTGCTTTTACATATTGAAATAGATCTACTTAATCTCAGAATCTTGGGAGCCTATCAGATTACAAGAGTTTCTTCCTGACTTTTTGATCGATTAACGTCTTTTAATACAATTGAAGATTTATGAATTTGTAATAGCATCTGTGTATCAGAGCAATCATGGCTAGATTAATTCTGGATTTTTGAATTTCAAGTGGTATGATTATTATTGATTATTTTTGATGCTGGACTTGAGATACTTTCTTGGGAATTTGATCTAAATCAGTATCTTCGAAACGGCCGTTTTTTTGTAACCACCTTCTCCTAGGATAAGCTGGAAATGAATTACCCTTTCGCCCTTTACCAAAATGAGTTGTTTGCTGGCGTGTTCTCAGCCTGGCGGCTCACTATACTTATTTGGAATATTAGAAATGATTTTTTTCTCTCAAACAAATATGTTATTCCTCGTAATGATAACCTTACTGTTGTGAATTATCAAAATTCATATTATTCATATGAATTTTATTTATATTTGTGAATTTATATCATTTTATAGTTTTAGAAATTAAGCCATGAAGAACTAAAACGTTTTTTTTAAAGTAACATGTATCCTTGTGTGTGTTCGTTCACCAGCTGTGGACGAAACAAGGATCATTGTTTTTTAATAATTTAACGGGTAGTAGACGTGAATTTGTGGGATGCTATTTTCAGGAAGCTATAGTGGATACCGTCAAGCTCTGCTTGAAACTGCTCTCAAAAGCCTACATTAACAAACATGTTTATAATTCAACTATTTCCATACAATTCCCAAGAAAATTCAGAGAAATTTTAAAATCAATCATTTTAAAATCGAGGCTTCAACAGTTTTTTATGCTTTATTCAATGGGAAATACTGTACCTCAATATTTAAGTCTTTCAAGACCCTGCAATACAAATATATATAAAGTTCAACAAATAATGATGTTTGATTGTAAAGGATTAGTTCAAAACAATCTGCAGAAGTTGAATAATGAAAAAGGTTAATGAGAATTGAGAAGGATTGAGCATTCGTCCCATCTTTCTTGCATTTGACTCGCTGGCTTGTAGATGAGTAGAATCAGAATGAAGGTAGGACAGAAAGTCTATCATTCGTCTATCATTGGGTTTGTCCTCATTCTTTCTCTCTCATACACAGTTCCGCTCTCTTTCGCATAGTGCTGTGGAGTGGGGTCAAGCCAGTTGGTCACCTTCTCTCTCATACCCAGTTCCTCTTTCACTCGCTCCAAGTCGTTCCACCAGATTGCGCTTACTGCACCGTGCCGTTACGACCAGATATCAAAAGATGACAATAGATCGCGCCAGCATTTTTTCGTCCAATATTTTAACATTGAGGTGGGACATCTACTTACCATCCCTGATCAATGGTAATACCCATTTACAAATTAAAAATAAAGCAAGTCTTTTTGACAAATATGCCTCAAATATAATAGGGGAAGTGATAGCCGAGTGCCATAGCAGGTATCTGTTCAATCAGAGACAAGCCAAGAAACTCCTGGACGCTCTTTGTAAGGGTGACCAATTGGATTGCCCAGCAAAAAAAGGACCGTTCAATTGAGTTGTGTCAAATTATTTGATATTTCGTGGACTTTAGATGTGAATAATTGGTTATTATATATAATTCTTCTTCTACTCAAACAGGTTCTTGGTACTTGCAAAGAAGACATAGTCTTTGAAAGCTTATTTTATTATTTGTATAAGTATTATAAATTCTCATTTTTAAAATCTTGAAATATTAATTTTACAAAGACATGAGTTAATTTATAAACCAAGGATAGGTGGGATACTTGATATGATTTTTAAAATAATGGAGCTCCTTCTTCAAATAATTGCAAGAGTTGGTCAAGAGTTGGCTTGTGCAAGGTACATCTTTACTGCAATCTTTACAATACTAAATAAACATCAATTATCAATACATCCCCATTACATCAATGATACATATTTTATGAGAAGTTTCAGTTATAAACTAACAAATCGTTATTGCGTAGGTGGAAACATTTAGTATTTTTCAAATTAATTCATAGCTCAACACAACATGTCGATACAAACTGAATTTTTTTAGTAACAAATAATGCTTTTCTGTCATCTTTATGGCTCGATTATCCAACATAAACGACAAGAACTTTTTCAAATATGATGATGTGTTAATTTATGATGACATTAACGAAATAATGACATGGAAGGCTAGTCGTGCGTTATTAACGTTATTATAACGTTAGGTTCATGCGTTGTTTTTAACGCTAGTTGAGTTCTAGCAAAGATAATTAGAGTCTTTAGGTTATGTTTAGGTTAGGTCTAGCGTAGGTTAGGTTGTCTGTGATGCGAGTGAGACAGTGAATGATTTTTAGACAGTCATGGTGGATGAGACAGCTTCTCAAATGTCTTGTTTATCCACACAGAGTAAGTAAATTTCACTTTCTTCCGAAACAAAGCGAGTCGGTAGCACTAGCCTGCAGCCTAATAAAAGATAAAAGCCACATAATTGGGTGCAATTAAAATGATTAAGTATTTCGTTCTGGAAAGGAATGCTGGAGGGGACGAGCGTTAAAGATGTCAGCGGTTGGAAGTGGTACTTCTTGATGAGGTCGTTAAGTCCCTTTCAGGGACTTTGTGCTTCAGGGCAGGCGTCTTTCAAAGTACCCCCTCCTACTTGAAACTAAGTGTACACAGTCTTTATTAAGATCTGACCACTCAATCATATTTTTTCAACTTTCTTACGCATTTATAATTTTCATTATTGTGAAAGGAGTTTGTTGATTTAAACGTTTTTTCATTTTGGTCTGTTGTTTCAGGGACAATGTTTTCCATCTTGGACGTTGTTTTAGGTGGATATTTTTGAGTAACAATGCTTTCATCCATTTTAAGTGTTAGGGAAGGATTAGGTTGATTCAACGTTTTTAATTTTCGTCATTGTTTTAGCTGGATATTCTTGAAGAACAATCTTTCTCATTTTTAACGTTAGTTTAGCTGGATATTTATGAGAAACAATGTTTTCATCAACTTTAACTATCAGGGAAGGATTTGGTTGATTTAACACGTTGTTAATTTTCTTCATTGTTTTAGTTGGATATTTTTGAGGAACAATGTTTTATTGTCATTTACTCAGTGAATCTTTCAAGTCCATTGTGATGCAGTTGTTTTTCCATACTCATTCTTTTTTTTAAGTGATTGGTTATAGTGAGTGAATATTTTTTCTCATATTCATTGTTCTTCTATTTTAACGATTGCTTCAGCTGGATATTCAAGGAACAATGTGATTATTCACTTTTAACCAATGTAAAAGTGTACTGTGATGCAATAGATGCTAAAGCTGCAATATTATAACATAATGAAAGAGTAAAGACGCCACTGGTATAAAGCTGTTCTAGGATGCACAGCACAGCTTTGAACTGATCGTAGTCCAGTTTTGTAGCTTCATACAGCTTACCTCATCATACTACAGTAAAGAATGCTCAGTAAGCAGCTCAGATCTGCCACGCTTTCAGTTGCCAACTGGCTGCGACGCAGCTCAGCACAGCACCGCTTTTGGTGGCAGGTTATGATGCTGCCTAGTGTCCCTTTTTAGGAGGTGCCTTCTATCATAGAATAAGTCTATGCTTCTATGATTGGTCTATGCTTCTATTTTACAAATTGAAATAGTATTGGGCCTTGTTAAATTTAGATTGCGACTAAAAAGCAGCATGTACCATACATGCAATTTTGTATGAGTTTTTTGCTATTTTTTATAATTTATTGAAAAATAATAATATTAGAAAATATCGTTAATTCGCGCGCTTGTAAGCAATACAGTGGTTGAAAGTGAGTCTATTACTACAGAACCTTTTCCAGTTCTTGGATTTATTAAATTCACTATGGTTTCAACACTCCAAAAATAATTTTGAGACTAGTTCAAAAGCAATAAGCAGAATCCGAATTTTCATGCCTTTTTGAATCATCATGGAATCAATGACCATACAGATTTACGTCATAAAATTTAGAGCAAGTGTAGGTATTTTCTTAACGCCAATCAAATGTGAAATAATCCTTTTTCTTATCGTCTTTGCTCCAACTCAGCTTCTCTATGAGTGAGATTCAGAGTTGAAGATACAGAGAGCTTTATTTGAGTGAAAGTACAATTTTTTACTACTGACTATAACCGTACAATGAATGACATCACCTAGATTCATGGGAAAATAGAAGACTGTTCAAAAGAGATACGATACGTTTACATTGTATTGTATGTTTGATTACTGACATTAATAAGAATTTTTGCATAATAAATTAAATGAAATACCCAGGTGATACATTTACATGAAAAGGCGGAGTTAGTGTTGAAGAGCCCTCTCTCTCACTCAACCTACAGTTGAATTCTATTTTTTTTCTTTTTTGTAGATTACGTCTTGGAGACTCCAGTTAAGGAGTATAAGACAAGTTAGATCAACAATTATACACTAGATACCATAATTACTATATCAGTTAGTTGGTTAGTTGAGGTGAGGCTTAATTTTGATGTGAAAGGAACTCCTGTACACTGAAAAGCTTTATCAACTAAATATTTTTTCAATTTTTTTTTAAATATTTCTATGTTTTCAAGACTCTTTAAAAACTATTAGAACTAGTCTTTGCAGAATAAAAGTATAAAGTATACCTATAATTTCCTCATGTTTTCTCAGGTTCTTTCTCTCATTTTTCTTCTTATTTTCATCCCTTTTATAAGATTTATGTAAACAGGGGCCACTCTTACAACGGATGAGAGTGGTACTTTAGTGGAGAGCATCTTGCGTAGAAGACGTGCGTACTACAGAGCGGCAGTACCTATATAGAGGGCGCTGAGGGCGGAGTTAGAACATCGTTAGACACTCTCTGAGTCATTAGCAGGCATTTAATGGCTCTCACAAAACGGAGACGACGGTGGCTGAGGCTCTCCTTTATCTTATAGCTCAACTCTTGATCATAATAATGAGTGGATCTATGATGATGATGATGATGATGATGATGGTGGTGATGTTGATGGTTATGATGATCATTACGTAGGCCTCCTCATTATTCTAAACGTGTGCTTCTAAAGGGCGAAACAGGAGGTGAATTATTATACCTTTAAACTGCGATAAAGGAGAATTTGATCCATTGTGTTATGAAAAGGAATATCTTTGTTATCATAAAGCAAACTTGATACATTGCGCTGAAAAATTGAAATAGAATAGAACAGAATAATAATTTATTTCTGCAACACAACATCATACAATAAATAATACACACAGTAACCTTAATTATGACATCATATAAATGAAAAAAAAAAACTTGATTCAATAAATTTAAAGTGAAAAAAAATTGATAGAACAAATACAATTGACAAAAACAGATTAGATAAGGATAAGATTTTAGTGTACTGTGGTGCAGAAATATAAGGCACCCCTGTAAATAAAAATGGAGTTGTAGATGTTGAAATGAGGCGTGAGTTAATGTGAATGAGGAGATGATAGCTGGAGCAAATAGAAAGAAATTAATTTTCCAAATCACAAAACATACAATATAATTTCAAGCTTGTTAAAAAAGCAAATTTAACGCCACCTTTGAGAAACCTGTGACCGATCCTTCCAATAAACATAAATATAATAGAAAAAATTGTATAAACTGAAGAAATTAATATTCTTTTCCCTATGTGACAATTTATTGAAATTAAATTTTTTTTTTTTTTTTGGAGGATGAAGCCCACATAGGTCTAAGACCTGTGCGTGGGTAATGAGTTGGATGATGGTGATTTATGAGTTGGACCTACAGTTTTAGGTGGATTCCGAACCACCGGGAAGTGATTTTCAGCAGAGAACAGTGTCTTTTGCTGGCCAATCTAATCGGGCACCGTTTCAAACAGGACCTACGAGAACGCAGCTTATCTATCTGATTGAAATTTGATTTGGTACTTGTATATGGAAAGTTTTTCAAGTTTGAATAGTAAGTAATTGGATCAGTAATTTCCATTTTTTGGATAATAAATTGCCCGTGAGGGTGCTTGCATCAAATATAATCACCATCGGTATATCAAACACATGTTATGTGATTGTCGTTTTTACGCTGTTCTTATCTGTCAAACACAACACCATGGCTGTGTTAGATTTTTCGATGGTGATTTTTTCGACTAGCTTAGCTTACTGGTTGATCCATTATGCAAGCATCCTAGACGCTCTTCGGTTGTTTTCAACGCTATTAAATTATATTGGGGTTTGAAGGGCTTTTGGTTTAGAAGTGTTAAATTAAAAGAATTGTTTAGAAGTGTTAAATTTGAAAAAAGAAGAGAATGGTTCGTTTAAAGTTGTATTATAAGATTTAGTTCATGTTTATTTGGTGGTTCGGAATCCACCTAAAACTGTACGTCTACCCATATCATTATTATGTTTCATCATCGGCATTAAAGAAATAGTTGGGTTTTTTTTGGAGAATAGCATACAATATATTTCTTTCCCTATTTCGATTCTCTTTGTTGATTCTTGGAGAGCATAAGCCCCAATTTTCCTGTGAATACATTTTTGTATTATTACCTATTTTTGTATTATTGACTATTCTAGTCAATTAGTATTAGTCAATTTAACTAGTCAATTAGATTCAAAGATGGTTTGAATCACTTTCAAGCACATTTTTATTTTTCCACATATCTATTCGAATCAATTAATAGTTCAAAGATGGATTGAATCACTTTCAAGGAAGGAAGTGTACTTGAATTTAAGATTTCAAGGACACACTTGAAAAAGAGATCGCTCTTTCTCTTCCCATTCACTTCTCCCTCATTCTCTCCTTCTTCCTCTCCCAGGTTAGCATCCATTTTCATCCGTGTCACTAAGCAAGAAGAATCACGTGATTTACTTTTTCAATTTGTAGAAGAGGAGCTTGTCGATGTCTGGAGAAGAAATGTGCCTTCTGGAATGAAATTGTCTGCCTGCTGTAACAAAAGGCAGATCGGAAACGCGTTTCTTATGGCATTTGCTGCAGGACAAAGAGATCAAAGAGCAAGCAGCAAGAAGAAGAAAAAGGACTAGTAAGAGACAAAAGAGAATGGCAAGATTAAGTTAGTTTCGAAAGAAGAAAGTAAGTCAGGATTGGCTAGAAATTGGATCAGTAGCTGAGAGCTAGTGATCCTTGCATGGAGGAAAAAAGAAATCAAATGTGATTGGCTGCTTATATACTGTCCCCAAGTTCATAGACTGTTGATATTTTCTGGTTTCCATTATCTGTACTCTGCGGCTATTTCTCATGTCTTCCATTAACATAAATAAATTTCTACATTCTTTAGAATAAAAAAATCTTGGTGATCCTTGCATGAAGGAAAAAAGGAAGGAAATCTGTGGCGATTGTGTTTTTGATACTGTCCCTTGAGGTCTGTTTACACAGTGCGAGTTGCTTACCAGACAGTGGACATCTGCACTCGCACAATCACTTGCATAACAGTAGCTTGACTAGCCTGCCCAGTCACAAAAGTGCGAGTTGCTGGGGTGAAATTAGACAGCTACTGCTTGTGTGTACTCGCTTCAAGTAGTTGCTATTCACGTATGCTTTGCTTCCTACAATTTATTTTCGCAAAATTCACGACTGCTCACGGTTCATGCAGTGACAAAAGCGTTAAGAAAAATACTGTATGCGGAATTACTTCGAGCTGAAACTGCAACAAAAAAAGAACGGGGAAAAAGAACAATTTGAAAAGGAAAGGGGCAACGGATACAATATTGAGAGTATAATGGTTACAATGGCAATATTCAGTACCTGGATTTTTTGTTTCAAAATATTGCAAATAAACAATATCTGTGCTCATGAATAATAACTCAAAACAACGTATACAAAATTCAAAATTTTTGCTCATTGTGTCAGCAAATGCAGATGTTTTCATAATGATGTAATTCGTTTATTAGCTAATTTAGGCCCGCTACTTTTTTTTTGAGGATGAAGCCCACATGGGTCTGAGACCTGTGCATGGGCAATGAGTTGGATGATGGTGATTGATGAATTGGACCTACAGTTTTAGGTGGGTTCCGAACCACCGGGAAGTGATTTTACAGCAGAGAACAGTGTCTTTTTTGCTGGCCAATCTAATCGGTCACCGTTACGAACAGGACCTACGAGAACGCAGCTTATCTCTCTGATTGAACAGATACCTGCTACGGCTCACGGCTATCACTTCCCTATCACTTCTCTACTACGCTTATCTGTTTCACTCTCAATATAACTATTGGATCTGAGAGTTGCTTATCTTAATAATACTGTAGTCATCCATGTACAGTACATTATAGATTCTGGCAAAATAAAGTCATCTGAATCTAAATCTAAAGCACTCTATAAATAGCTCTCTAACTCCCCCCTCTCTTACTCTCACACTCACTCTCTCTCTCTCACTCCCTCCCTCACTCGGTCCCTTTCACTCCTCTCTCACGCTCAATGTAGCTCTCTTTGTCACTCTTCCTCTCAGTGTGTCTTTTTCTCTCATTCTCTCATTCTCTCTCCTCTCTCACTTCCTCAATCTCTCTCTCATTCTAGCATCTCGGATCATTATTATCATCATCATCATCATCCACTTTCACACACCATATCACAAAACACACACAAACTCACACGCGTTAAATTATAATCGTCATTGGCCCAATGGCAGCATTCTCCCCAACAATGGTCAAATTTGAATAATTAATTCCACGCTACGCGGCGGTCAAATTTCGTGGCAAGATAAATGTTCTGCGTAGGAAAATCATCGAATCGACGTAATTTGAATCACGTAACAAATGACATTGCTTAATTAAATGCTTGCTGTATTCCGCCTGCATTCGGACCATGCGAGCGAAATTTAAGCCCGACTGATCATGCTGTTATCGGATACAATTCCACTCTGTTATTGGATTTGAATTTGTAATGAAAAAGTAACAAGAGTTTTTACGAATGGTTTTTTCCATTGAACAACATTGCAAAAAAATGTGGAGTGGGGCTTAAGTGACGTTCAATCTGTGGTTTTTGTCGAAGTCCGTGGGAACCAATATGACTCAATCAGGCGAGCTAAAGTGACCAGTTTTCATACAATATTGTTTTACTGGAGTCGTTTATTAGGAGAAATTTCATTCCGATGGAAGGTTTGTTTATATTTTGGTCATTGGTATGATGAAATGATGATGATGACGACGATGTTGATGTAGATGTAGATGATGATGATGACGACGACGATGTTGATGTAGATGATGATGATGATGATGATGATGATGATGACGAATAAGGGTTCTTTCCAACCATTATGAATTTGTAGGCTGCGTTGACTTGAATTTCAATTTTTCATTTGTGGCTGTAGGCTGGATTGGATTTTTTTTGCAAATTGCATTTAGGTTTTAATTTTTATTTGTGACTGTAGGATGAATTGATCTTTTTTGCAAATTGCGTGGATTCAGGATTAAAAGTTTTTCATTTGTGTCTGGGCTGAATAATATTTTTATTTAGGTGACTGCGTTGATTCCGATTCAAATTTTATTCGTCTATAGCTCTAGGTCAAGATCGTATGAGCATAATCCGGCAAAACAAATTTACTTTCAGATTCTATTTCTTCAACATTTCAATTATTTTTGATCCCCCGAAATACTTTTGTTTGCAATGATATCAAATGGAAACAAATATTTTAGTCCCAGAACATATAGCAACAGTGCATTTCGAAAGGATGTGACAACAAAATGGATGCTTAGATAGGCTGAACTACAATAATATGTGCTGTGATTGGTTGTCTATTGATACCTAACACACCCACTTGTAATAATGGGAGAAGCTAACTAATGAGAGTTATTTGGTGTTCCAAAAGGATGTGAAAACAAAATGGAGGCTAACAAAATGGATGCCTCAAATAGGCTGAACTACAATAATATGTGCTGTGATTGGTTGTCTATTGATTCCTAACACACCCACTTGTAATAATGGGAGGAGCTAGCTAATGAGAGTTATTTGGTGTTCCAAAAGGATGTAAACACAAAATGGAGGCTAACAATATGGATGCCTCACATAGACTGAACTACGCTAATATGTGCTGTTATTGGTTGTCTATTGATACTTAACACACCCACTTCTTATAATGGGAGGAGCTAACTAATGAGAGTTTTGATGTTACAAGTAATCATCTAGTTTATTCCTCCAAGTTGTTGGTCTATGGTGATAGAAATTGTTTAATTTATGGCTTGAGAAAAATTTCTGATTTTAATATTCTAATAGTTTATCAAAACAAATTCATTTTTTTGGGACACAATTACAGTGAAATCTGAAATGCAAAGATGCAAAAGATTTCAAGCCCAAAACAGTTTCTTCACACATTTTGACCAGGTTAATCATCCAATTTAAGGTTAGTTTGCAAGAAAAAACTTAGTTGACATCGAATTATTATTGTGTAAATTTTTTTAACAAAATGCTTTTGATAGGAATATTATCTGCATTCCTTCAAATTGGTCATTCATCCAATGCAATGGTGGGATATAGGTTATAGGTAGGTATGTAGGTTATAGTTCTTTTTTTCTGGGGATGAAGCCCACATTGGTCTGAGACCTAATGAATTGGATGATGGTGATTCATGAGTTGGACCTACAGTTTTAGGTGAGTAACCGAACCACCGGGAAGTGATTTTAAAGCAGAGAACAGAGTCATTTTAGCTGGCCAATCCAATCGGTTACCCTTATAAAGATGGCTCAGGAGTTTCGTAGCTTATCTCTGATTGAACCTTATCTCTGATATACCTTATCTCTGATATACCTGCTACGGCACTCGGCTACCAATTCGCAATATTACATCAATATTATCTAACACAATATCAAACAATTCGATTGATATAACTTTTTCGTACTGATTATGGTCACATGTGTCCGATACTTATGCGTGGGTGGAGGTAAAGAGTGGCTGATAATGATGTTAAGGGTGGATTTATTGAAGTTTCAGGTGGATTCCGAACCGCGAAGTAAGTGATAGTAGAGCAAATGAAGACCGTTTCATTATTAATATCGGCCTAGATATCAATTCATCTTCGGATTCAGTATCATACATAAATTTGACTAGAATTCATTAACATTAGCCAAGTTAACAAGCTCCTGAATATATTAGTAGTGGGTAATTGTAATTTATTATCGAGTATAATGCTTTAAACGAGTGAATGTTGCATATTGCTTGAGTAAGGTGGGACGTGGCACACTTAGATAGGAAGGAACTTGGCTTCTTTTGGGTTTTCACTCGGTTGCAGTCAATTATTTTTGATAAATCGCCAGTTTTGGTACGCTTGCTTGAGTCGCTACTGAACGGGAAAGGCGTCTCTCATTCTCACTATCTTCGTCCTTTTCTTTTCTCCGCCTTCTCCGATCCTTTTCTCTCTTTCCCCAGCTTTCCTTTCTTCTCCCCCTTCCACAAAATCGTATTTCCATCTCCATCCATCCCCAAAACCGCACAAATCTCTCTCATTCTCTGTTGCAAGATAAATCAGCACTCTATTCCATTTGAGTTATCTCTTCTCACCTTACTCAATCAAACATTCTCTCTTGTAATCGATCCATCTCTTTCTGTCGTTGAGAACTTATAAGTCCCAACTTCACATTGATTGAGGTAGTCTATTAAATTAGTCAATTATCTTTCTCCCTCATTTATCTTGTTATACGTATCTTTTATCGCACTCTTATTCATTCTTACCCTATCTGTCATCTTTTTCTCTCGTTACTTCATGGATATTATTCTATCGGAGTCGTACATCAAAACTCTTTCAGAATATTCAAGAAAAATTAATATAATTATATCAAATTCTTGGATTTCTTGTTCCATAACGATCTGCGTTGTTAATATTAACTTTTTGTTGTAAATTTAACGACTTGCAGTGAGTTTTATATTGTGAATATATAATAAATGTACTCAGGCCGAACGTTTTCGAGGTATTGAATCTCATAAGGCCAAGTAAATATATATTACTTGAATATGTTACTACATCATTACTATCTTATAAGATAATTCTATTCAAATACTATTTATCCAATAATTCTTGGTAAAAGTTGAAAGGTGGGGTGGATTTTAATGGATAACTCAAAATAGTCTGCGGAATTTGACAATTTTATATTTTTATTCTAATTTCTTTTGATTTCCATTTATTTTAATTTGGTCTTGTACTCCATATATCTCTGATAGGAGAGGAGAGAGGAGCCGTAAATCGGATAGGAGCCGTAAATCAAAACTAGTTCAGAATATTAAAGAAAAATTATTAGAATTCTTATAATTTAGTCCGTTAAACAATTAAATAAAATTAAATGTCCAAAATTTAAAAAAATAGAAATAATATAACCTGAAAAAGGTAAAAATCATATCCGACCTAAACCTTACTTATTAATTGATTATTAAATTATTTTTAATTTAAATCTTATATTATTTTACATTGTTACCGTTCTCTTCATCCTCATACTGCAAAAATAATTATGTAGATGCTTCTACTTGAACTGTGCATCTGTATTTTTCAAATTAGTCCCAGACTACAGCAAAAGTTGAATCCATTGAAATTTCCAAATCTCAATCTGTTATTTATTTTATTCATCATAAGGATCGTTATCATTTAAAATGCCTCACAGTATTTGGAAAATTATTTAAATCTTCATCTTAATTGATTGACCGTTATTTCTCAAACACCAAAAGATTATGGGGCATTTAATAATGAAAAAAGTGGTTTTTGTATCCGTACAAGTAGATTATTGAAAATTTCAAAAAGAATAATGAAGTGCCTCACAGTATTTAGGAAATTAATTAAATCTTCATTCTCATTTCTCGATCACGAAAAGATTATGGGGCATTTGATAATGGTAAAAATTGTTTTTGTATCTGTACAAGTAGATTATTGAAAATTTGAATAATAAAGTGAATGTTTTTGTAGCATCGTCGTAGCGAAAGAAATGATTTTCAATGATACAATCCCATCTACATACATTCTGAGAATGATGGTGAGACAGTTCTGGAGGATGGGAGAAGAAAAATAGAATAGTTTGTGAACAGATGAAAATGATTTCCTTCAAATGCAGCAAGAAACATAACAGTGGCAAAATCTAGGCCGCCATGAATATAATGCGTGCCGAGTGATATATTTCTTCGCTCAGTCGGCGGCCCGCTTTCCACCACATTCTAGCTTTCCCAATTCGGAAAAACCTCAAGGTTTTCCCAGGGAGAATTCCCATTTCCCTCAGGAATGAGCTCCGTCACGAATCTGCCTTCTGCTTTTTCCTCTACCCCCTGCCGCCAACAAAAAAGATTCTATTTCCGGTTTTGTACAAGTGTAGGCTAGCCGAATGGTTCACATTGAATGCAACCCTCGAAAACAGCTGGCAGTCAATTAGAAAGAATCCCCTTTCTCACCAACGTTTGAGAATGGTTTCAGGATTTGAAAAGTTGGAGAATATTTTTGTAAAATGATGAATAAAAACACTCTTAAGAGTCCTGAAATAACAATAGATTGTGAACTAAAATAAATTAGCGTTTTCATCTTTTGAGACAACCATTCTTTCATATTGGATTCTTCTATTCAACTTATTTAGGAAGATTATGCAATTCTATCAATTTTTTCGGAGGATGAAGCCCACATACATCTGAGACCTGTGCGTGGATAATGAATTGGATGATGGCGATTGATGAGATGGACGTTCATTTTTAGGTGGGTTCCGAACCCGGTGGTAGTTTCAAATTACTTCAAATTGATTTTTTTCGGAGGATGAAGCCCACATACATCTGAGACCTGTGCGTGGATAATGAATTGGATGATGGTGATTGTTGAGATGGACCTACAGTTTTGGTGGGTTCCGAACCACCGGGAAGTGATTTTACAGCAGAGAACAGAGTCTTTTTTGCTGGCCAATCCAAATGGTCACCCTTACAAAGAGCGCCCAGGAGTTTCGTAGCTTATCTCTGATTGAACAAATACCTGCTACGGCACTCGGCTATCACTTCCCAAATTGCATCAATATCGGCAAGATAATGAATTTCGAAATTCCTATTCTTGCTATAAATTATACCGAAAACCTTCGCTTTTGCAGACATAGACAAATGCATTAAATTACTTCATGGAAATCTATGAATACAATTATGCAAAAATACTTTGTCAGCACCGGGAATCAAAGATCTGGGTTCGATTACCGGCACTGACAAAATATTTTTTATAATGATATCCATCAGTTTCCATGTACTGTTTAAAACTGTATTCAATCTCCGCAATGCGGGGGTCTCCAGTTGATTTATAGAATTGATAATAATCTCGAAAAATAATTTATTATTTGAATGTATTTGGTGATTTATAAATCATAATATCAAATCACTCCACCTTGTGTAATATACAAAAAAATAAATAATAATAATAAATAAGGAACTATTATTTAGGACTAACCATAAATTATATTTTCCTACAACTGCTCGTAAAGTAGTTCTTTACATACTGAAAACTAATTGTAAAATACCACATTGACTACCATAATTTATTATTTATTTATTACATTAAATAAAATGCAATTACAAGTTTGAAGTGGATTAACTTTGTTAATTATTGATAAATCACCTTTTAGAATAAACTCATCTTGTAGAAGATTCAGTTTTGAAGTTAAAATTCAGTATAACCCACTAGCCTGAACGCACCCAAAGTTCATAAAATCGGGATTTTATAAATGAAAACACACAAACAAATGCAAGTTCTATGCAAGCGTGTAAAATCAGTGTGCTATGATAAAAAAATTCCGATTTCATGAACTTTGGGTTGGGTGCGTTTTAGGCTAATGACATAAATTATATGAAACTTATAATAATTTGTATTAATTTTGAGATTCAGTACATAAGTTAAGTATGATTAGTTCCAATTCAAGGGTTTTGACTCAAAATAGTCACAGATATCGGTATATCAAACTTTATCATTTCAAACCTGGCCACCTAGGTTCTTGGGTAGTAATTTTTCAAAACTTTTTTTTGAACTTTAGAGCCTAACAAGTTGTCTAGATTAGCTTTTCACACCGCTAAATTTTAAAAAAATCCGGACCCTCCTATACCCTTTGGTGAACCACCCCCCCCCCCCCCCCCCGGTCCAGCTCATCAATCACCATCATCCAACTCATTACCCACACATAGGTCTCAGACCTATGTGGGCTTCTTCCTCAAAAAAAAAAAAAATAAATAAAATAAAATAATAATAATAATAGAGATACAGTAGCTTTGATGAAATTGAATGTACAGTAGGCCCCTTCAAACCACACATTTAAAGTATTCAATAAAGCTATACAGCAAGATTGAAACTTGAATATTCTATCTAGTTTCTAAGCAAGGCCCACCAGTAGTGCCATGTCAATTTTCTATAGCTAGGTTGCGAATGGCCTGCCCTATACAATACACGCTGTCTCTTTCACCCTCTCAAACTCTCTACTCCATTATCTTCCTCTCACTCTCTTACACTCACACACTCTGGGCTATCACTATCTCCAACTTTCTCACACTCACCCTCTTCCTCACACTTTCTTCTCACACTATTTCACTTTTGTACAGTATACGCACTGCCCTGTACATTACACACTCCATCCTATTCTCTATTCTCTCTCTGTTTGTCTCTCTTACTCGGTCTTTCTCCCTCATTATCTTTTCTCTCTTTCACATTCTGTAACCCTCTCTCACTCCCTCTCATACTTCTCTCTCGCTCTCTCATACTTCTCTCACTCACTATTTCTCTCTTCCTCGTTCTCTCTCTTTCTCTCACCCTACTCTCTCAATCAGTCTCTCCTTCTATGTGTCTCCTACTCGCAATCACACTGTCTTTCTCTTTATCACTGTAACTCACCATCACCCTATCTTTCTCTCTCTTGAATTCCCTCCCACACACACACACACACACTCTCTCTCTCTCTCTCTCCCTCACTTTTGTACGCGCATGCACCGAATGGCCATCATTTTGAGAGTCAGCAGCAGACCAGAGCAGCAATGAATTTGCCATAAAGGTTGTGGCCATGGCTGGGTCGAACGCATATAATATTCAAAAGATGTCAACACGATAAATACATTAGCGGGTCCGAAACAAGGGATAGTACAACCCCCCTGCCGCCATTCCGCCCCTTATACCCCCCCCCCCCCCCAACACAACTCGCACCCCAATATGGCGCAGTTGACGTCTGCTCTTGTTTCAAACAGAGAATGACACTGAGGTGGTGTCTCTCAAATATTTACAGATCGCCGAACACGCGAACGACTATATTGTAGACTGTAGTCTATAGTTTTAGTTATAGTTATAGTCTGTATTAGTTTCAGTTATAGTACATTGTTTTAGAAAATTGCTAGTGAATAATTATGTTATGACCGATTAGATTGGCCAGAAAAAAAGACACGTTCTCTGCTGTAAAATCACTTCCCGGTGGTTCGGAACCCACCTAAAACTGTAGGTCCAGCTCATCACTCACCATCATCCAACTCATTACCCACGCACAGGTCTCAGACCTATGTGCTTCATCCTAAAAAAAAAAAAAAAAATTTCTATTGTTCGAGAGTACAATAATTGTTCAGAAAAGATTATTTGATTGTTCTGTATTTTACAATTTATTCTTGTCGGTTAATCTTGGTTTGTTAACGAAAGTACTGTGCGATTAATTTTTGTTTTTAAGTTTAATTGTTCTTAATTGTACCGAAGTAATGTATGATAAATTTTCATTTAATAGAAGGTACTATATTGACAAACAAGAACTTTTTTATAGTTTTTTTTTTTTTTTTTTTTTTTTTTGTTCGTGAGTTATTATTAAATTAAAGCTGTGCGCAGGGTTTTTGGACTCAATTTTTTTCTCGAAGTTTCTTGTATTGAATATTATTAGAGCTTTGAAATGTTATCTATTGCTGTAAGGAAAAAATTTATCTTCAATTGTTTTGTGAAATATGGGGGTTCAAAGTTGAAAATTTTTCGGTTTTTGGGGGCAACTGATCTCAACTGAGAGTGATTTTAAACTTTTGATGAATTTTCTGTAACTGAAAGACATCTCAAGGAATGAAATGACATATTTTTTACTTCAATCAAGCAGTTAGTTTTTTCAAATGCATTTTTTTAAATCTGTAAAAATTTCAATTTGAAAAAATAAAGAAAACTATTTTTTAGATTGAAATAAAAATGTGTTTTTATTTCTCCAGGTGTCTTTTACAAAAATTTACCATATTTATCTAAATTTTTAAATCACTTATAGGTGAGATCAATAAATTGCCCCCAATAACCGAAAAAATTCAAATTTGAACCACTATATTTCATAAAATAATTGAAAAAAAAAACCGTTTTCTCACAGCAATAGATAAAATTTCAAAGCCCTAATAATATTCAATACAAGAAACTTCGAGAAAAAATTATAACCAAGAACCCTGCGCACAGCCTTATTAATGCCCTTGGATAAACTGTTATGGTAGTCCGACTTTAGGGGGGGCGCGAGCACGAAAACAAGCCCCATTCTACTGGTACGGGCGCTTTTATACAACAAACATGAAAATCGTACCGAATTGTGTAGGAAGATCTTAATATTTTCCCTCCAAATTTCAAATTTCCTAATTTTTTCAACTTAAATATTGAAGATATATTGTCATCAAACCATCGTCCAGTTTATCGTTATATCCATTGTTTTACTATATATCACATTCAGGTAGGCTAAATTAAATTGACAATTATTTCAAAGTTTTTGGGTATTGTGTAACCGTTTCTCATTTCGTAATTACAATCGAGACCAGCATATAACATCCTAATCTCACTAATTTCTTGCAGTTGGGTTGAAAATTTCAATTCCATACTTATCGATCCAAAATCAATAATTTCAACCCCTTTTCTACAGCTAGTAATTGTATTCTAATTCAAAGATTAATAATTAGTAGACTTGGTTTGGGGTTGGGATTCAAATTTCTGTATAGGGCTGTTGTTGTTGTTGTTGTTGTGTGAAAGGCAAAAGTTGTACTCAAAGTGGGTAGGGGAAGATGATTGAGGGGGGGGGATTCAGGCTCCAAAAGCCAATGATTAATTGCCGGGCGAAACTCCAAACAAGGCGCGCCCCCTGTTGTTTGTACCACACCGAATCACAAAAGGGGGGGGGGGGGGGAGGGCTCCGCGTCAAAAGTTTATCTTTTCTATTAATCTATTGCCGCTACGAGCTTACATTGTACTTGCTAATAGATTTATAGCGGGCGTTCTTCGCTACTTGACCGTTTTATACTTAAATTTGTGGGTTTTCTAGAGGGGCCAAGTGGGATTGTTGGCTTTTTGTGTATTGTGAACCATGGCTGGGTATTGTAGCTTAAGCTCCTTACAAATTTAATTCTTAGAGGTGATAAATATTGATTTATGAATAAGACTATAGTGATTGAAAGGCATTATAAAATATTTGGAATTAACTTGAGAAAGGAAGTGATGAAAATTCTCAATTTTGGTGATATAATTTTGTAGTTTCAAGTGGGCTGTATTAGTTCAGTACAAAACCCTAAATTTACTATGTAGTATCATAACTGACACTGTATTTCTTTTCAGATATTGTTCCACTCACTTATACTGGAGATGCAGTTATATTATAATTTGGACAAAATATACATTTTCCAGTTTTTCATTAAAATTGTACTGGATTATTGACCTATAGATTATGGATAGATATATTGAGTGAAACAATAGATGCTATTAAGTACAAAACCTACTGCATAACATAATCACTTGAAAAAATAGATTTTTGACAAAATATAATTTTACGTTATTTTTATTAAAACTAAAGGATTATAGTTTCTATAGATTATAGGTACATTAAATCTGATAAAATTGAGTGTTTAAGAATAATTTATTTTGGAAAATGTAAATCATAAAGTCTGTTTTCAGTTTGTAATTCTTTCTCACTGTATTTCTTTTAAAATATTGTTTCACTCACTTATACTGGAGATGCAGGAGGGATGCATTTCACTTCTGAAAAGAAGCTTCGTCAGACTGCCACCAGGGGTCATGTTTTGTTGAGTTTAGGACCCTAGCGGCAGGCTGACGAAGCTTCTTCTCAGAAGTGAAATGCATCCCTCCAGTATAATTGAGTGAAACAATATTTTAAAAGAAATACAGTGAGAAAGAATTACAAACTGAAAACAGAGTTTATGATTTACATTTTCCAAAATAAATTATTCTTAGACACTCCATTTTGTGAGATTTAATGTACCTATAATCTATAGTACTATAATCCATTAGAATTTTAATTAAAAAACTCGAAAAAATCTATTTTGCCGAAATGATTTTATTTGTCAAGTGATTAAGTTATACAGCATGTTTTGCACTTGATAATAGCATCTACTGCTCCACTCGATATGTCTATCCATAATCTACAGCTCAATAATAATCCAGTACAATTTTATTAAAAAACTGGAAAATCTATATTTTGTCTAAATGATATTATTTTTACACTGATTCTACAATTTTTAGTACTTTTGTACTAGGTCTTGGGTTCGATCCCAGTTGAGTACAAGATATTTTTCTCGAGCCACTCCCGTGTTTCGGAGGACACGTTAAGCCGTTGGTCCCGGTTGCATATAAAAAAAAGCAGTCGTTAAAAAAACGGCGAGGTGGAACTACCCGTAAGGGTCTCCCCACCACGAAAAGCCATACGAATTTACTTTTAGTACTTTTGTACTTGATAGGATCTATTGTTTCATCCAATAAGTCTTCTCAATTCAATATTACCACAGAAAAATAAAAGAATTTTCCGTGTTTTCCTCAGTTTTCTGTGATATAGCTCTTTCTTTTTCAAATATTATCGACCATATTTATTTATTTATTTATTTTTTGAGAGTTGCTCGATCAAGAACACTTTAGCTTTGTTCCCAGCTTAGTGAACGTGTCTTCCATAACAATACGTTTTCGAGTACTGTATCACAATACGGTAAATAATTAAAGAGATCCCTTGAGAACAGGAAAATAAAGTAGAAGCTTGTCAAAGGAATTGTTCTCGAACGATACGGAACGATCTTGTATTTGAGACAGGGAGCTTAGTTGAAGCTTTTTTTTGTCTCGCAGAAAGGGAATCAGAAAAAGATAGGTGGACGAGGGAAGAAGAAAAAGAAGAATGTACAGGGCAGATGAAGAATCGGACGGAAAATCCCCGTAATAGAATTGCGTCAAAAGAGAGAACAGAGAGGGAAAAGAAGGAGAAAACTGCAAAAGAAATAAATTACTCGCCGGAAAATCTTTTCTTGTAAGACGCCTTCTGCGTCTGATAAAGGATCCTTTTTGGCGACTTCTAGCCTTGATCTCAATGAAGTAGGCACTGCTGATGAATGGTGCTTCTTGTTACTGGGGACCTTTACATTAATCCATTACGTTTATGTTTTTCTACTTGATTTTGAATCGAATTTCTTTTTCAAGTACACTATACATAGTTCATTCACAAATTGAACCGGTGGCTGTTGGAAGTAGGGATGGTGATCAGAAGAGTCGCGGGGAGTAGGTTTCAAAAATTTAGTTCAATTTTAGTTATTACTAGATATGACTGGCAATTGAAAAGTACGATTTTCTATTACAATAGAACCTCGTTTATCCGGACTAACTGGGACCGGAAGCAATCCGGATGATCGAAAATCCGGATAATACGGAGAGTATTTAAGAAATGAACATAATTGTAATAAAAAGCAAAATTAAACTCACCCATTGTTGTATTGATCTTCGCAAACACTAAATAGTAAACAAAATATGACATTTAGTTCAGCCTGATAGAACAACTAAGCATTTTAACATCAGTACAAAACCATAAAGGATATTATAATAAATAATGATGAATAATAAGACGAAATTGTCACAACCACATTTATTAAAAGTTCGAGAAACTAGTTTCGGTCGTTACACCATTATCAATCTCAATCAAACTCTTAAAGGCTACTCTGTACTTCAATCAAATGCAATCAATGTACAAATCAATCAAAGGCTACTCTATACTTCAGTTTTCAGTTTGATTGAGATTGATAATGGTGTAACAACCGAAACTAGTTTCTCGAACTTTTAATAAATGTGGTTGTGACAATTTCGTCTTATTATTCATTATGGATACCTTCCACAATATCACCTTCACCATTACTAAGTGTGTAATATAAATATTGTATGAAAAATAAATAATGAATCACGAGAATCAAGAATAATACATTTTCTTAACACGACTTGATGCTTCCACAAGCGAATTGGTTTAATTTTAACACTAGTATCGCCAATTACGCCATTCTAAATCTTATTTAAATTGAAACTATCATTCAAAAACAACTAAATACCCAGCAAGAAGTGATCCTATTACTAACAGAATGAAAACCTCTGGTAGGCTGAACTACTATTTTATTAGCCAATAGTATCACTAAAATTCATATTCTTTGTGAATTGATTATGTAGCTGTAGAAAGTTTCAATTGGATTTTGATTGAAACTAAAAATGTTCTGACTGTCGAGACTTATAGCTATTTTTTTCATAATAATTGCTGATAAATGTGTTTGTGAAAACTTTAATTTCTATCAAAATTTATTTTATTGTCAATCAATTTAACAGTTCAATATCTAAAGTTTTTGAAGACTTCAGTGATATTTTAACGCAGTTAAAGCTCAGCAAAAATTCTTCAACATCTGGATTAGTTTTTATAAATGCTGATAATTCCCAGCCTTCTGCTCCATCAAAAAGAGAAGAGATATTGGGGTAGATGATAGTGATAAAATAAACTTCTAGAGCAATGAGAGATGTTATATTTAAAAGCGAGATCAATTATTCATCAATCCTTATAAGTCTATTAAAAACTAATAATTCGAGGAACTCTCTGCTATTCCATTCAAATAGAAAAGGAGAAATTGAGGAATTGAGGAATTAGAAAAAATAATGAAAAAGAAATGATAATAATTGTGAGATAAATCAAGATGGAGATTGAAAATGAAAGAATGAAGAAATAATAGTGAGATGTTATTAAAAAGCGAGATCAATATATAATTCATCAATCCCTAGAAGTCTATTGAAACTAATAATTCAAGGAACTCAATGCTATTCCATTCAGATAGAAAAGGAGAAAATTGAGGAATGATTATATTAGAAAAAAAAATAGAGAAGAAATGATAATAATTGTGAGATGAATCAAGATGGAGATTGAAAATGAAAGAATGAAGAAATAATAGTGTGATGGATCGAGACGGGAGACTGAGAATTTATTAATCTCAATTTATTTGAAAAAGTATTAATCTCAATAATTCATTTTAATTAAGGAACCACTTGTTATTCTAGCGAAAAATTGAAGAGTGATGATGATCTCAAATAGAGATTGTTAGTGATAGAAAAAATAGTAGAAATGCAGAAGGGAAAGTGGGATGGATAAAATATAAAATTGATGAAACCACTAGTATGGGGAATGTGACATTTGATATTAAATCGTGAGCCTCCGGGTGGCTGATCTCGGGGTTTGCATCCACAGATTTTCACGAACCAATAACTGGCGTTTCCTGTCTAGCCGATCTGAGTCTAACCTTCTCCCTTCTCCTGCACCTCTTCTATTCTACTCTTCTTATTGTCCTCCTACTCTTCCTCCCCTCCTCCTCCTCCTCCACCTCTTCCTCTTACAAAATTCTTCATCATCTTCTAACTGCTTTACATCCATCTTTTCATCTCAACCTTCTCTTGTTTTCTAAATCTAATCTAAATTTCCACCTTTCGTTCCTTTCTTGCCCACAATCCATCATTTCTCATCTGCTTCCCATCATCTTACCACCTCGACCTTTTTCTCAAATCTCTTCTATGCCTTGTGTTTCTAGAAGGTACAAGGGACATCCGTTTCATCTCTAGTTTTCTCCTTCATACGGTCAAGGGATGATGAGAAGGATATCGTTGAATATCCTCTTCAAGAACGGACATTTATACTATGTATAAATGTTCAAATTGTAGTATGGACAATTGTAGTATGTACTATGTAGTATGTTCAAACTTCGCCTTTTCATGTAGATACATCACAATCATACTATCGTTATCAAATTGCATCTCATATTAATTTTTATCGTTAAATAATTCTTTAAGTTCAGCTTTGTAAAATTCATAGAACAATTACAGAACATATAATTTTAACTATATTAATTTAGAATCTAAGACTGATTTTTTAATCTACACGAATAAAGTAAATAATATTATCTAATCTATAGCCCCTAATCTCTAATCTAATCTAAATTTCTATCTCTCTCTCTTTCCATCCTTTTTTATCAACTTTTCTCTTCTTCGTATTCGCTGTTCTTGTTTGACTTATCGTTCTTTTTCTTTTTAGTGCTTTTCTACTTTTTCTTCTTTCCATGACAAGATGTATTTTTCCGTTATTTCTTCTTTCTTCTTCCAAGTATTCTACTCTTCCTCCTCATCCTCCTCCTCCTCATCATTCTCCTCCTCCTTCTCATCATCCTCCTCCTCCAACTACTCCTCTTCCTCCTCCTCCTCCTTTACCTCCTCCTCTTCTTTTTTTCTTCTCCTTATCTTCTTCTCAGGACCAGAAATCGTCCTCTTTTTTTCGGATGATGAAGCCCACATAGGTCTGAGACCTGTGCGTTGGTAATGAATTGGATGATTGTGATTGATGAGTTGGACCTACAGCTTTAGATGGGTTCCGAACCACCGGGAAGTGATTTCACAGCAGAGAACAGCATTTTACAGCACTTATCTTCCATCTCCGTACAATTCCACTCTTTTCTCTCTCTCTCTCTCTCTCTTCTTTAT
Source organism: Conomelus anceps (assembly GCA_948455865.1). Classification (NCBI taxonomy): domain Eukaryota; kingdom Metazoa; phylum Arthropoda; class Insecta; order Hemiptera; family Delphacidae; genus Conomelus; species Conomelus anceps. The sequence continues at coordinate 7,349,261 of OX418225.1, forward strand.
GATTAATGTTTATTTTCTAATTTTTTGTCCTATCTTCCCTCTCAGGACTGGAGATTACCTCCATTTCCTCGTCTATCCCGTCATGATTTTCTTCTTTTCCTTATTCTCCTCCTCAGGAGAGTGGTCATCCCCTTTTACCTCTTTCATCTCTTTCGTAGCATCCTCCTCTTCTTTTTTCGTTTCTCCTTCTTTCTCTTTTTACTTCTTTTCAAAAACAGGTGGTCGGCCTCAATTTTGCCAGTTGCACGAAAGAAAATTGAATTTGACCACCGTAAGATGACGTCATTTGACGGAGCCAGTGCAACGACTTCCCTATTGAGCTCCGTAAGATGACGTCATTTTAAGGAGTTTAATAGAAAAGTAGGATGACGTCATTTTACGGTGGTTGAATTTAATTTTCTTTCGTACAACTGGCCGTATATCTCCATCATTTTCGTCCTTATCTACCTTCTTTTTTCATTTTTCTTTTTTTTTCATTGCCTTATTCTACTTAGAGTCAGATGTCGTCCTTCTCTTTTCTTTCTCTTCTTCTTCTTCTTCTTTACTTTATCCTTCATCTTCTTTCTCTTCTTCTACCTCCTCCTCATCCTCCTCCTCATTCTCCTTTTCCACCATGTCCTTCTTCTCCCCAGTCAACCATCCCACAATCATCAAGCCACCGTCTACGATGCGTGAATATTTCAGGCGATAATTAAATTCCCATCCTTAGATATTTCTCTCTCACTCAAAGTCTCTCTCTCCCTCACTCACACCCTCTCTATCAATCTCTCTCTTTCTCTTTTCTACCCTTGGTTCGTTCGTCATTGCTCTCCTACCCTGTGGGCCTCAAACAGTTACAAGACACCACCAGAACAGGCAGCCGCCTTGCCACGCTTTAATATTTCACCGCCAGAGCTCGCACAGCTCACAGTTGATAGCGGTGATAATAAATCAGACCCTTTAGGCCCTTTGGCCCTTTTAGGCCTAAACGCGCCTTCAAGCCAGGCAAAGGCACGTAGCCAATAATATTCCGCTAAAGAGTAATGGCTGAAGGCAACCTACTGCTTTGCCATTGGCTGATACGCGTCGACGACGCTGAGGTCAAATAAAGTAATAGAAAACGCAACCATCGTATTGAAATTAAAGTGTGGTAACTGTAAACTGCAATATTTATGCTTTCTATTTTGGGAGAATTCTCATAATAACTATTACAGTCGAACCTCTATATAGCGAACCTCCAAATAACGAAATCCTCTACATAACGAATTTTTACCTTGTCACATAACATTTTAGAAATTTTACTGCTTATTTACATCTATGTAACGAATTTTGAACCTCTCAACAACGAAGTTTTCTCTTTACTTCAACTTACGAAAAGAAGTGTGTATAGGAAGCCCACAGAGTCATTTCCAAGGAATTGTCTATTTTCAGCAGGAAGGTAAATAAAACCAAGAATAATAAGATTCAGGTAGGTAGAAGATAGGATAGAGGTTGTAACATATGTCGGAAATTGAATGCAGGTTAGTAAAAATAGAATTTAAAATAAAAAATAGAATTTTTACGCAAGATGCAACCAAAAATTACTCTTTTTTTCAAGTAATACATTAAAAACTAGAAAAAATTCAAAAGTTCCTATACGAAGTTATTTTCAGAATCATGTTTTGTTTAATCTGATAGTTTCGTGTGTAAAAAGTATTGAAATAAATTTAGTAAAGGTAGTTGAAAAATTTTCCTACCAAGTATTCTTCGATTAAATTCCACTACGTTCAAGTCATGCTTCCTGTAAATGAATTGGTGAGTGTACTTACTTATTACATTCTATACATATTCAAAAAGCATGTTTTTTATTATTTTCAACAGCATGACTTTTCAAATTTCTATATTAACGTTGGTCTATTGCCCTACCTACGCTCGCGATACTATTTTGTATTGTGTATTCATTTAATTACCACCCGTAATATATTATAAGATGTGTAAAATGGTGTGGCAGTATCTTGACACAACAACCTCTCAATAACGAATACTTCTCTACAGCGAATTTTTTCTCAGGATAATCGACTTCGTTGTTCAGAGGTTTAACTGTATTTTAGGATCTGGGTATTTCAGTTCCAAAAGTGATGTGTAATGGACACATGCATTGAAAAAAATTTCATTTTTCACCATTTACTAACATTACACCTGTCAGAAGACATGCATTTATTTTTCATCATTGCCCAGCAAAAAAAACAATTTTCTCTGCTGTAAAATCACTTCCCGGTGGTTTGGAACCCACCTTAAACCTGTAGGTCCAGCTCATCACTCACCATCATCCAACACATTACTCACGCACAGGTCTCACACCTATGTGGGCTTTATCCTACAAAAAAAATAATAGCACAAACAATAAGACTGGAATGTCAAGTTATTTTTTTAATTTTGGCAAAACTACGATAATTATAATTATTTTAGCATTTGGGTATTAGGCTAGAGTTGAAATCCATATTAATTTAGAAATTCACTTGAAAAAAATGTAGCACTAAAATTGTTCAAGAGTCTAAAGAAAGTGGATATAATTTCATTATAATAATGCATTTCATATTAAATTAGTCTTTTCAAAAACAGCACATAAACATTGTACTTGATCCATTGAATATAATAACAATAATATCAAGGTCCTTATTTAATAACAGGGTCTATTCTATTATTATAATGCTAGTACAATGTTTGTCACAGCCATAGTACATGGTTGATACAAAAACTGTCAGTACATTATTTCTCCCTAACATTAGAACCCAATTATACTCAATCCTATAACAAGGATTTGTCATTATTATAATGGTATTTATGATTGATTATTTATGTAGGTTTCAAATATATAATTTTAATATTTAATTCTAATTTTAATCAATATTGAAGCTTTTTGTTACTATCCATAGAAATATTCCAACAAATAATCACTACTGATACCGCTATTCCATGTTAATGATAGCAAGCTAATTGCGAATAATAAATTAATTAATGGCCCAATTAATTACTCTTGTCTAAACAATGAGGACGTAATGCTTTGAGTTCGCCTGGGTACAACAGGCTTTGGTATTGTTTTCGGACTAGGGGGACTTCATCAATCCGAACGTACAAGGGCTACTAATAGGGAGCCATGTTTCTATTGGCTAAACCGGACAAAATCAGGTGAGGGGAGCCAAAGGAAAGAGAAAGAGAGAAAATGAGAGAGAATTAGAAAGTGAGAGAGGGTGAGAGAATGATTGATGAAGAGAAAGAGCTGTCCAGTGCTAGCTTTCATTGATTAACCTGTCACACTTGTAAACCCTCTTCATCACCGTTATCTGGTTACAACCACAAATGTATTTGGGGTATTTGTGGTAGAGACTGTTCTAATACTTCTTATGTTGTCACAGAGTTCAAAGTTTTCTGTTTTAGTAATACTGTAATTTACTGTTTAAATTATGTGGAATTTATCTATAATATTACGAATATGATAAACATTTTTATTGTTATGCTATTGTATGAATGCTTTTGTTACGAGAATTTTTGTTGAAGTTTTTTATGTTTAATAACTAGATTGATGTCAAAAATGTGCCATGGATTTACATGCGTTTTGTTAAATTCACTAATTGGACCGATCACAAACGCTACCAAATGAAAATTGAGTACTGTGCGGCTTGTACTGAACTGAAATATTCAATGGATAATCTTATTTTAATCGATGCAAACAATTCGAAGTCGTAAAAATGTTAGCCGTGAGAATATATTATTGAAATACTAAGATTTTTAACAAAAAATATAGCAATTGAACATTTTAAAATTGAAATGATATTGTTACAGGTTCTATCTTTAAAATAATGCTGGTAACACTTTAAATTAACCCTTGCATTTACACAAATTATCCACAACACGCACTAATCAGTAATGTCACACAAAATAAAGCAATCAGAAACAGAAAAATCGATAATGTTCAGCTAGTTAAGAATTTGCCATATTACTGTACAAAAGTTAATCACTAACTGCTGAAAGGCTGATCAAATATTAAGTAATAATTGTTTGATATACTTCTCAATAATTCAAGAAGAACCTCTAAAAAATAACAATTGAAACACTTACGTAGCACAAGTCTGTCACCGTATTGCAATATAATAAAAGCAATGAGAATTTGTACACTTGCAAAAAAACTGTAAAGGAAGTCTCACTAATACAGTCACAATATACTGTGGTTATCACTTTAACACACGTTCGTATATGAACAGAACTGCCACTTGTTATGTCAACGAAATTTGAGCAATGAATGAAAGATGTTCACATGAGCATCTGCGTTATATACATCTACATTTTTATCATTCCAGTAAACAGTAGAAAATTCTACATTTTTCCATAAAAATCTTATTACCCAGATAAGAACCGACTAGAATTCTCTACATCAGAGATTCCCAACAAAATTTTTCCAAGGACCCCCTCATCCAGTCGCTATAATTACAAGGACCACTACTAATTCTTAAACCTAAAGTTATAAATCTTCTCATTATCGTAATTATAATGAACTTGACCGCTAAGCTAATGTAATACTAATACATAATTGGTGCCTTGCCATATCACTGTACCAAGAGTACAGTACCTGAAAAGAGCGAAATTAAGAGTTTTTATTTAAAATTATTTTAGTTTTAGGAATAAGGTTAACATTTTGAGAAAAAATATGGATCTTAAAAGTTGTGTTCAGTTTTGTCTTTATTATTATTATTGTTCAAAACATGTGAAAAATAATAATATTATAAAAGTCATGATTTATTTGTGGACAAGAGTGCGTCCATCAAGGCACAGTTTTCTCTTTGAAAATCTGTTTCTGTACCAATATGTATTTTTTTCCAATTTCTAATTATACCTTGCGGACCCCTCTAGCATGGCTTACGGACCCCCAGGGGTCCGCGGACCACCTGTTGGAAGCTTCTGCTCTAGATGGATTGTATGGCGAGGGGAGAACAGGGGAAGAGTAAACAATTATTGCTTCCAGAAGTTAGTATTGACACAGGCAGATAATGCAGAAAATGACTGTGTTTTCTTCCTTGCATTCCATAACAATAATTTTGAAAGTTTATTGTTAGATGATCATCAGCGAATTAACATTTTTTTATTGCTGATGATGCCTAGATGATGAGTCTGAAGACTTGTGCCTGATAATGAGGTGAATGGGTGAATGATGGGCTAATGTAAGGCAGGATTTCTTCTACTTTCAAATATCAGAAAAGATCTCCATATGATGCAATGACCATCAGGCAGTGATGAGCTTCTCTCCGCTTCATACTGCACGTATTTGTGATCTGAATTTGCATATCATGCATATTCCCCTTCATTCCAGTCATAACACCCTTTCCCTATCAACCATGCAGGGTGATAGGGATCACTGCCTATCTATGCTCCTATTCGATCTGTAGCTTTTTCCCTAAACACCCTCAGCTCGAATGCTTGTTTGCAAGGGAGTAATTCCCATTTTGATGAAGTGGGGACGTAATCGACTCATCTGTCCCTAATAAAAGTTCGTCCCTTGCATTAGCTGTATACAAATTTGAGCGTTTTCCCCTATTCTTAAGTTTTGCATCTTCTATTAGTCATAGCCCTTCCTTCTCATACTTATAAATATGCAATTATTATTATTTTTTATTATTATTAATTATTATTATTATTATTATTATTATTAGTTATTAGTTATTATCATTATATTATTATTATTATTATTATTTATTATTATTATTATTATTATTATTATTATTATTATCCACTTTTGTTTTTTGAATTTTTTATTATTATTATTATTATTATTATTATTATTATATAATAAATATTTATACTTGAATAGTGTGCTAGTATAGAGGCAGTAGATTAGTTATTTGAAATAATAATGATAATAATAATAAGAGTACATCAGAGTCTGGCGTGTCTACACAGCCTGTTGCCCAATTCAGTTCCATAATATTATCGATAATATCAGTACTCACAGACAAAACATTAGCCAACAATAGACCACATATCATATTAATTGACAAACAAAACCAAACCACATTTTTAATAGACATAGGCATACCAAACACACACAATGTAAAGCAATACAGTGATGAGAAACTGCTCAAATATCTGCCTTTGGTCCAAGAGATAGTGGAGGCAAGAGAGAGTGGCAATTATGCCTTTGATAATATCAGCTACAGGTGTAATACCAAAAGAGCTGCCTGAGAAGAATGAAAAAGTTGAGACTGCTTATGTGGGTGCAAAATTTAATGCAGAAAGCTGTCATATTGTGCACAACATCAATAGTAAGGAGCTTCCTAAATATTCCAAAATAGAAAGTGTGTCATTTTGCTAAATTAGCCAATGCCATCTTCTTATTGAGTAAAAAAGAGATATATTTCATTAAAAAAAAAAATAATAATAATATTAATGATAATCCCAGTGTGGAATACGTTTTTTTATTTATTCATAATACATGAGATAAGTAAATACGTTGATACATTTAATAAGTACGTTGATACGTTTGATACGTTGATACGTTTAACGTAAATACGTTGATACTTTGATAAGTACGTTGATACGTTTGATAAGTAAATACGTTGATACGTCCGTTGATACGTTTGAGTCCTGTGCATGGGTAATGAATTGGATGACGGTGATTGATAAGTTGGACCTACCGTTTTAGGTGGGTTCCTAACCACCGGGAAGTGATTTTACAGCAGAGAAGTGAGTCTTCGACTGGCCAATTCAATCGGTCACCCTTACAAAGAGGAAAGAGGGCCCAGAAGTTCGTAGCTTATCTTTATCTGATTGAACGGATACCTGCTACGACTCACTTCCCTACGAAAAGAAACAATTTAACGTTGACAATAAGAAACTGAGAAGACACTAAACTAAACACTAGTTAAATTATAACGTAGAACTAAATACTAGTTGGAATAAAATTGAACACTGATTGAAGAAAAATCAAATACTGGTGGAGGGGTGTTGAATAATCTCAGGCTTCATTGGGCTGGGCACCAAAAATGATGGCGAATTGATAGATTTTGTTGAAAAATGATGACGATATGTATATTTTATGTAGAAGTTATACATATTTACTTCATCCTACTCCTAATACTTTATGTTATTACAATAGGTAGTTAATTTTTTTTCAAATATGTTTATCGAGTTGTTTGGGAATTCTCATCCAGAAAGTTCTAAGTTCAAATCAAATACAAAAATAGTAACGTATTGAATTCTTTAGTCTCCGGATACCAGAAAATATAAATAAAGGTTTAAATACCTGCGTTTTGGTATCCAATTATTATAGTCACTACCGATTTCAACCCTCCTACATCATCATCAGGTGGTTGTAGATGTTATTGTATTATCATAGATTTTATTAGAATGTCATAGATGTTGTGAATAACATAGATGTTATTCGTCGTAATATAAATAATAAATAAATAATCAATTTATGTGTTCAAGGTAATCACACAAATAGAATTGAGCCGAAAAAAAGAAAAACAGAACGAACAGTGCACGAAATGTACAAACAAACATTACATAATATAGGATACGACAGTACTCAATACCAGTAAAAAAAGGATTTGAGGCTCCTCAACCAAGCTCACATATCATTCGTCCTTTCTAATGTTTTCACAACATGAAGAAAAACTCTATCTTTTCTTCCGTCAGATTCAACAACAATACCATCAATCTGTCCTCGTAATTGACTAGCCTTTATGTTGGCAAAACGTATCCAAAAATTGGGTTCTACAGTCTCTGTACATGGGACTGCGCAACAAAAAGTGCTCTAGTGTTTCTAAATCCCTGTAATTTCAAATAGGACAAATTTCTCAAAGAGTTATCCATGTTCCCCTATCTCTGAACAAATAGATTCCATTCTACAAATTGTTCTGAGATTCGTCGTAATATAAAACGTTGAAGAATAAAAATACACAACAACACATATCTCGAAACGAATATAACCTACGAAAGACGATAATACGATGATACAATAACATCTACAACCACCTGATGATGAATAAACTTGAAAATATAGATTGAATTATTAAGATTGAACCTAATGAAATTGGGTGATTTAAATATATTCTTATTATTCTGTTGGTTAGTATAAAAATAAAAATTAATTTTCATAATTTTAAAAAAATTTTAAATTTCTATAGGAGGGTTGATAGCGATAGTGACTATAATAATTGGACACCAAAACGCAGGTATTTAAACCTTTATTTATGAATATATTAAGTACTGTAGAGGTTAAGTAATAAATTGAACATTTCTGCTCTCTCAAGATCCTTCCTTCGTGAAAAGGGTTTAGCATGGACTGAGTTTAAGGAAAAGTGGCATGATGTTGTAGTTGGCCTTTTATTGGGGCGTTTATTAGTCAATATCTTCATAAATCCATGCACTAAATCAGGCAAAAATATCTTTGGCCGATGTCACACAGTTCTCGTTTGAATATCAAACCGAATTGAAACACCAGAGAGTAATATCCGGACTGATATGGCGGGCTGTAAATTGAGGAATATAGCAATGAAGGAATCGTGGAATGGGGGAATGGAGAAGCATTAACGAGAACGGCAGTATGGAGTAGGAAACGGGTCCTGAATATTGTTTTCCATGGCAATTTTGCTGGCCTGGAAAAACGACTATTATAACAGCTTGTGTAATGGTTTTAGGCGTTGGGATTGGTGGAAACTTTCCAGAGATGCACTGTGTAATGTATTATTTAAATTTGGTGACTTTTTCTGAACTAATATGTTTGAAACTACAAAATAAAAAATAAAATAAAAACAATTTGAATTGAAAACCTTTTGTTTTGGAATTCAGTTAAAAATGTTTTCGAGTTGCAAAATTCCCTATCATTCAATAGGACAATAATTATTATTAATGAGCACTTGGAAATTTTAGACAATTTTGTGTTTGAAATTATTATTGTTTAGAATGTTTTGAAGCTGGTAAATTGAACGAAATATCATCGCGTACAGTATATTATTTAAATTAAGTACTTTTTTCTGAACTAGTTTAGCCCACTTGAAACTCCAAAATGAAATGTTGTGTAGCAGCATATTATAACATTCTAATCAACTTATTATTTGAAAAATATCTAAACTGAATCTGCTCCAAAGTCAGTATATGAAAAACATTGTCCGAAATTCAATTAGAAAATTTTTGAAATGTCTGAATTTTGACAGAGTTTTGGTTTGTTTTAGATGCCTCAAAGTCAATAAGATAATTATTTAAATGTCTGAAATTTGACAGAGTTTGAGACGTTTTAAATGTCTTCTCATGACCTCGTGTTTGATATCTTTCTTGTTTTATTTTTAATTTAATTTAAATATGTTATCCAGTTACCCTCAGGCATTTCATGCGATATTAGTGAACATTACAGCTCCGGTACAATTAAAATTGCTATTAACTGTACAGAAACAAGTATGGAAAACCAGCAACAAGTTTTTTGGTAGATTACGTCTTAGAGTATAAGACAAGTCAGATCAACAATTTATACAATCTTATACTCTAGTTACCAAAATTGTTATATCAATTAGTTGAGGTGAGGCTTAATTTTGATGTGAAAGGAAATCCTGTACAGTATAAAAAGCTCTAATTGAATATTTTTTTAGTATTTCTATATTTTGAAGGCTATTTAAATGCTGCGGTAGCTTGTTGTAGAGTTTCCTACTAATATAACTTTTGGTTACTAAGGTTTTGGTTACAAGTAACAGGAAAAATTGGATTAATTTTCAGTAATTAACTCTACTTTGACAATGGATGGAACAAAATAAGCTACATTAACGTCGCTTTCTAGCCTATTATGTCTACCTTATGGACGTAGTTGTTGTTGATCAATAGCTGTAGGAATTAATCTATATAATATGATCTGTACTCCAATCATGAAACTAGTAGACGTCCGGTTGAGAAAGCAATGAAAATTGGCGCATAATTCAGACTGGAAGATTCAATTTCGCGAATCCAATTGCACCGCGACGGCGATCCTGGGATTAGCTTTTGCCATTTGGGACTAATAATAATCAGCCACGAATTGTGCAATAGACGGTAGCAGAAACCAATGGTACGGCATTAGTGCGATCGGGATTAACCGTCGAGCTCGAATCGCGTCTCTAATCCCGGTTTAGAGGCGACTGGGAATGGTGTGAACCGGCCTTCAAGTGACACTCGATCCCAGGTTGTTGGGTGGATTACAGAATTGGTATTGGATTGGGAGTGTTACAATTATTTTGATTAAAAATACTGATTTGTGTTGAGGAAGTGCGCAGGGTTTTTGTCATATTTGTTTTCGAAGTTTCTTGTATTGAATATTATTAATGTATTTGAAAATGTTATCTTTTGTCGTGAGAATTTGTTTTACCAATAATTGTTAAATCTGGTGGTTCAAAGTTGAAATTTTTCGGTTTTGGGGGGCAAATAATGGTGCTGGTTTCAGTTTTAGATTGGCCAACAAAAAAAGGCACTGTTCTCTGCTGTGAAATCACTTCCCGGTGGTTCAGAACCCACCTAAAACTGTAGGTCCAGTTCATCAATCACCATCATCCAACTCATTACCCACGCACAGGTCTCAGACCTATGTGGGCTTCATCCTCCAAAAAAACATGATCTCATCTCTGAGTTATTTCATACGTTCAATAATTTTTTCCCAAGTAAAAGACACATTGAGGAATAAAATGATATATTTCTTATTTTGATCACACATTTTTTTTCAAACTAAATTTTTGAAAAATTCAAGAAATCAGTTTTGCAAAAAATAAAAGTAATTAGTGAACGATTTTTTTCTCACGGCAATAGACAACATTTAAATACTTTAATAACATCCAATACAAGAAACGTCAAAAAAACATTATGACCAAAAACCTGCGTACAGCCTTAATAAAAATAGTTTTGTGGTAATTCAATAGTCAGTTTCAAAGTAACTTGATTGCTGAATGGATTAATATATAAATAAAGGCACAATATTTAACCGTAGATTTTTATGAAGCAGTCTGTACAAAATAATGCAGAGCTGTAAACGCAGTACAGTAGTTGAGAGAGATTGACCTAGTAGCATTAATTGACCTTGACAGTGACCTACCCTGCTCGCCTACTCAATGTCATTCCCGTTCAAGACAGAAGATACAGCTAAGGTACTAGTTGCCCAGTTCGCCACTAGAGCGCTGCACTTGTCGGTTCATAGTAATCTTCTGTACTACCATAGACGAACCAGCTTGATTTATCCCTTATCTATGGTACTACTTGGGCATTGATTTTTAATTGGGCATGGATAACAAAGTCGACAATTCGTTACAATTCAAACAATATTCAGCCCGAAATTAAGTCTTGAATTTTATTTATCCATTTCAAGTAGCCTATATTAGTATTTTCAAAATACAGTACCGGTAATACTTTTCTAATGCCAAATCTTTTTGTGTTGAAGCAATATAATTCTCTATTTTAAAGGAAAATTGGTGAGATAACTGCAATTGATCTGCAGATAACTGCATCTTTTTTATATTGAAATTCAAAAATATTGAATGCAAATATTGATAATTCTTTAGATCTCAATCAATCAATATTCGATAAATACATGTAGTAATAATCTTTGGAAATTTATATTTTTTATGAAATGATAGATTATTTTGATAATCTTTATATCAAATCTTCCTATCAAAATATTGATATTCTTTTGAAAGTTGATATAGAATTTATTGAAATTTCCCAAACTATTAACGTATTTACGTTGTTGACGAATAACTTTCTTCAAAATTTTATAAACAATTCTGATGAATCTCGTTCAAATATCGCCTGACCAGAAAATCTTGTGAATTACAGACAGAGAAATAATTAATGAAGTATTCATATATTTTTTCGTATTGATGGCCACATTCAAGTCCGAGACTTGTGCGTGGGTAATGAGTAGATGATAATGATGTGGGTTTACCTTCAGTCTTGGGCGTGCTCCGAACCACCAGTTTCTTGTACCCAGAGTTAATTCATATTGAATTTTATTCTGTCCTAATAATAATTTTCACTCTCATTATGATGGAATCATTTCCAGTTACTTTGAAATTTATTGTTTTTTGTTTTTTCTCATGGTCTCTTGTTTTCTAATCATTATTTTCAATTTTATTTTAATCGATTTTTTCTATAAATATACTTGTAAAATATGTACTATCATTTGTTTTTTCTTTTGGTCTCTCGTTTTCTAATTATTTTCAATTTTATTGTAATCGTTTTGTAATGTTTTTGCTATACACTTCACTTGTCAAATATGTATTGTCCTTTGTTTTTCTTATAGTCTCTCGTTTTCTGAGACTTCAATAACTGCAATAAATCCATGGGTTTCCGTGGGTTTCTAGTTTTCAATACCTTTAATTATAAACAGTAAGGTAATTAATTTTTACTTAATTTTTATTCAAATGCTCAAGAAAACCAGCTGGGCTAGTCTTGTCCACTCTCCTAGGAGTTCTCCGTAGTGTCCCTATTATGTGAGTTTCGGTTTTTGTGATGATCCCACAACAATCTGGAGAACTCAGATACTGATTCAATCAGTGCATGTCGCTCCTGCTCGTGGGTTCACAAAGGTGTTTTGGCACAGGGGACAAGACGGGACAAACTGCAGTTTATCGGGAAACGGGCTAGTTCCGTAAGGGACTTTGCAGAGTCCTGAAAAGAAGAGGGAAAGTGAATGTGTGTGTGTGAGAGAGTGTGAGAAAGAGTGAGTGAGGAAGAGTGAAAGAGAAAATGAACAAGGAGTGGGAGGTTTCTGATGTCTGCCATATCAGCGAACGGAAATTTCTGTTTTGTCTTGAAACGAAGCATTCCCTAACTGGTGGTCAGTAAGGGTTTATTGTCTCGGAAAGGACCCCCGTTCAACCCTTTCCGTACCCTGTTACCCCGCAAACCCACTGGACATTTTCCTTTGAAGAAGATTCTATCTCCACCGTGCTACTAACCAACCTCACCTATACACTGGTTTCCTTCCCCTTGTCAGTTACGTTTCACTTTGTTTTCGGAGTAAAACTGGTAGCCTAGGTGAAGTTTTGTGACTATCTCTTCAGTGGTGATCATGGAGTCAATGAGAGAATTGGAAGTTTCATTTGCGTTGTGAAAAAATATTTGGCTGATAAGAGTATTCAGTTTGTAGTTCTTTGCTGTTTATTTCGTATCTCATATTGTAAGATTATTTTCCTGTATTTCTTTGAAAATAATAAATAAAAGTTTTTTTTATGATGAAGCCCACATAGGTCTGAAACCCGTGCATGGGTAATGAGTTGGATGATGGTTATTGATGAGTTGGACCTACAGTTTTAGGTGGGCTCCAAACCACCAGGAAGTGATTTTACGACAGAGAAGAGTATTTTTTTTGGTGGTCAATCCAATCGGTCACCCGATCGTAGCTTATCTATCAGATTAAGCCGATAGCTGCCAAATGATTTGATTATTTTTTCTTTTTAAAATAAATATTAATTTCCAATTTCTTTAATTTCGTCATCAAAAGAAAAAAAAGCTCAAGATCCGAATAATTGAATTTTACTTGTCAACTTACACTTTGGTGGAATTGGTCCTGTAGTCTCATATTCCTTTCGTATGTCTGGTTGTAACTGTAATACAGGTTGGCTGATTACGTTATTGGATTACCATACCAATAGGCAATTTTAATATTTTAATAAATTGCGATTGAAAATGCCAAAACACACCATATCTTTATCATATCGAAAACTCTATCCCTCCACAAATCAGGCACATTGATTTATTCAATCCATTGCTCTAAAACCAGGGTTTCATTGTCTTAAGCCAGTTAGCAATTTAAAACGACGAAATAGACAATTCGTTGTGGCAGCAAAGTCAGCGTTTCGTTGACGCTTAGCTTTCACTCTCACTCTTAGCGCGACGGCTTCTTTAATGGAGTTGATAGATGGAACATGCATTATGCATGAAGCAGTGCTCGCGATGCGCCGAAACAGTTTTGATTCGGATGCTGTCACTGTCTCCTTCTTGCTTCAACTTGCTCTTTCTCACTCCTTCTTGCTTCTTCTCACTCCTTCTCACCCCTCCTCGCTCTCATTATCACTCCTTCTCACTCCTCCTCGCTCATTCTTGCTCCTTCTCACTCCTCACTCCTTCTCACTCATTCTTGCTCCTTCTCACTCTTTCTCGCTCCTCACTCCTTTTTGCTCCTCACTTCTTTTCGCTTTTCGCTCCTTCTCGCTCATTCTTGCTCCTTCTCACTCCCTCTCACTCCTCGCTCATTCTCGCTCCTCACTCCCTCTTACTCCTCGCTCATTCTTGCTCCTTCTCGCTCCTCACTCCTTCTCACTTCTCACTCCTTTTCGCTTCTCGCTCCTCACTCCTTCTCGCTCCTCGCTCCTCCTCACTCCTCGCTCATTCTTGCTTCTTCTCACTCCTTCTCGCTCCTCACTCCTTTTCGCTCCTCAATCCTTTTCGCTCCTCCTCGCTCATTCTTGCTCCTTCTCACTCCTCGCTCATTCTTGCTCCTTCTCACTCCTTCTCGCTCCCTTTCACTCCTTCTCGCTCCTCCTCACTCCTTGTTTTTCCTTCTCGTCGCTTCTTCTTGCTCCTTCTTAGTCCCTCTTACTTCTTCTCACTCCATCTCGCTCTTCCTCGCTCATTCTTGCTCCTTCTCACTCCTTCTCGCTCCTTCTCACTCCTCCTCGCTCTCATTCTCGCTCCTCCTCGCTCATTCTTGCTCCTTCTCACTCCCTCTCGCTCCTTCTCACTCCTTCTCGCTTCTCCTCGCTCCTTGTTGTTCCTTCTCACTTCTCGTCGCTCCTTTTTGTTCCTTCTTGTTCCTTCTCACTTCTCATCGCTCATTCTTGCTCCTTCTCACTCCCTCTCGCTCCTTCTTACTCCTTCTCGCTTCTCCTCGCTCCTTGTTGTTCCTTCTCACTTCTCGTCGCTCCTTTTTGTTCCTTCTCACTCCTTCTTGTTCCTTCTCACTTCTCATCGCTCATTCTTGCTCCTTCTCACTCCCTCTTAATTGTTCTCGCTCCTCACTCCTTTTCGTTCCTTCTTGCTCCTTCTCGCTCTTCCTCGCTTATTCTTGCTCCTTCTCGCTCCTCCTTGCTCCTTCTCACTCCTCCTTGCTCCTTCTCACTCCTTCTTGCTCTTACTCCTCACACCTTTCTCCTTCTCGCTCCTCGTTGCTTCATCACGCTCCTTGTCTCTCTTTCACGTCCCCAGCTGGGAAAAGAAACGCGCGTCACCGAAGCAAATTCGCGTCAGTTGATGTGGATCCGCGCGTCAGTGACAGCCTTGGCGTGTTGGCGACATCTAGAAGACATCCGAAAGCGCTTTGTGATGTCGCGATATGCAAATTCCATAATCCATACATATGTTGTGGGGAATCGGACTGACAAAATAGACGGCTTTCTTCTGTTATGTTGTGTTGCTACATTGGCATGGAATGGGTAACAACACGGGTTGACTAGTATTAGGGACTGAAAGGCTGATAAATTGTGAAAATGTTTAGAAATGTTGGTGATATACTATGATAGGTAAATACTGCTCTATTCCAGTAGTATTCCATATAGTGCTCAAATTCCATATTATTAGTGCTAGAACGTTCATAACTGTAGACCTGTGTTTTTCGACTTGAGTGTCATAAAGTTGCAAGAAGTCGATGTATGTTCTTGTATAAAGAATGATACCAGTCCAATCATTCAATTAATTATAGTAGTTCCATTATAAAAGTATGCTGTCATAGTGGTTCTAGCAGGTTAGCTCGGTTCAATTGAATTGGAATATCACCTCTTCCTCTTCCTTCTCCTCCTCTTCCTCTTCCTTCTCCTCCTCTTCCTCTTCCTCCTCCTCCTCCTCCTCCTCCTCCTCCTCTTCTTCCTCCTCCTCTTCCTCGTCCTCCTCCTCCTCATCCTCATCCTCCTCATCCTCATCCTCATCCTCATCCTCCTCTTCCACTTCCTCTTCCTCTTCCTCCTTCTCTTTATCTTCCTCTCCCTCCTCCTCCTCTTTATCTTCCTCCTCCTCCTCCTCCTCCTCCTTTTTTCCACTCCTTTTTCTCTCATACTCTTTTTTTCATCTTCCTACTTTACTGTTTCCTGTTTCTCCTTTTTCTCTCATCCTCTTTTTTCCCATCTTCCTGCTTTTCTGTTTCCTGTTCCTCCTTTTTCTTCTCTTGTTTTCTGTCCTCTCATTCTTTTCTTCCTTCTTCTCTCCATCGTTATTTGTCTTCTCCTTCTCCTCTTTTTATCTTTTTCTTCTCCTCCTTCTTCTTTTAATTTTCTTCTTCTTTTTTTCTTTATTTTCCATCTTTTTTTTCCCTCCATTTTCTATCTCCTCTCCTCCATTAACCTCCTACTCCTCAGCGCTGGTGCTTCGTCGACAAAGGACAACATCCAGACGTTTATATATTAGATTCCTTTTTGTAGTTAGTATTACACGATAACGGTAATTAATACCGTTAACATAATTCAAAATAAGACAAATTCTACGAAATAAGCATAACAGTTTTTTAATCTAATCATAACATAATTCAAAATAACAAAAATTCTAAGAAATAGGCATGATGGTTTTTTAATCTCAAGAAAGACTTTGAAAGTTTTCCTCTTCATGCTTTTCAAGTTCCCGTGTGATCAGGATGTCTCTAGTTATATCAATTCACGTAGCCCAAAACTTCTCATCTGTGTAAAAAATAATCAATAACAAAATTAACTAAAAAAACAAAGTCCACGCAAAGGTAAGCCACCAGTTTCCCATCAGAAGTAAAATAAAATCAATTAAAAAATTAACTATAAAACAAAGTCTCCAGAATGGTAAGCCACCAGTTTTCCATCAGAAGTAAAATGAAATCAATTACAAAATTAACTAAAAAACGTTTCTACAAAGGTAGAAACTCTCCAGCTACTGGTAGCTTTGGAGCTGATTTATTATAGGCTGAGTTATGCGAACTCACCTCCATAGGCTGGGGCTGCGTGCATGCAACTTCCATGTTTATTTATTATGTTGGATGGTTCCGAAAGAAAAAGAGCAAAAAGTAAATGAGAGAGTGAGACGAAGCGAGCGAGAGTGAATGAGAAAGGGGGGAGAGAATGAGAGAAAGCGAGAGATAGAATGAGAGAAAGCGAGAGAGTGAATGAGAGAAAGTGAGAGAGTGAATGAGAGAAAGTGAGAGAGTGAATGAGAGAAAGTGAGAGATAATGAGAGAAAGTGAGAGAGAGAATTTGTAAAGGGGGAGAGAGAGAATGAGAGAAGGAGAGAGAGAGAATGAGAGAAAACGAGAGAGAGAGAGAGAGAGAAAGTGAGAGAGAGTGAATGAGAAAGGGGAAAGAGAATGAGAGAAAGTGAGAGAGAGAATATGTAAAGGGGGAGAGAGAGAATGAAAGAAAGCGAGAAAGAGAATGAGAGAAAGTGAGAGAGAGAATATGTAAAGGGGGAGAGAGAGAATGAAAGAAAGCGAGAGAGAGAATGAGAGAAAGCGAGAGAGAGAATGAGAGAAAGCGAGAGAGAGAATGAGAGAAAGTGAGAGAGATAATGAGAAAGTGAGAGAGAGAATATGTAAAGGGGGAGAGAGAGAATGAAAGAAAGAGAGAGAGTGAATGAGAGAAAGAATGAGAGAGAGAATTTGTAAAGGGGAGAGAGAGAATGAAAGAAAGCGAGAGAGAGAATGAGAGAAAGTGAGAGAGAGAATGAGAGAAAGTGAGAGAGAGAATGAGAGAAAGCAAGAGAGAGAATGAGAGAAAACGAGAGAGAGAATGAGAGAAAACGAGAGAGAGAAAGAGAGAGAGCAAGAGAGAGGAAGAAGGAGAAGAAGAAGAAGAAGAGAGAGCAAGAGAGAGAGTAAGAGAGAGCGAGAGAGCAAGAGAGTGATAATGAGAGTAAGCGAGAGAGAGAATAAGAAAGGGGGAAGAGAATGGGTGAAAGTGAGAGAGAGAGAATGAGAGAAAGTGAGATAGAGAATGAGAGAAAGTGAGAGAGAGTATGTGAAAAGGGGAGAAAGATAATGAGAGAAAGCGAGAGAGAGAATGAGAGAAAGCGAGTGAGAGAGATAGAGTGAGGGGACAAGAGAAAAAGTGAGTGACAGTGAGAAAGAGAAAGAATGATAAGGGTGGTAAAGAGAGTGAGTGAGAGCGATAAAAAAGGAAAGATATGAGAAAGAAGGAGATTCCTATTTAATTAGGGAGCCTGTGTCACAGAAGAGCAGTCAGTGATGAACGGCGCACTATCTCTGTTTTGAACAGGAGTCCCCTTGATAAATAGGGAACTGTTTAGGCTCAGTTTTAAGCGTGTGTGTGTGTTACAGGATCTGAGTTGAGTAAACTCAGCCTACATAAATATATACCCACAACACAGTATAGATATAACATATATTATTATCCGTAGCAAAACTTTTCCTTTCGTTTGTTGTACAAAGCTTCTGTCTGTTTCTTTTTTATTGCTTTCTGTCCTTGTCTAACTGACTCATCATCCATCCCTTATGATCAGTTGGGTTGTGGGGGGGGGGGGGTGCCTCAACCCCCCTCCTCCTCTTTAACAACCCCTACACTCCAATAATCCACGTTCAAAAGATTCGGAGAATTTTCACTACAACTCCAAACTCGGCCTAGTCACTTTCACGAGTGTATCCTCTTTTTCCAAATGTTTGTTTGTCTGACCCACTTTTCAATGCTCTTTCAATCACTCCCTACATCTCTCTCTTTGTTTCATTCGCTCTATTTGTATCACTCTCTCTCTATTTCTATCTCTCTCAAACATTATATCTCTCTTTCTATCACTCTCTGACTATATCTCTTTAAATTATATTACTTATTTTTTTGAGAATTTTAGATTTTTAAGATAAGTAATATAATTTAAAGAGATATAATCAGAGAGTGATAGAAAGAGAGATATAATGTTTGAGAGAGATAGAAATAGAGAGAGGGTGATGGAAAAAGAACGAATGAAACATCTTAAATTATCTCCTCTTTTTATCATAAATCACCATCACCATTATCATTATTAATTTTTGTACAATTCATAATTTATATTCTCTATTCTCATATTAATTACATACCTGCTACTTTTATAATAAACTCCTTTCATACTGTTACAAAAATAACTGCAACTAAATCCGAATAGAATAACTCTCTTAAACTATACCGGTTGAGTGTCAAGAATGGACGAATCTTTGTCCAAACTTCGCCATTTCATGTAATTGAATCACTTAGATTGTTATCATCATAGTCAATATCATAAAGATCTTACAAATGAGATCATTGTACATAATATCTTGTACTATAAAAATAGCATTATCTGAATTTATCATAGTATCTTTGTGATGTTGATAATTTAGTTTTCAACTACTTATATGCCAAATTTGTAAATTCACATGAATAAAGAAGGATAAACTAATCTAGCTTTCAATCTCGCAATTTTTCTCTTACTCTCACTCTCTTTCTTTCATTCTTTCTCTCCCCCTTTACATATTCTCTCTCTCACTTTCTCTCATTCCCTCTCACTTTCTCTCATTCTCTCTCGCTTTCTCTATCTATCTCTCTCACTTTCTCTCATTCTCTCTCTCACTTCTCTCATTCTCTCTCTCTTTCTTTCATTCTCTCTCTCCCCCTTTACATATTCACTCTCTCACTTTCTCTCATTCTCTCTCTCTCACTTTCTCTCATTTAATCTCTCGCTTTCTCTCATTCTCTCTCTCGCTTTCTTTCATTCTCTCTCGCTTTCTTTCATTCTCTCTCCCGCTTTCTTTCATTCTCTCTCTCCTTTACAAATTCTCTCTCTCATTCTCTCTCACTTTCTCTCATTCACTCTCTCGCTTTCTTTCATTCTTTCTCTCCCCCTTTACATATTCTCTCTCTCACTTTCTCTCATTTCCTCTCACTTTCTCTCATTCTCTCTCGCTTTCTCTCATTATCTCTATCACTTTTTCTCATTCTCTCTCGCTTTCTCTCATTCTCTCTCGCTTTCTCTCATTCTTTCTCTCATTCTCTCTCTCGCTTTCTTTCATTCTCTCTCTCCGCCCTTATTATTCTGTCTCTCACTTTCTCTCATTCTCTCTCACTTTCTCTCATTCTCTCTCTCTCACTTTCTATCTATATCTTTCTCTTTAACTTTCTCTCTCTCTTGTACTCTTAATCTTAATCTCGCTCACTCTAAATAAAGGCAGCAATTCAATTCAATTCAATTCTAACACACTCTTCTCCCTCCCATTCCCTTTCGCTCTCACTCTATCTCTCTCACTCCTTCTTCTTTCTCTAGGTTTGCACTGGAGGGCCTTTTCAAAAATAAGCTTCCTCTTTTGATGCAGAAGGTTCAAGTGAGAGGGAATTTGGGTATTCTGGCGCCCAGAATTCGCTGTTATGAACGAACATTTCTTTGATCATTGCGTTTGTTTTTGGTCGAATATTTTGGAGCGGAACTAGAGCGTGAATAAAATCAGAATAAAATGTCTGGGAGTAGGCAGACTAGGTCTCTAATGTATATTTGTCTATGTATATGTCAAATGGCTAATAAATATATCTTTCAACATTCAAATCAATAAGTCACAACTTGTATGTAAGACTTTCGTATTCACGTTTGAAATGTTTACTTTTCTAAAATTTGTTTGCACTCAATTTCTGTTTCAAATTCCAGTAGCTTAAATAGTTTAGTGTGTTGTATATATTTTGGCAAGGTAGGGCGTTTTGTGGAAAAATTTAATGAAATTTGTTCTGGAGAATGATGAACTTATATAGGTGAAATATTTAATAGTGTGATGATAACGGCTTTGTATACTTGAATATCGATTTTTTGTTGATATTTGGAACTCCATAATAGTAATGTTGAAAATGTGACATGGAAGGCTACGAAACCATAATCCAGTACTCAAAATAAACAGTGGAATTCACAACATTCAACTCTGTTCTATTGTAAAAAAAAATTAATAAAGAAGGGGAAGAGTCAAAACAACCTGTGATCATTCCTTGTAAATAGGATTCAATTAAAAATTTCTTGTTGGAATAATCTACTCCAAATTCGTTGATATCCACTTTAGTTAGATATTTATAATCTCATCAGTTTTTCTTATTACACTTGAAATACTTTATTGCAATATATTACGTTCGATATTATTTATTAATTTCATAATATAAGTTGAATTTAATGGAATAATTTTACACATTTGTCATAAAAAAGGCTTAAAAGTTATCAAGTAATGAACAATTAGTAATTCTATTGACTTGTTATGTGGATTTAACGACTTGCAGTCAAATAAATCCACATAACAAGTTTATATTAACAACGCAGTTCGTCATGTAACAAGAAATCCAGGAATTTCATTCTATTGACCTTTCATGTTACCTTCTTATTGAATAGCAGCTAGACGATAATAAATTTGATGATTTGGTATGGATACCTGATAGATCCAATATAATGAACAGAATTTGATTGAATAGAACAATTTGAATAGCTATAGATATATCAGCTATAGATTTATCAGCTAACGCTAGTGAATTAGTTGATGGTTGATCAAGGATAGGTCTATCAATTTCGAGTAAAACTACAATTATTTTGAGGAATGACTAACGTTATTGAACTCAGTTTCTACAGTTTCTCACTGTTAATCTATGATAGATCTATCAATTTTGAATACAACTACGGTATTTTATTGGAACTTTTACATTATTTCGAGAACTGACTAA
Organism: Conomelus anceps; assembly: GCA_948455865.1. NCBI lineage: Eukaryota > Metazoa > Arthropoda > Insecta > Hemiptera > Delphacidae > Conomelus > Conomelus anceps. Next base: position 7,370,875 of record OX418225.1, read on the forward strand.
CTTTATTGAAATAGGTTTAGGAAAAACAAAGAATGGTCATTACGACCGCTCTGGTACCTACAAGAACCTAACCCAGAACTAGATTGGACCTGGTTGGAAGAGGCCCTTGGTATGGGGGTATGAGAGCTTTCAATCTGCTTCCATCTCACTTGTATGCTGACACTACTTATAGTTGTTTTTTTTTAACAGATTGAACTCTTATCTTGTCAATAGCTGCCCATACAAGGTTGAAGAACTATTTCAATCATAAGATTTCTATTGATTTTCCAATACTTCACTGTGTTTCTTACTTTGCCAAACTCAAATACTGTAGCTTTAATCCTATTATGAAGCTTTTCATAGTTTTTGACGTGATCTATGTGTTACGATTAATTGTTGTAATAGGTTTAGGAAAAACAAAGAATGAATTTATGAATGAATGAATGAAAGTAATGAATTTATTGTATCATGTACCAATTTATTATTGACATGTCACGGTTTGGTAAAGAATTGTATTTATGCAAACATAATGTGATGAATAAAGATCTAATTTAATCTATTTAAGACTTGAAATATTTGAACATAACTGGAAAAATGAAAAAACGCTAATCTAATCGGCATAAATACGATTGCAAGAGTGATGTAACTCACTACTACTCCTGTAATTTCTACAATAAATTTACTACTCCTTTATTAAGTTTGGCATATTTTGTTAAAATCAGTATATTTCTCTTTATATTTCTTAAATTGTATAGACCAGTCTTTGAGGTCAATGAGGATTGTTTTGACATGAAGTTAAAGCCTCTATTGATTATGAATGCTTATGTATCGAATAATTGAATAAATTATAAACTTTAGGTGAATTCAACGACTTGCAGTCAATTTTTTATCAAGATTAAGTAATATTTTACATACTCTCTTGGCCTAACGTTTTCGAATCGTTGAGATTAATTTTCAAAGGGCCTTTCAAACGTTTGGCCAAGAGAGTAAGTAAAATATTACTTATTCTTGATAAAAAATTGACTGCAAATCATTGAATTCACCTAAAAAGTTAATATCAACAACGCAGTTCGTCATAAAACAAGAAGTCCAGGATCTCAGATAAATTAGTTAAATAATTAAGTAATTGATGAATTAATAAATTAGTAAAGTAATGAACTAATGCATTAATAAATAAATGAATAACTAAATAAATTATTAGTTCAGTATACTCTATAATAACGTTTTAGTATTCAGAATATAATCGGTATTATGTTATTATACCTAATAATCATATAAAACGGTACTTTGTTATGGAGAAGTCCATCTTCTATCTTTTTCTTACCGAGTTTCTATTCCTTTCTGCCATAAAAGTCTCCATCAGAGACCAACCAGTAGTAATGCGGCTAGAGATTTACGAGAGGATGCAGCAGACAAAGCAAATACCGTGTGGGGTTTTAAAAGACGAAAGGAAGAGTCGTAAATATGTTATAGTGAGGAAGTGAGACCGCATTTTCTCCCACTGACCTCAATTAGAGGCTGCAGGCTGCTACAGCACAGCTCTTCACGTTTTTTATTACTCAGGTGAAGCAAATTGTGCAAAGTATTTCGATTGGATTAATTAGGAAGCGGTTTGTGGGTGGTTATTTGTGTTATAATTTAGTTTTCTACAGGTGTTTTTAAAATCTTGAAGAATAATACAGGCTTACAGGAGAATAAAGTCTAAATAAGAGATTATGATAGAACAAATATTATTAATCTTGAATAAGAATAATATTTATTTCCCAATCAAACAAAAATATATCAATTTAAATAATAAGAAATTAACTAAGATTCTAGACTATTTAGGTACCCATATTTCGAACCAGCAAAAGCATAGCTTGAGCGCCAGACGGACCAAGGAACACAAAAAATTCCTCAAAGTGCTATTAATTTAAAATGAAGACTTCCTCAATGACAGATTCAACAGCATTGAACAGCCGATGGAAATTGAAAGCCTTCAGTATACTTCAGGAATTCACTCTAGGAATTATTACACTTATACTTAACACTTTTAGGAATTCGAAATTGATAAATTATGTTCCATATATTTGGAAGTTTGATAAATTGTCAATTCTTTCTAAACCAACTTATTCTATTACCTTCTGTTTGAGTTGCTGAGTAACTCTTAGTAACAAAGTTAGTAGACATTAAATCAAAATTTATTAATCAAGATATAATTACAAATTCTTAAGATAATAACTTGATAGAGTTTTTATCACCCCATACAAAACATGCATACAAATATTAATTGTTTATTTCTTTATCTTAGACTTACATCCTGCTCTTCGTAGTATCAACATTATCACTTCCCGGTGGTTCGGAACCCACCTAAAAAACTGTGGGTGCAACTCATAAATCGCCATCATCCAACTTATTACCCACGCACAGGTCTCAGACCTGTGGGCTTCATCCTCAAAAAAAAATTAATTCAATTCTTTTGTTCTGTTATGTTAGTTTTGGGATATTTGTTATCAAAATTCTCTCGTATAATCCCTCACTATTTGTTTCATTAAGCCCAGGTTTTGACGCAACTTGTTTCGATACATTGTCGGTTGTCCATTTTCGTTCTCTTGTGATTTTCTGGTAAAAACATATTCTACTTTATTATATTATATCCTGTTTACTGTCCTTATTCTGATTTCAATTCTTGGCTCTCCCTTTTCTATTTCATTGATTTCTATTCCGTGTACGTCTTTATTTCAACTTATTTTCTTTTTGTTTCTATTGCTTTCATCAAAACTCCCTTTTTCTGATAAGTTTGGATGATTATTGGATTTTTATGTAAATGCTTATTAGTTCTTTGTGTTTTGTATAGTTTTTTTATAACACTCAGCTCCTGTGAGCGTTACTCTGCGTATAGTCTCCTCATTATGTTTCACTGTTTTATATTTCCAGTATCAGGCTATTTCATTATCTTATATTGTAAGATTATTTCCCCGTATTTTATTAAAAGGATGAATAATCGATGTATGCTATTTATAGGCCTACTAGCATTTTTGTGTAATGTTTTATTCGTGTATTTCAATTGAAAAATTAATATATTTGTTTGTTACAGGACAAGAGAACCTGACCGGTGCACCGAGTTGTGGTGATGGCCGTGTCGATGTCCGAACCATCATCGTCATCAGCGGAGGAGGATGCTGGCGCAGGAGGGGTCGCAGTCTAGGAGGAGGCGGGGGTCAAGGGAGGCGGCGGTGACGGAGGCGTCGATCGCCAAGCGACGCAAGCCACGACCCGTGTCCACTGTGGTTGCCACACGTGTGGCGCCACCACCAAAGTTGCGCAAGTACTCTCTCAACGATGTCGCGAGTCGTCAGGTCGGCGTGTTCCTCGTCGAAAGAGAACGGGAGAGGCTGGAGGTCGAGGATGGGTCCCGTGGATCCGACCACCTCGTCGAAGGAACCCTGCTTGATAGGAACTGGCAGAGGTTGGAGGTCGAGGACAGGCCCCGGGGATCTGACCTCCTCGGCGAAGGGTGCCTGCTGGATAGCAACTCGCCCCGTTGTGGGGTTGAAAGAGTGGGAGGCCATCAGGTGACCGGGGTTGTGGAAAGTAGAAATCAAGTGACAAGAGTTGAAGAGCATACATCTGAACCCCAGGTAACAAGGGTTGGAGAAAGTAGATTTAATCCTCACTTGAATAACGTTGTAGATGGTGGTTTAAATCCTCAATTTACAAGATTTGAAGGAAGTAGACTCAATCCTCAGGTTAATAATTTTGTAGAGAGGGAACCCAATTCTCATTTGGCTAGGTTTATAGGGAGTAGACCCAACCCTCAGTTGAATAACTTTGAAGAGAGTGAACCCAATCCTCAGGTGAATAACGTCAAAGAAAGGGATCCCTATCCTCAATTGACAAGGTTTGGAGAAGTTAGACATAACCCTCAGGTTGTAAAGAGAGATCTTAATACTCAGTTGGCAAGGTTTGGAGAAGGCGAGCATGATTTTCAGGTTGTGGAGAGTGAAATAAATACTCAGCTAACAAGGTTTGGAGAAAACAGACATAATCCTCAGGTTGTAGAGAGTGAATGTAATACTAAGTTGGAAGAAAGTACACTCAATTCTCAAACCCAACTAAATCCTCAAGTTATAAGGGTATTGGAGGATGGCTCAGTACCCAAAGTAACAGGTTCTGTTGGATCAACTCAAATAAATGATAATTTTGGAAGTGGAGAATCAACTCAAATAAATGATAATTTTGGAAGTGGAGGATCAACTCGAAAAGATGACGAAGAAGTGGAGGTAGCTACCCCTAGATATCGGCCCAGAAGTTGGTATGCTAAGACAACAACCACTGAAGAAGAACAAGCAAAAGCGAGGCGTAGGAAGACTCATCCCGGTCACCATGCAGATTACCAGGAAGCCCTGTCTTCACTGCTGTGGCAGCCGTACGAGTGTCAGAGGGAGTTGACGACGGTCTGTTCGTCACCTGACGATTCCGATGTGGCCTACTGGTTGGGGTGCAGGCTGCCCGAGTTCAGGATCCCGAGGGAGGACGAGGATTTGGGGAGTTTATCGTCGAGGACGTCGTCATCGGCGACGATTGATGTGGAAGTGGGGGTCAGTGACCGAGAGGAGTGGTTGGAAAGGTTGCCGCCGCGAGCGCCAGCGTCGCCCTCGATGCCAGTTTCAACCGGTTGTCGAGTCAGTCAAGCTCCGGACGCGGGCAAGAATGGTAGTGATATGCGGTCGTCCGTCGCCGACTCGGGACCGTCAGTGAGTGCTGTCGCTTCCTCGCAAGCGACTACGACGACAACGAATAACGTGAGTTTAGTGCGTTGTTACGCGGCTACGTCAGTGTCCTCAGTGCCTAGTATCGATTGTGTGGTCGCTACCTCAACCTCAACGAACCCAGTGAGGACGTTCACTTCTACAGAAGCCCAGACCGATGATGTTGTCGTGGACACAGCCGTGGTTCGCCCCCGCGAGAGGCGACGCCACACCCGGAGGCAGCAACCTCTTCCGCCTCCGACCACCAACCTCCAACCTTTGACACCTCTCACGGACCGCCTTCCGGACATCCTCAACTCGCACCTGCCCCCTCCGTACACCACCCTACCACCCCCGCACCTGGGTCTGCCGCCTCAGGCCGTGCCTACCCACCTGCCGCCTCCAGTGTCAGTGCCTTCCATCCCCGTGCTCACCTCGCCCGGATCTCCTCCGCCGCCTCCTGCCGCCGTCTCCAACCTCGTCTCAGGATTGCGGTTTCCGTTCGCTATTGTGCCAGCTGGAAGACGAAGGTTAGATGTTTTAAAAATTTGAATAGAATTAGAATAGAATCTATTGCAATTTTCATAAAAATTACCATTTTCCTTTAAACAGATTCATAGAGTCATCAATCACCATGATCCAATTTATTAGCCACGCACAGGTCTCAGACCTGTGTAGGCTCCATCCTCCGAGAAAAAAATATATTTAATAGTAAAATTATATCATTAAAAAATGAATTCCTATTTCAAAAAATTAGAATAGAATTTACTATTATTTTTATAAAAAATAAACAAATTTAACATACTCCTTTGAATAGATTATGATACTTACAGTATTTAATACTGAAATTGTATCATAAAAAAGAATGAAATCCGATTTTAAATTGTTACACTGTTTTTGTAAATACAATCAAACCTCTTTATAGCGATCTTCTAAGTAGCGAAATTCTCTACGTAGAGAATTTTTATATTGCCTTTGGCCTGCAAGACGACCTTATAGTAATGAATACCTTTCCAGACGAATTTTTTGCTTGGAAATTCAATTGCGTTATGTAGCAATTTCTCTATCGACATACCACCTTGTAATATAATATGTCACTTATGAATAACTTTTTATTATAACCTAATACTGTTATAATTGAGATTATTATTTGGCATTGCCAGCAAAACCTAGGTTTGTGCGCTAGCAACAATTTTAAGTGATGAAGTGAGAGAAAAAAGTACGGTATTGATACGGTTTCAAAAATCTAATATATTTATTTTCAATTCTGTATGTCAAATACAAACAAATAACTTGAAATTAGATCCTAAATAATAGAGAATATTAATTATTAAGAGATATTTATTATTATATATAGAGAATATTAATTGACTTTGTCAACGAAACCCGGGTTTGCGCACTAGCAACGAGTTCCGAGTAGGCTTATTGATATTTTTTATTCTACTATGGTCAGTACAATGATTGATTATTGGTGCAAAATCTCGTATCATATTTCTTTTAATCATATCTTGAATTCTCAAATTTTCGTTTTCAATGAAAGAGAAACTGAAATTCTTGCCATGCCAGTAAATGTAATCTGTATGTTGACTGCTGACCGTTCTGACCGTGCTGAACGTTCTGTTGACCGTTCCTTGTGGTTGAGCCGCTTTTCAATAGGTCAAAGTTATATTTTTTATTAGTGACATTTTCCAGTGAAACTTGAACCTAACCTGGAAAGATTTAGATTTTCTGTTTGAAATATTTGCCTGATTAAGCGATTTTGGGTTGAAAAGTCTGTTGATCCTTTACATTCAATTGTATTAATTTAGAGATGAATTCTAAATTATTTAGGTCTGGATTAGTTAATATCAATATCTAATTAATATTATTGGCGTTAAGTCACGTCAGGGCCCTGAGCTTTGTTCAGGTGTGACCTGAGAACTGAGGCACTTGAACCATTCAGATCACACCATATTACTATGAATAACGGCTGTCTAAAAACATTAGTCATTGAGTCACATCAGAGGCACCGAACTTATTCAGGTGCGACCTGATAACTCTTACATCAGACCTGATCCAGCCAGGTCACACGGTATTATTATTATTATTATTACTATAAATAACTTGACTCCTATATTAAAATTTTCAGAGCAGCTTATGAGGTTATTTCCTTATTTCTGAAGCATTTTATGAACTGCTACTTTTAGTGAGAGTTCTCTATTGAAAATATTTCGATTTTGAACTAATTTGAAATTTAATCTAATTCCCTTTTATGAATTTTTCCTATATTTAAATTTTCAGAGGACCTTATGAGGTTATTTTGCTTACTTTTAAAGCATTTTATGAGCTGCTACTTTTATTGAAAGTTTTTTAATTGTAAAATACTTCGATTTTTCATGTTAGTAATGGGGAAATTTTGAACTAATTCCCTTTTATGAATTTTCCCTATAATTTAATTTTTAGAGGAGCTTATGAGGTTATTTTTCTTACTTTTACAGCATTCTATGAGCTGCTACTTTTATTGAGAGTTCATTATTGACATTTTTTTTAGATTTTTCTCGTTAGTAATCGGAAAATTTGAATTAATTCCCTTTTATGAAATTTTTATTTTAGTTTCATTAGGCCTATTTGTAAATTATATGATAACTGATGTTCATTCATGATAGTTGAAATATGATGCCATTCAAATGAGTGATAAGATAAATTTACCTAAATAAAATTGATATTTAATATTAATTGATAATGATAAATTGATAGGTAAATGGTGAAATTTGACTGTAAAAGTGTAATTCAATGAAAGCAGAATTTTAGTTCATTCCATTAATATTTAATATTAATTGATAGGTAGATAGTGAAATTTGACTAAAATTGTAATTCAATGGAAGCTGAATGTAGTTCATTCCAAAACCGTGCAACAAAGGATAGCTGTGAAAGGGAAACATGAGTCCAAAGTGTACCACAATCTAGGCACGGCGGAATTTCAAATGTACAATGAGAAAGCAGAACAACTGATAACAATGACATTATCGCCGGGAAGTTCCTTCTATTCTTGCACTGTACTGGACATTACGTGATTCATATTCAACAAATTTCTCCAAATTTAGTTGTTCGTTGATTCGTTCCATGATTATTCATTGTTTGCATTTTGTGGTGAATCAGCAATCATTTTGTCCTATTTCTACTTCTGGGTTATCAATTAGGTTGTGTATTAGGAGGCTATCAATAGTAACTCATTTTTCTTATAAATTCTAAAGTTCCACCAATGTATCTGTATCACAATAACAATGGGATTCTTGAGATGGTTGACTTACATTTACATAGAAGGAATACAAAAGTTGGACTCATGATAGCATATTGTTTGAAATTGTTTTAAGTATGGAAATCTATGTCACCTAAATATTTATCAGCCATGTATGGAGAATCAGCATCATCTTGTCCTATTTCTAATGTTATGAATTTTGAGGCTTATCAATTAGGTTAGTATCACCATCATCCAACTCATTACCCACGCACAGGTCTCAGACCTATGTGGGCTTCACCCAAAAAAAAAATACATGGCCTAAAATTTTTGTGGTAGCATGAAGTTCTTGTCGCAGGCTCATCATAATTATTATTATACTTTTATGAAACTATTTTAAAAATAAATTTAAATTAGTAAGAAAAACAAATTAATAAAAAAGAAAAAAACAATTCTTGTTACAGCTTCATAATGAATGGGCCCCCGGGCCCTCTCTGTAAGGGTAGGCGATTGGATTAGCCAGCAAAAAGACTGTTCTCTGATGTAAAATCGTGCAGGTTCATCATAATATTTATATGAAATCATTTTAAAAATAAATTAAAATTAGTAAGTAAAACAGAATTGTTTAATAAAAAAAACTTGACAATTCTTGTTACAGCTTCATAATGAATAGGCCCTGTGCCCTCTCTGTAAGGGTAGCCGATAGGATTAGTCAGAAAAACACTGTTCTCTGCTGTAAAATCACTTCCCGTTGGTTCGGAACCCAATGTAATCGGTCACCAATGTTTGTCAATGTAATCGGTCACCCTTACAAAGAGTGTCCAGGAGAACGCAGCTTATCTCTATCTGATTGAACAGATACCTGCTACGGCTCGCAGCTATCACTTCCCTTGTAAAACTGGAGAAAAATATTGGATCATAAAAATATATATAATAATGATAATATTTTTATTTCGCCAAAACACAAAAATACAAATATAAGAAAATTCACAATATAAAGTTTATAAACGTTTTTATTTGACCTAATTCCTGTTCTAAATCATTTAAAACGTTCATCCACAGTTCACGAGCTGTGAGAAATATCATTAAGAAGCCTGAATAAGTAACGCATAGGGGACTAATCAATATCAGGGCAGGGGCGAGAGGCGCCTAATCCACTAGGATAACACAGTGATCTTTGGAACACCGTTTCGAGAGTGTTATCTGTGAGGAATAATAGAGCTGGTAGATGTACACACATCGTAGACGACGTGAGACACGTGATAAGCCCGACAAATATCCCATTCATTACCGTTAAGTACACTAGCTTATCGCTTAAGCACAGGCCTACTACAGTTGAACACTTCCTCATTGGTAATAGTTTTCAATAAAACAGGAATTTCCAAGTTACAGGTACGAGTTTAGTAGTTTGACTCAGATACTAAAGTAGCGATCATGAAAGTATCCGGGTGAGTAGGATTGTGCGGCTGTTGATTAGATAACTGACCCCTTGAATAATTTTGCAGAATTTATGATTTTAATTAACTTGATTGAAATGAGGATGTGTAAACGCCAAATATGGAAGATCTAATGAATAAGAGACATGAATTAATTTAACATGAATTTTAATTCATTTTAGAGTTTATGGCTGAAATGGATGATAGACTTTTTCCAGGAACGAAGAAAAATTAATATTGTTATTCCTCTTATAAAAACACGTGATAGTTTAAGAAAAAATAGTTTTCAAACAAAGTGTACTACTTAATTGATATTCTAGAATTGTAAAGAATCGGCCATTTTTCTTCAAAGCAAAATTCCTTGTGATAAAATACTAGTAAGCCCGATTAATCCCGAATACTAGCCCGATTTAGTTGTGTCGTAATATCTCTCTCTTCTTTTTTCTTCATCTCCTTTCATCTTCTCTTTCTTTTTCTTTGTCTTCATCACACTTATCTTCTAAACTCTTACCAAGGTCAAGTTTAAATGGACAAAATTTTGTCCAAACTTCGTCCTTATTACGTAAATGCTTCACATAGATTCTCATTGTTAATATCCAAACCAAATACAATCTATTGTGTATTTATTACCATGTTTTTTAATCAGTCACAATGGAATTTTGTAAATTTACGTAAATAAAGTAATTTTATCTTTTCTTTATATTTTTTATTCTTCTTTCGGTTCTTTTTCTTCTACTTGTGTTTTCTTCTTTTCTCCATCTCTTTTCTTCTTCTCCTGCCTTCTCATTTACTTCCTTTTCTCTTCCTTTTTTTCATTCTCTGGATTTTCTTTTTTATTCTTTTTCATATTTTTCTTCTCATTTTCCTCCTTCTTCTTCTTTTTCTCCTTCTCCTACTTTTTAATCTCCTTCTTGTAATTTTCCTTTTTAACCTTCATCTAGATTTTCTTATTTATTCTTCTTTTTCTTCTCCTACTCCTGCTTATTCATGCTCTTCTTTTTTCCCTTTATCTGGTTCTACGTTTTTATTTTTCTTCATATCCTCCTCCTCCTCCTCCTCCTTCCCTTTCTCCTCCTCATCCTTCTCTAACCTCCTCTTCATCCTTTAATCCGGCATTCTCCTGCGTTAGAGTTTCGTCAACAGAGGCCAGTATATATACGTTTATATTTTATATAACCGAATACTATTGTAGTATAATGGTACAACATAAACATATGTCTCCAACCGTAATACAGTATTCGCACAGTCTCTCCTCTCTAGCAAAATTCCATACCTAACAAAAATTCATGCCGTTCATAAATTTAAACGTTCGATTCGCCATATAACTGTACCATGTGACTTGTAACAGGACCTCACAGTAACCGATATACAAGGTACGATACACAGTACCGGTAAAATCGGCGTAATTTATCTAGTCTCTCGGCAAAAATGCAGGTGACGCATTGGTCATTCTGACCGTCCGTAACTTTGTCTGGCAAACTGGCCGGCGGTAATTCTGACCGACGGGCACTTACCGTTCTGCCGCGTTTATGACATTCCAATCGAGCCATAAATCATGGAAGAATCGGCCATTGTTCGACGTAATTCCCTTTTATAGCTAATTTTTACCGTAGAACCGTGAACTGTTCAATAGAATGCTTGTCTTAAGATCCAAAAAATATTGTAAGTGAAAATTCAGTAAAATTCATGAGCAGGTTTATGGAACTATAGGGTTAGAAGAAAGGTGTATGGAAGAAGAATTAAGTCCATTGTTCCATCTGATACCACTTTATGCCATTAAAATAATTTCTTTAGTTTTCAAAAATAACTTCTAATTGTTGTATGAATCCAGCAAGACTTCTAAAAAATTATTTCAGCAAAATTAAACTGTATAAATTTTGCAGAATTTGAACTTTTCAAAAAAAAAAAAAATTATATTTACAAACGTTTTTTTTCTTCCACATGTGTTCTCTATGCAGCTGTGTTTCAAGCATGGGAAGTGATAGCCGATTGCCGTAGCAGGTAAAAGATACTAGATAGTATCTAGATCTATTGTACTAGATAGTATATCTGTTCAATCAGAGATAAGCTACGAAACTCCTGGGCGCTCTTTGTAAGTGTGACTGATTGAGTTGGCCAGCAAAAAAGACTCTGTTCTCTGCTGTAAAATCACGTCCCGGTGCCGGTGGTTCGGAACCCACTTAAAACTGAAGGTCCAACTTATCAATCACCATCATCAAATTCACATCACCCACGCACGGTTCTCAGAACCTATGTGGGCTTCATCCTCCGAAAAAAGAATAGATATTTTTTGAATTCAATTCAATTTTCGTCGAATTTAACAGATTAATGTATTTGTCTAGGGGTTTTTTTCTGCTAGAATGAGCTCCAGCCTTGAATTCAACTCTATTGGGTTTTGGGTGCTTGCACAGTGAAGCTTCAATACTCGATGATAATTATAGATGTGAAATGAAACTCATACTGTAGAATGGTAGTATTCATGCTGCTCCACTTTGTCCATACAGATTGTGTTTGATTTCCATCTTTGATTATCATCGAGTATTGATAATCGGACTCTAGTGTCCGACTAATATACCTTACCTACTGCTATGCCTTATTACCGACTTTATATTGCTGCCTTATTCTTAATATTTTCTTAGATTCTTATATTGCTGTATATTTTTTTTGTTTTTGTTTCTGAAGATCATGTCAAAATGCTTATTAAATTTCATTAGTTCCGGTGTTGAGAAACATTGTTATCAAATACTAAAATAACTTTTAGACGACTCTATAACTAATGGGACTAATGACAGGATGAGACTACCATTAAAAGATGAAACATGCCAAACAAGAGTAAATAATACTTAAAAGTGCTGCTTATTAACGTGAAATAACTACTTGTTTGATTTTTTTTCAATCAACACCGACAAATATTATTTTTCAACAGTTGTCAAATCTGTAATATTACAGCTACCAATAAAAAATGATAACAGAATTAAAGACCCGAAGTTATGGAAAATTTGCAGTCGAAATAAAAATAATTTTTGTTTAATTGAAGTAGAGTTTTACTTTTCTTGAAATTGTCTTCGTTTTGTTCGGATAAAGCTCTAATAACATTCTTTGTAGTGACAAAGGTGATTTTGTGGAATATTACACATGAATTATTTCATAATGAATTTATTCCATAATGAATAATAAGACGAAATTGTCACAACCACATTTATTAAAAATATTGAGAAGCTGTTTCGGTTGTTATACCATAACACAAAGAGTTTGTTTGAGATTGATAATGGTATAACAACCGAAACTAGTTTCTCAATATTTTTTATAAATATGGTTATGACAATTTCGTCTTATTATTCATTAAAGCTCTAATAATCTAATTTAATTATAAATTCGATGGAGGCTTTCCATGAAAGATTTAAATTTATAAATTTATTGACTTTGATAATATGTATGAAATTTAACATTACACGTAATAAAATAATAAATAAGAATATTTTTGATATAATATAGAATAAGATGAGGAATAAGAATATTGTCAATATAGTATAGAATAAAATAATAATATTCTTAATATAATATAAATAATAGAATATACAAAATAGTATTTAATAATAAATAAGAATGTAAAATATTCAAAACATAATAATTCAATAATATGTAATAAATTCTAGAACTGCACAACATTATTTATTCGACTATCTGATAACCAGCTCTTGGGCTATTATTGTAATTTATCAAAACTTACTTCTCCATTAAATTCTATTTGCTTCATGAAAGACGACTCATTGATTGTACATAATCATTCATTGACAGTTGACAGTTCAATGATTCATTCAATAACAACACCTGAAATTGATGAATTGTGAGAACGACTCGAAATCTAAACGCAGTACAGTAATGATTGAATTAGGAGTCTATTTTTAGCAGCAGTTGGAAGAAAGTGTGACCTGTGGGTTAGAGAAACGTAAACAGAGAAAGTCATCCACGTTAAGCCGACTGTTTCTTCTAGGATCCGCAGAATTCGAGACCGGGAATGCACTTAAAATTTGAAATTATGTAAAGCATTTCAAATTTGAATTTGAAATGATTGTGAAGCATCAATGACACTATTCTATACTATAATCAAATCCTGGTTCATGTTTTCCCTGTTGTTTTGTTTTCTTTAGTTTCTTCAAACATGTGTTTTGGATTAGTGCCTTCCAAACAACATTTGGTGGAGAGTTTTGAACAGCGTTTAGGTTGAATAATGTACCATTACGTACCAGCTATAGCCTTTTTTGTCTTGAAAGTTGTTTGTTATATTAGGCTATTCCATTCGAATCGTGTTGAAAAATTTCAGGCTTTTATGTTTTGAAAAGTTGGTTCTTTTATTTTCATTTCTCACAAAACGTGATTCCTCATGGAAATTAGTTAATTTTCGAAAGCGTGTTGACTGACTTTAACTTCTTGACATTTATCGTCTAATTATTTGATTTTATCTTTGAAAATGAAATTAATTACTTTATTGATTAGGAGGAATAGTTATGTTACTGTTTTCCTTGATTGGTTACCAGTTTCCCTACCCGTCAGTTGTCCGACTCTACCAGTTGACCGACCATAACTTTGAAAGTAGTAACTTTGAAAAAGTTCTTTTTTGTAAGTAGAAATTTTGTTTTGCCTTATAATAATAGGCAGCTTTTTTTATACATACATATATCTTTTTATATTTTGTATCCATTCTTTTGAGAAGGAAGCTGTAACAAGTGATGTATTTTTTCTTTTTGATATGCAAAATAAAATGATTTTGATTTGATTTGATAACAAACTTTACGATTTAACCTAACCTAGCCTGACAATGTTAAGAAATGTATACTATTTTGGTAAAATTTAATTTTCGTAAAGTTTGATTCGGTCGGTCAACTGGTATGGTCGGGCAACTGACGAGTAGGGCTACTGGTAACCCGCCGTTTTCCTTTGGTTAGATTAGATTAGATTATTTACTTTATTCATGTAGATTACAAAATGCACAGTCTTAGATTCTAGATTATGATAGTTAAAAATATATAAGTACTGTAATTATTGTTCTATGAATTTTACAAATCTAAACTAAAGAATTAATCAACGATATGTATACAGTATAAGATGCAATTTGATAACGATAATATGATTGTGATGTATCTACATGAAACGGCGAAGTTTGAACATATAAATGTCCATTCTTGGAAGAGGATATTCAAGAATATCCTTCTCATCAACACTTGACCGTAGGCTATAATAAACTGAAAACGGTATGAAAGTTAAAAACTAAAATAAGATGAATAAATTATTTGAAGGATATGAATGATTTAGAACAAAGTGATTAATAGAGTTAATTTACAATTAATAATAGAAGTTATGGATTGATATTTTCTGATTGAGAGTAAAACAATGAGACAGAAAAAGAGATTATTTACAAATGAGATAATTTATGTTAAACATTAATATGAAAGTGAGTTAAAAAAAGCATAATTTAAGAGGAATGATAGGGGGTGATAATTTAAGCATAATTTAAGAGGAATAATAGGGGGTGATAGTGGTTAATATTACACTAGACATTAAAGTAAAACGAAAACTTTTTATACATAAGTTAATATTTTATGGATTATAATAATTAAGATCCCTAAGACATTAAGGATTTGAATGGTGAATAAATTGCTTATGGAGTTGATGAATGATGGAGTGAATGATGAAAGTTGTCATGCAGTTGCTCTAGGGTTGAACAGACTCAGTCATTTTCTCAAAAAGATATTTTCTCAATGCCAAGATAAAGCCCACTCGACTCTCAAAGGATCTAATAGGATTGGGAAGTGCATTCCAAGCACGACAGGCGCTAACAAGAAAAGATTTAGTATAAATGGTAGTTCGGTGATTCGGTATCCTTAGAGTATTTTCTCCGGTTCTAGTATGTGAAACATCTATCCTCCTACCTTCAGAAACAAATTTAAAATCATTTTTGAAATAGTTTGGTTTGCCATATTTTAAAATATCTCTAACGAGTTTGACTATTCGAAATAATCTCTGTTCGGGTAGTTTTAAAGTTGAGCTAGCAATGTGGGCTTGAGTGATCCGTTCATGTCGTTCAAGAGAGTAAACAAACCGTAGACAATAATTTTGGCAGCGCTGCAGTTTATCATTTAGAGTGACTTGCATGTCATTTAGTACAGAATTGCAATACATCAAGTGTGGGAAGATCAGAGATTTAACCAATAATAATCTAATGTTTCTAGGAAGAATATCTTGCAATTTCTTCAATGAATGCATGGCTGAAAAGACCTTTTTACATGTTTTATTTACTTGTTCTGACCAGTCAAGAGTTTTATTCATGATAATACCTAGGTTTTTGACTGAGCTGCAGTAGGGAATTTCATTACCATCAACAGTAATCTTGTGGATTGAGTTCAAGTCAATGCCGTTTACTAAGCGTGAGTATCCAATTATTATGGGCTGCGTTTTAATGGGGTTGAGTTTGAAGCCATTTTTCCTAGTCCATTCAACTATTAAATTTATATCTTGATTCATTTTTTCTACTGTTTCATTTATTTTTGTGGTAGAACAACTTGCATAAATTTGAAGGTCATCTGCATATGTATGAAAACTGGAAAACTTGATAACAGAGGGAAGGTCGTTTGCATACAGAGTGAACAGTAGGGGGCCTAAAATGGATCCTTGAGGAACACCATGTATAACATTTTTCCAATTTGACCTGTTATCTCCAACAGATACACATTGTTTTCTACCTGTAAGATAGGAATTGAACCATATTAGTGTTTTATGATTAAAACCAAGAATAGCTAACTTGTTTAGAAGAACTCTATGGTCTACAGTGTCAAATGCTTTAGAAAAATCAAACAGACTTAAGATAGTACATTTTCGTTGGTCCATAGCCAACCTGATATCATCAGTGACACGCAGTAGAGCTGTTTCAGTTGAATGAGATTTTCGAAATCCAGATTGAAAGTTATGAAGTTTACTACTATGCTCTAGAAATTCCACAACTTGTGCATGAACAATTCTCTCAAGTACTTTGGATAGGGCTGGTAAAATACTGATTGGTCTGAAGTCTTCAACTTTATTGGGAGAGGCAACTTTGTTTAAAGGACGAACCAGAGCAAGCTTCCAATTTTCAGGGAAATTACCATTTTCAAGAGATTTATTGAAAATGAATGTGATAGTCGGTAGGACTGCAAATAACATTCTTTTAATAAATTTGATTGAAATTTCGTCTGCACCAGTAGCATTGCTACGAATGTGTTGAAATGCTTTAAAAGTGTCTTGTTCTGAAATCGGATGAAAGTGGAATTGATCAGCTAGTGGTATGTTTGAATTTTTTACCTGATCATTTAGATCATTAATATGATAACTGATGACTGTCTCATCACGTTGATTCGAGTGTGAAACAAAATGTCCATTTATATCGTCTAGTGGTAAGTCAATTTGAGTATGAGTTTTCTGTTTACCAAGGCCAAATTCTTTTATTCCACGCCATAATAATGAAGAGTCTTGTCTGTTGTCTGTCATAAATGAATTCAAGTACCTAATCTTTGAGTTACGTAGCTGTTGTTTAACTTTATTTCTGAGACTTCGATACTCAATTAAGCTATCCAAATCATATTTCCTTTTAAATTTTCTATGAGCCTTGTCTCTTTGTCCCATCATTTTTAGTATTTCGTCAGTCATCCACGGTACACGTTGTTTTCTATTTATTCTTCTGGTTACATAGGGTGCGTGTTTGTCATATAAATTGAGAGTCCAGTTTTCAAAAGTCTCAACCATTTCATCTACTGAGGGTAAGGCCTCAATTTGATGCCATGGAGTCTGAGTTACATCAGTCAAAAAAGCGGCTTCGTCAAAGTGTTTAAAGTCCCTATACGTTATAAATTTTTGCATTGGTCTAGGTGGCTTATAAGAAAGCACACAGTATATCAAGTCATGTCCAGAAATAGCTGGGACAGAGATTTGACCCGTGTGTATAACCTCATTAGGGTCACTAACTATGAGAAGGTCGATGAGTGTGTCAGATTCATTAGTATGATGAGTTGGGTCTAGTGGTAAAATAGTCATGTTGAGGCATTGGAAGATTGTTGTCAGTTGGTAATAGTCAAAGTTGCGATTAGTCATGTTCAGGTCAGTGTTCATATCTCCCATCACTAGAATACGGCTGTAAAATGGCATGAAAGAGAGCAACGCATTTTCAAAATCTGAGAAATGACCTATTTTTGGGGGGCGATAGCATATTCCAACTAGTAATTTTTCAGAACTGGATAAGGATAATTCAAGTAACATAAATTCAGGTCTGGCAGAGTATTCTTGTACAGATGTGGTTAATATTTTAGTCTTAATATTTTCTTTCACATACGCTGCCACGCCCCCACATGCTTTATTCAATCTATCATTACGGTAAAGAGTATAACCGGGCAATTCAACTTGTTTGGATGGAATACTAGGCTTTAAAAATGATTCCGAGATTCCAATAATACTGAAATTTTGAAAACGGAAGATTGCTCTGAGTTCGTCTATGTGACAACTAAGAGATTGAACATTAAGGTGCGCGGCTTTCAGAACTTTGTTGTAGGGCCGAAGCCTGTTCGATAAAATGAGACCCGTGTCTGGGTTATGGTAATTATTATTCAAACTATTACGATTATTATGAATTGAGAGCGAGCGAGCTGGATTGTCAGTAGGGAGCATAATAATTGTAGTTACATACCAACGTCGGTCCAAGCAGAGAGCAAAGCATGACAGTGAAAATGAAATGAAAACTAAGATTACTTGACCTAAGTGACTTAACAGTCAAAGTCTCTCGATTGAGCGAGTGCATGAAGGATGCATCGTCAGTTCGGCTATGGTCACAATTTAACAGTCACAGTTCGATTATTATTTACAACGAAGAGGTGATGATTCTCAGCAGGTGATCCTAGTCTGTGCAGGAGTATGATGCAGCCCTATACTGGATAGTGATGAATGACAGCAAGTTTAGATGAAGCGGTGATTAACCAGTTCAACTGTAACAAGAAAAAAGAGCGAGCAGAAACAACAGCAAAATACTTGAGGAAAGTATTAATGGAACTAGTCATTATTCCATTACACGGAAGACAAGAATTCTAGATTTAGTGAGAATGAGTAATAAAGGTAGAAAAGTAATATAGTATTAATAAAGGTACA
The DNA here is from genome assembly GCA_948455865.1 of Conomelus anceps. NCBI lineage: Eukaryota > Metazoa > Arthropoda > Insecta > Hemiptera > Delphacidae > Conomelus > Conomelus anceps. The sequence goes on from OX418225.1 coordinate 7,389,402, forward strand.
GCACAGGTTTTTTGGAAATGAAAGTATACGTAATGTTAGAAGAAAACGTATACGCAATGTTAGAAGAAAACAGTACAAATTATTTCAATACCAAGCTTGCCAGACAGAGAAGGAGATCGTCTGTTTGTGATAGAGAGAAGAGAATTCAGTAAATGAATTAGACACAATAACAAATTAATCAATCATTCCAGCAATTTAACGAATCTTATAATAATTGTAAGATGAAGATTGAGTGATATCATGAGAACAAAAAATGTAGGCTAATCAATTCGATATTTTGAAAGTAATGGAAATTACAGATAATAATTATTCAGCACTAATTATGTGATATTTTTGTTCAGTTACAGAGTGATAGAAGTATAAAACTGTTCTGCAACTCTTGAAAATAGATAGAATAATTCAACGGAAGATATATGACGAGACAATCTAAATATAGGAACAAAGCATATATCAAACTGACGTCTTCATTTTTATTCCAATCATTTATAATATAGAATGTTATTAAGTATGAAAGCCAAGTTAAAACCATTAATCGATGATATTAATCATAAAAAATTTAGTCGTTATAGCTGCTATGAGTTCACAGCATCGATAGTAAAATTGAAATCCATTTTTGGCCGGATATGTATGTGTAGGAAGGCCTATATATAAAGTTTAAGAGTACATTCCTATCGTAAATTACGGATGATTTATAATAATTGAAGTGATCTAAATCAAATAATGATCTACACATCTTCTGCCTGCACTCACTTCATTCGTGATGGTTGTTTAATGTACTGTTAACAGCAATGAGGCAACAATCCTAGTCTAGAATCCTTCCAATCAGTAATTTAAGCAAAGATTTCAGTTATGAGTACCAAGAGAGAGAGAGAGAGAGAAGAGTGAGATTAGATTAGATTATTTACTTCATTCGTGTAGATTACAAAATGACAGTCTTAGATTCTAGATTATGATAGTTAAAAAATATAAGTAATTGGTCTATGAATTATACAAAGCTAAGCAAAATAATTATTCAACGAGGAGACAGAGTGAGTAAGAGAACTTATTTATGAGTCATGTGACGACTATTGAAAGTGAGTACATTCGTTTCAAAGCTCTTAGTATAACCTGAGGTGTAGCAAAGAGGCGAAGAGGGTTAGAATAAGTATGAATATGAGGCTATTGTTGTAGTTTTTTGTTAAATAATATGTTTTAAATGATATTCATATGTGGCTAGAGCCTTAGCGGAGGGCTGCATAATTTAACTACTACACTTAGACTGCTAGAGAATGCTGTTTAGAACAGTTATTTAGGTGCTCACCTTTATTTTTAAGAGGTCAGCCATCCTCTCGACGGTATGCACCCTCTTGGTGCCTCCGTGATTGATGGCGATCTTTATACGTCCGTCCTGACTCCAGACCTGACGGTGTCCAAAGCGGTCGGCTGCTGCGTTCAGGATCCTCAGTCGCTGCGCTGTCAGGTCCTCCCGGATGGTGATGCCGGTTCCCTTCAGACCCCTCTTGGCATCGAAGATCATTCGCCTTGTCCTGTAGCTGCAGAGTCGAATAATTATCGGGCGATCCTTGGGTTTGGCTTGGCCGGTTGCAGGTGGTTGGCGTTTACCAACCCGATGGGAGCGGTTGATATCCTCCAATTTGACGTTCAGCTTTAGTGTTTCGTTCAACACCTTCAACGAAAGCTGATCAGTGTCCTCTTTCTCTCTTTCCGGAACACCGAAGATTCGGAGACACTGTCGCCGACCATATTGTTCAAGGTCGTCGACCTTCAAGTTGCAGTCCTCCTCGAGCTCCCGGATCCTCTCGTTGAGCCTTCTATTCTCGTCTTTTAAGGCCTCGACCTCGGCGAAAATAGTTTTCAAAGCCGAAGTAACCGCTGCTTCGACCGCTTTCTCCACTTGCTGGCTCATATGCAGGAGGAATTCTTCGGTGAGACCACCAGAAATAGATTCGGCAGGAGGTGGAGGTTGTTGACCAGGTAGCTGGACGGTGGCATTGTTTCGTTTTGGCGTACTTCTGGGTTTTCCCATGTTGAATGGAGTAGAAAGCGGTATAGGAAGACTCTAAAATCTAACGGTTATTTTGTGGTTTGAGTAGAGTTTTTTAGAAATAACTTGAAAATACGTGAATTTACCAAAAAAATAATTACACAATAGCACTAAACTTGAAAAACTGAACACAATGATATATAATTTGAATTAAATCGAACTATTGAACCCTACGAAATTACTGCTTGAAGACGGAGCCGAACTGACACACGTTTCACTCACTTGACATCAGAAGTCGAAGCTGATGTGGTGAGAGTGATTGAGTAGAAACTAAATTTGTTTGGTTTTGGATTCTTGTGTATTTTAATTCACATTTTTATATTCATCAGTCTCACTGTTCTCTTAATTTTTATAGCTGTTATAATTCATCCAATTGCCTAGTGTTCATGTATCTCTTTTGTGATCTTATTTTTTACCTCTCATTTGATCCAATTTCTTATCGATTTTTCAATTATTTAACAAAGCCAAAGTTTAAAAATAATTATGAAAAATATTCAATTGTGCTCAAGATTTGTACGAACATAAAATACAGAAATGTAATTTATTTAATTTCAATCAGTCCAACTAAAGTTGTCAATTTCCTTTCCAAATCTTACCAATAAGTTACCTTTAAACAATTAGATACCAAGTATTAGTTATTAATAAGTCGTTAGAAATTGGAAATGAATTGAATCCACTGTTATGTGGATTGAAGGTTGTTATTCTTGTATTTGGTGATTTTGACTTTTAGTCTGTTCAATAATAATATTTACTTGAACTAAATCAATACATGGAAATCAATCTGTTCAATAATATTATTTATCTACGACCATGTCATAATGTATACTTTACAGTTTCACAATTGATGCCAAAACAGCTGTCTTTTCGAAATGCTTTTTGAAACCCGTTGCATAAAGAGCTCATTATAGTACAGGTTCTACATTATAACACGGGTTCTGGACCAATCAGAAGCAATTTTGATGGAATCAATATCGTAATTCAATATTGTGAAACTATCAGCTGATTTGATCAAACTGCTACACCAGCTGCTTTAACCTAACAATCTACTATAACTTCTCGTATTTGAGATGAGAGGTTAGGTATCTCTGGCAGTCACAGGTAAAATGAAATTGTTTTAATTAAATGTATACTAGTGGTCGTAGATAAAATAGTGTATGCAATAGTGTATTTATTTGGCCATTAAAGCACTCGTGAGATATTTATAACAGTCGCATTCGCTCGTGTTATAACTTACATCTAACTCGTGCCAATATAAGGGTCAATAAGGGTCAATATAAAATCGTTGCATAAACTACTATTACTTGGATTAAATCAATACATGGCACCTGCTGAGAAACCCACTGGTTTAGGAGGACCTTTGTTGTAATGATTCTGTAAATAAATTGATTCAACAAATCAATTAGTCGATGAAGACCAAAGTTAAAAAAAAATATTCAATAAAGCTCAAGATGTGTATTAACATAAATAGGGAATTATTGTATTTTAATTAATTGATTTCAATTCAGTCCAACTAAAGTTGTCACCTTCCTTTCAAGCAGTAACCAAGAGCTACCAATGTACAAAATTAGAATGTAAGGACACATAATTTATTAGAAATTGGAAATTAATCGATTAGTCAAGAATTGTTGCAAATCTTCAAATTCCTGAATTTCTTGTTTTATGACGATTTGCGTTGTTAATATTAATTTGAAGATGGGCTAGGCGGGCCGCATAGCGCAGTTGGTTGGGGCGTCGCAACTTCAGCTTGCTGTGGTCGTGGGTTCGAATCCCGCTCCACCGTCAGGCATTTATGTGTAATCATTCACCTCCTTTCCCACGCACAAGTCTCAGACTCATGTGGGCATCCTCAGCAATAAAAAAAAAACAACTCGTAAACGTTCGGCCTACAGAGTAAGTAAAATACTCCGTATTCTTAACAAAAATTTGACTGCAATTCGTTGAATTCACTTGAAAAGTTAATATTTTTAAAATCAGCAGAAGGCTTGATTCAAATTGTTTCAAACCTCTGCTTCTAGTCGTCAGTTGTGCTGTCGATATCTTTGATGTATGATGACCTGGCAAGGTCGCAAGTTGAAATCTTTCCTATTTCGATACCGACTCTGATTGAAAAGAATCTCAAATCGTTCTTGACCCTTAGCTAGTTTGTCTACCATGGCATTCCATTTCTTCAGACCTTTCCCATTTTTTTTCTTCTTTATTCTTATCCTAATCGTGAAGCACCTTACAATAGGATGACGAATGCCCCTTCCAGGGTTTTTGCGGCAGATGTTGGGTAAAGCTTTGAATGTTCCAGGTTTTGCTGAATGACTGTGTGCATTCTGTTGTCCAATTCCTTCTCTTCTTTTTCTTCTTCCCCTTTCTTTTTTTCTCGTCTTCGTCTGGTGATTTGTTGAACAAAGTCAGTTAGCCAGGCCTCCTAGGATTTTACCAGTAAAGCTACAAAGGTAGCCTAGATGCCACACTGTCAGCTAAGCGAGACTCAGATTCAATGGAGCCTAAAGCCTTCGCTAAATAAGAAAAATCAGATTTTTTTACAAATATCATGCTAAAATCTTTCTTCAATTATAAAACTAGTATAATTGTTATTCTGACTTGTTTTATTATACTCAATAACTGGAGTCTCCGAGACGTAATCTACAAAAAAAAAAAAATGATATTCAAATAACTAATTTAAAATTATGTTAACTGAGGAATAGGGAGATATTTCGCAAAAATTTAACGTTAAGTGACAACAGTCATTCACTGTACAATTAAATGTAGGGATTGTATTGAGTTATTCCATATGTCTAGTTAAAGGGAAGTGATAGCCGCGAGCCGTAGCAGGTATCTGTTTAATCAGATAGATAAGCTGCGTTCTCGTACGTCTTGTTTGTAACGGTGACCAATTAGATTGGCCAGCAAAAAAGACACTGTTCTCTGCTGAAAATCACTTCCCGGTGGTTCGGAACCCACCTAAAACTGTAGGTCCAACTCATAAATCACCATCATCCAACTCATTACCCACGCACAGGTCGCAGACCTATGTAGGCTTCATCCTCAAAACAAAAAAAAAAACAAAAAAAAAATTAAATGTAGCGATTGTATTGAGTTATTCCATATGTCTAGTAATATTATTCCAAGATATACAGCGGATAAAAGCATGCTGGAAAATCATTTGTAAATTAAGCGGGCTCTTTGTGAAAACGACTCTGATTCACAATAGATTTTTTTCCTTTCTCAAGGCCAACGCCCACATAATCGGTTTTAAAAATAATCCTACTGAAAGTAATAGGTTGCAGTTGCATTGTTGGAAACTAGAAGGTTGAATGATAAAAAATTGAAGTGGTCAATCGGCTGAAACTCGAGCTGAAATTCAATATTGTTCTGCTCTTCCAACTCAGGTAAGCTTTAAAACGGGAAACGAAATACGAAGAGGAAATCTCAGATCCCGAAACTGTTCAGCGATCATTATAATCTCTTTTGAAATTTTATCAAAAATATAAGGAGAATGTAGGAATGTGACAGAGAAGGAGTGAGACAAAAGAAACCGTGTGGAAGGGAAGAGAAAGTGAGAAATAATCTAGACAAGAGAAATATCAATTCTTCTAGTGCCAGAAGCTCGTGTTTCTTAAGAAAACCGCAAACTTTAGCTTTTATTTTCACCAGGTTATTTACAAACAAATTTACTAGACTGTTCGCAGACAATAAGATTTTCACTGTTCAATATTAGACTTTTAAGAAGATTAATTATTATTTTGAAGACTTAAACTCTAATAATAATAATACAATTTTTTATAAGTTGGGACTTTTCATATCTGGTCCTGCTCTTATAATAAATGATTCTTTTCAATGATTCACATTGATCTTATCAATTGAGGCAAATTAAAAAAAATTATATGAGAAATTGTTAGGAAAGGAATAAGAGATAAATAGAATGAAAAAGAATCCTGTATATAGGCTTCATAAATTAAATATTTGAATAAAAAAATTAAAATACAATAGTATATTTGATACAGATGCAAAAAGACACTTTCCTCTGCTTTAAGATAACTTCCCGGTGGTTCGGAACCCACCTAAAACTGTATATTATGTAGGTCCAGCTCATCAATTACCATCATCCAACTCATTGCCCAAGCACAGGTCTCAATACTATGTGGGCTTCATCCTAAAAAAGATAGTCATTATGATAGGCATTAGAATATTGTATATAACTAATTAAAAAAAAAATAATGATAATAAACGTATGGTTTTTATTGGTAGGGATACCCTTACGTTAATATACTTAGATATGTAATAAAAAATAAAAATACAATAGGATATTTGATACAGATAGTCTGAACTACTGTAGTATATAATTTGGAGTACTTTGCAATAGGCAATAGAATATTGTATACAACTAATAATAATAATAATAATAATAATAATAATAATAATAATAATAATAATAATAATAATAATAATAATGATGATGATGATGATGATGATGATGATGATGATGATGATAATAATAATAAACATATGATTTTCATTGATAGGGATACCCTTACGTGTAGTTCCACCTCACGGTTTGAACCATGTTATCGGGAACATGGTGGACCTACTATTCTAGGTGGGTTCCGAACCACCGTGATATAAATTGATAATAATAGCCTCAAATACTAGTCCTAACCTCAAAACTTCACATTCATTTAGTTGGGAGAGATACAGTTCCGTTACTTAGTAGAAATAACCTTGGAAGGTTAATTTCAATTATCAATCTAAAAATATATTTGACCTTATAGTGTATAAGTGAACCTAGGATAAAACCTATTCAGAAAGCGTAATCCATTTACAAATAACCAATATTACAAATGGAAACCACTTCGTAGATCATTTTAAATACCGCCCAATAAATTTCACCGATAAAAATTCCCCATATCTGTATAAACAACAATCTCCAGCCTCAATTTAATGATCCTTTCACTTTAATACTGAGCTTACGTTTTAACCTTCTAACCTTTCAATCTTATTTTCAGTCGACTCTTTCTTGGACTTTCTACGTGTTTTCAGCTCAAGTCTGGTTTTACAAGGATAACTTGGAACAATACTAGATTTGGGTTGGGAAAACTTTGGGTATGATATTTCGAAACAAAGTATTCACATAGATTTTGTGAAATACATCGAAATGTATCAAGTATGGCACATTTAATCAGACATCTTTCTATTTTTATTACTTAGGAAAATGAAAAACTATTTATGTATAGAGTCCAAAAAAATTATTTTTATTGTATATTTAATAAAACTAAAATTATTATATACACTTCACTTGTACGTATTGACTTGATACTCATATATACATGTTTACAAAATTATACTTATAATGACACCTGTATACACATTTACCCAAAAATGAGAGATACTATCTAATAATAATAATAATTATAATTATAAAAATAAGAATAAAAATAATAATAATAATAATAGTAATAGTAATGGTAGACTAATAATAATAATTTTTATTTCCGCAAATACAAAGGAAACAATACACAGAAAATAATACATGATAAGAAATAATAAAACAAACAATTCTCAGGAGAAAAAACAAGAAGTTACATAGGAAAAAGACTTAGTTTAACTTAGATATAATGTACAAGAAATAACAAAATAGGTCTAAGACCTGTTCGTGGGTAATGAATTCGATGTGATTGATGAGTATAGATGGTGATGTAGACTCTACAGCCCAATATGGGCTTTGGCCTCCTCCACTACAGCCCTCCAAGCATCTCTATCACCAATCATCCCTCTCCATCCTCTCTATCCCATATCCTCTCTGATTTCATCCTCCCATCTTATCCTTGGTATGCCTTTCTTCCTTCTTGAGTGAAGTTTGTAGATTATTTTGCATTCTGGTCTTTTTGGTTCCACTCATTCTGCAGATATGCCCAAACCTATAGCAGATATTGTTGTTTAGGGGTATCTTGTGTTGTTTTGATTGCTTTTGCTAGATAGTTTTTATATTATTATCAACACAATTCATTATCTTTAAGATATCCTCTCGGATTTCATCTTCCCATCTTATCCTTGGTCTGTCTTTCTTCCTTCTTGAGTGAAGGTTTTCTTTTTATATTATTTTGGCATTCTGGTTTTTTGGTTCCACTCATTCTGCAGATATTCCCAAACCTTAGTTTTATTTAGCAGATAGTTGTTTAGAGGTATTTTGTGTAGTTTTGAATGTTTTTGCTATATATTTTTTATATTATTATCACAATTCATTAACTTTACACAACAATGTATCTGTATACGGCAAGTTGTACTTAGTAATTGCAACTCAACTAGTTGCACTAAATGTATAACGACTTGGTTTATTAATAGATGACGTTTTCTATTGTTCAATGAACTGAATGACAATAACATTTTATTTATTTATTTAATTTAATCCACCTGAGTCTCTGCGCCTGTATATAAAACGTACAATATTACGTTCGCGTATCAATGATTCAAGATCTGAGTTTGTCCTTTTTTCCCTCTTTAATAAGCCAATAAATCTTTCTAAGAGTCATTCTTTATAAAATGTGTTAAAATAGCTTCATTCAAACACTAATTTCATAATACATAGAATAAAATAAGCTGTATTGACATCGATTTCTAATCTATTATGTCTACTGTATAACGTAGCGTAGATTAACATACAGTATTAAAAAGATTCAATGTTTGATTAGGTCTCTTTCAGTGCCTTCATGTATATTCTTTCCTTAAACCCATCACATCAAACAAACCCCTATTCCCTCTGCACACATTACGGCAAGCCTCAATATTATTCAAATCTAGGTCGTCGAATTGAACTCGCCAGCCTTGCACTCATATTCGACAGCATCTAAAAGGGTTTTGCCACAAATAAGAGAAACCCCGACCTCCCCTATACTGGTTGCAACATTCACTCTTGAAAACCCGGGCTTATCCATACTTAGAGAAAAGCTTTCCCCGCTCTAGACCAATCGTAAGCCTCCGTGTAAATGCTCTCGGGGTGGGAAGGGAGATACCACATGCGTGTGTTGGGGATGTTATGTGGGATGCTGAATTGTAAATTGAATAAAATCCCTCGTTCTTCCCCATCTTATACGAGCTCAGCATGGTTAGTGTTTTTCGTATGAAATTACACACATGTCCCGTACTTTCCATTTCACTATCATATGTGGCTCTTCTCTCTCACACCCTTCGTAGCTCAATCCTTCTCTCTTCAGACATATCTTTTTTCCACCATCGGTGTGGCTGAAATTTCTATCAGGAAGTGTTTTTTTCTGGATGTTGATCTCATCTTCTCATTCCAAAATCGTGATATCGTGATCAAAAATAATTGTTATTCTAACGTATTTAAAATAATAAGAAAAAGGATGAATACAATTTTATAACTGGAGTTAAACTTTAAATTTTGGTTTGGGTGATGGATGTTTAAAACTGTACAATAATAATTCCAAAAATAATTATTACTTGATATATATTTTTGTGCTGTACTAATACTAGTACAATATTAACAATAAACCAAAAAACCTGAGTGTACCTCAAAAACAAACTAAATGCACAATACTAATTCTTAAAATAATTATTATTACTTGATATATTTTTTTTTTGTACCGTACTACTAATTTTAAAAATAATTATAACTTGATATTGTTACGGGTTCTATGTCTAAAATAACGCTGGCAACACTTACATTTATCACTCGCACTTTATTTACACAAATAATCACAACACTCACTGATTGGTAATGTCTTACAGAAAAATAAGCAATTGAAATCAGACGAATCGATATTGTTCAACTAATGAAGAGATTCCAATGAACTGTCAAATATCAATCACTAAAAGTTAAAAGGCCGATCTAATATTAATTAATAACTACAATAAACTGTCCAATAATATTAAAAAAGAAACGTTGAGGAAGAACAATTAACTTACGTAGCACAAGTCCGTCAATACAGTAATAGATAAAAGAATGTTCACTTTTGAACTGTCAAGAGAATTATCACTACAGACAACGAAAGTTCATTGCATGGTTTGTAATAGCGCCAACGGGATTTCACTGTCTTTATCAACGTATAGAACAATACTGAACTACTTAACTGTCACACTTGTTTATCATGACGAATTTCAAAGACAACTGAACTCATTTACAAGAGACTTCCTCTATTTATATACTTTATCAAGATATCTCTAGATTTCTCTACCAACTTCTAAATAAATAAATCAAGGAAACTGGAACTTTCCACAATATTCGATAAGACTCCATTAATTTCTAATCAAACATTTAGAACATTCTACTAATTACCAAGTAAACGCTATAAAAGTGTCAAAAGCAGAGTAATTAATTGCTTAAAAGTAGACATTTACATAGCAGATAACACCGAGAACCACTGTTTCTTCTTTCTTTCTATTCTCTCAAATTTCATATTCGCTACAATATTTTTTTCTACCGTACTAATACTAGTACAAAACTATCAATATAACAAAACAAACTGAGTAGATGTCAAAAACTCACTCTCTTTACAAGCAAATATTGAAATAATCATGATCATATTATGTTCCATTATGGGATAAGTTACAACTCGAGTAGTAAATGGGATATAAGAAGTACAGAATAAAAAGTTTCAGGACAAAAATGATCATGTCTTGCTATCTGATTACTTTTTCTAGTGATTAAAAAAAATTAAATTGAATGAAATATTCTCTTCATAAACTTTTTTTGATTCCTAGTCATTCCAATTTCTGTAAATAATGAAGATTTAGGAGGTTTTTCTATCATTGATCTCTGATTACCCAATCACAAAATAATAATAAAGTGGGAACAGCCCCAATAAATTGTACTGGACAAACTTCACTGTCCTATAAATTGTTAACTTCCTTAGTAAAATATAATCTTATCATTTCCTCACTAACCCCAATAATGTGATAACTTTAAACTTGATTTTTATAGAAAAATCCTTACTTTAAACTAGCAAATGAACAAGAAGATAACGTTTTCCAAATAAATGTATGAGATATATAAATAAGGATGATTTTGAAGATCCATCTTGTTTCCATTAGAGTGAAACGGCCGTCACGCCATAACGTGAGTCATAAATTCCATATAAAATAATATTTAAAAAATACAAATTTTGAAATGAGTGACGTTATCTCGTTAAGTTACCAATTATAATCAATAACCAATATACAATTACAATATATAACCAATAATTATAATCACAATTATTTACAAGTAGAAAATTCTATATGATTCTACACTATTTAGTTACTTCAAATACTGATGAAAATCTTTGGTAAATTTTTATGCGACATGCCCCTTCTATTTTGGGCCTACTAGTTCCTGATCGCAGTAACTCTGACTTTTCTACTTCTTTATTTGAATTAATCATCGCTTGTTTTATGTTGCTGGGTTAAGGAGACATTACTGGGTATTAAAAACTGTTGCTTCCATTGAAAGTTTGTAAATAAATTTATTATATATTTATGTAATGTATAGGCTTATAATCTATCTACATCCCATGCTGAATATAAATAATAGGCCTATAATATGTCACATGAAAAGTTAATATTAACAACGCAGTTTTCGTCTTGGAACAAGAAATCCAGGACTATAATATGTCCTAAATAGGTGCGACCTGATAACTCTGACTTCCAGTCAGGTAATTCATTTTATTCTGAATTTAGTCTGAATATTATTGGTTAAACATTTCACAATAATGTTTCCTCAAATAATAATGGTGTAACAACCGAAACTAGTATCTCTCGGTTTTCAATAAATGTGCTAGTGACAACTTCAAGTCTTAATTATTATGGATATCTTCCACACTATCACCTTCGCCACTACAAAGAAATTTAATAATATACAGTGTAGAATTCAGGAATAAGAGTAATGTAAGAGGCCAACAGTATTACGGTAAATGCTTTATACAATATTAAATCTTTTGGTTTTAATAAACATTTCATAATAGTTTTCCTCAAATAATACAGTATTAAATTCAGTAAGAATAATAACATAAGGAGCCAACAGTATTACGGTGTTTGCTGAATATAATATAAAATCTTTCTTTTATTAAACATTTCACAATAGATTTCCTCAAACAATACAGTGTTGAATTCAGGAAGAATAGTAATATAAGAGGCCGACCAACAGTATTATGGTATACGGTGTAGGATATGTTGAATATAATTAAATAGTTTTTATTAAACATTTCCTATTATTTTTCCTCAAATAATATGTTTTTACATACATAATAGAGGAAGAATAGTAATATATGGGGCCAACGACTGGTAAAGGTCGTACGCATGCGCGGAAGGCTGTAGCCGAAGTAAAAAGAGTGCGTTTAGTTTGGTATTCAAGTGGCGACTGTGTTGTCTCACGTGTTCCCACGTTCCAATTGTACATGTTGCAGTACTAGCCACTCCATCACCCTGCTTCTCTACTGCAAAGACATAAGCACGGTCATTCCCGACTGCAGACCACAAATCTATAGATATATATCTTCTACATACCCTATATATTCTGTAGATTTTATGTATATACGTTTATAAAGCATATATATTCCACCCGGAGGGACAGTTGTATTTATTTAGCGTCCCAGCTTGAGCCGCAGTTTTCAGCTCCTGAACGTGACGTAGATACGGTGACCGATTGTTAAAAAACATTGCTTTTCCACCTCATTTCAACTGTTTATCTTTTTGTCAATCTGATGTATGCTTGGAGCATAGGTAAATGTATTTGAATGAGTCATTCCAAGCTTAGAAGGTTGTCAGTGCGGTAATTGAGCTGAATGAAGATGGGGTGTTGCGTAGAAAACGCGTTGGAACGCACTTGTAGATCGAAGTTTGAAAATGTAGCTTAAGTTATTTTAGTTTTGAAATGTTAGAATGATTAACGTGAAGCAATAAATCTGATCTAAAAAATTTGTATGACTAACTATAGTAGTGGGGAATAGTATAGTGAAAAATAAATCTGATAAATTGGAGGTTCAAGCTGGAGTACCAATTGCTGGTGCAATACTAGGTCCATTTTCTTTCTTGGGATATGTCAACCGTTTACCCAAAGAATTAATTAGTGGCAGAGTCCTCTTATTTGCAGACGATACATCACTCATTTTCAGCAATTCTGCTCTAGATAATTTAGAAATAAATACTCATTTAGGTGTGCAGTCCATTGCCCAATTTTTAAATCAGTTGAAATTAACAATAAATAGTAAAAAAATGTCAATACAGTACCTTCAATTCAAGAACTAACATGTTACAAATGAAGATACGGCTATAAACGTGTATGTAAATGATAATCAACTAGACCAGGAAGAAAGCTGTATTTCTAGGAGTATTTTTGGATAGGCAATTGACCTGGGCTCCATGAATTGAGAAAATATGTTGTAAAATTTCATCTGGGGTATTTGTCTTGCGACAGCTTGCTAGATTCAATTACAAAAAGTTACTTTTACAGTTTACTATGGACTCTTACTGTCACGTATTATGTATGCTATCTTAGTATGGGGTAATTCACCAAAACAAAACCTTGATAGGGTGTTTAAGATTCAAAAGAAAGCCCGAAAGTGAATGGAAAGAGTAAATAGATTAGATTCATGTAGGCCGTTGTTCAAGAGACTTGGTCTCCTAACTGTATCCTGCTTATATGTGTATGAAGCGAATTTATATGTAAAAAAGAATGATATCAACCAAAATTTTGACGTAAAATTTTTTCTATTTATTGTTAATTTCAACTAATTGAAGAATTGGACAATGGACTGCATACCCACATGGGCACCTATTTCTAAAGTATCTTATATCTAGAACAGAATTGCTGAAAATGAGTGATGTATCGTCCGCAAATAAGAGGGCTCTACAACTAATTAATTATTTAGGTAATCTAACACAAGCTATGGAAGTAATGGTGTATGACCAGAGGGTATAGAATACGGATTAAAAGTAAAGCTTAATTATTATGTTATTGACGGATTGGAGCAGTGTCAATACCACTGTCCCACAGCATGTGTCTAATTTTGTGATGGTCATCGAGTATCGGGTGCTCCACAATGCAAGCACCCTATATACCTAAATATTTTTCACTTTCCTCATCATAGAAGCACAGAAAAATAGAATATTTATTTATTCATTTAACTAAAATACAGTCAATGTGAATACAACAGGCTTTAGCACAAAATAAAAAAAAAAATTCATAATAATAAAAATGAAAAAAATATTCCCTCTCCTCTTTCTGTGGTAAAGACTGAGCAAGATAGAGACGCATAAGTTGATGAGCTGTAGGCCCACTCGAACTCCTGACATCTTTTACACAGGTTGGGCCTTCCGAACTGGGGGAGCTTGAGCTGGAGTTTTAGCCGACCGCTGACAAAAGGCCATAAAACGTTTTTCGCTGAATAATGCATTCTCGTTTATGAATAATTTATTTCGCACAAGTCATTCTCATTGGCGAAAGCAGCAGACAGTAACGCACTAACGCACTGATCGTTTACTGAGGTAGATAAAGCAGTCAGGTCTCTGCACCGTAGGCTGGAAATACTGATGGCAGGCCGGTGATAAGACGGGAGAAGAATGTTGAAGGAAAAGAAAGAAGAGAGACTGAGAAGAATAGGGATGTGAGAAAGAAGAGGCAGAGAGCAGTACAGAAAGGTGGTGACTGGGAGAAATATGTGGAAGGAGAAGAGTGAAAAAAGATGAAGTGAGTTGGATAATAATAATAATGATAATAATAATAATAATAATAATAATAGTGTTGAGCCAGTGGCGTAACGTGGCGGGGGGGCCCGGGCTATAAGGGGGCCCGGAATGAAAATATATTTTTCCAAGAAATGGCCCGTGCCCAGACTGAAATATATATATTTTTTTCAAAAGAAATAAAACTGAAACACTGAAGGAAGAAAGAAAGAATGGGCTAAATATTGTCAGGTCAATGTTTATTGTTTACTTTATCAATTCGCAGATAGCAATGAATACAGATAGGCTACTATAATAATACAGATAGTATCTGTATTCATTGTAGATAGTGAAGGAACTCAGAAGCAGGATGTTGTGACTTCAGGAATGGAGACATATCGAGGACAAAACACTCTTCAAACAAACTTATCTAGACTGTTATAAATCATGACGACTATGTCTCCATAGTGCAAATATTAGAGGAAATTAATATTACTTTCCCATTGAATTCCTCGATGTTTATTAGCATATACGAAGTAATGGAAAGTGGTGGGTTGTGTAGAAATCAAAGTCAATATTATTTATCATACACATACAGTATTTTGAATTCAGTCTCTTTTGAAGCGTCCAGTTAGATGCATGTAGGCCTACACGTGTCCGGTAAATTGGCCTAGAGTAAACCGTATGTTTAATTAATTGAGTTTGGGATCGTGAGTTCCATTATTTGGAGTGCCATTTTTTCATTTCTATTCTATTTTCAACATGCTGCGTTTATGGTATTGTGATGTTGTACGGTCATGTTTTAGTTATTTCTATTTCTTATCGACTAGTACATTTTTAAACAATGATCAGCAGGAATGTTTTTCCCTTGATATATCGGATAAATTACGCGTGATTATTGTATATACATAATAGTTTTAGTTCAATTGTGTCAGTTCTCCCAACGCAGTTGAATTTTTTTTTTAAATAATAGATCAAGTACTGTTTACGTTTTCTCTCTTCTGCCTAAAAAGAATAAATGTCTTAAATTTTTTCTCTTTTCCTGACTTAGTAATTTCGCGGTAATTTAGATAAAATGCCTTTTTATTAAAAATTGAACCTGTGTCCGGGTCTGCAAACGAGGCGAATTCTGAAAGAACACATTTTCTGGGAAAAGGAGCGACGATGCTAACAAGGAGGATGTGAATGTGGATTCTATGGAAGACATCAGTTTCAAGGTTTCTAGGTTTCAAGATTAATTATTTATAATATAATCAACTCTCAACTATTTCCATCTTTCAGGAGCCCGTAGGCTACAGCCAAAATCATTAGACTAGCCCCCTTGAAACATGATTGAATTTTAAAATTTAATACAAGTTATAAAAAGGTGTTAAGTTCTTGCATAATTATAACTGCCCACAAAATAATTATGCAAGTTTTTCAGGGAGGGGTGGCAAGGGTGAGGGGGGATATTTATATGATTTTGAGGAGAGGGGCCCGGAAAATCGGATGCGGGGGGCCCGATTGGAAAACGTTACGCCACTGTGTTGAGCACAGTAAGATGAAATTGGGAGAATTGAAATTTTTATGAATTCCAATTGAATTGACTTTTTAAGTTTTTGCGTTGCTATGACACTATGCTATCTATTGCCGTGAAATAAGCTACGAAACTCCTGGGCCATCTTTGTAAGAGTGACCGATAGGATTGGCCAGTAAAAAAGATTCTGTTCTCTGCTGTAAAATCACTTCCCGGTGGTTCGGAACCCACCTAAAACTGTAGGTCCAACTTAGGGTACGCGCATGTTGAGGAGGTGTAGGTGAAGGTGTAGGTGATGGTGTAGCTCGCCATCACCGCTAGGTAAAACAAATGCATTATCTGTTACGGGTGCGCGCATAGTGAGCAGGTCGAGGTGGAGGTGTAGGTCGCCGCTTACAAGGAGGTCTTGCTGGATGCTTTTCAAGAACAAACTATTTTGATTTTACCTCGCCGCTTAGCGCGCTGCTTCTTCGTGATTGGTCCGTTCAAGGCCACACACTCCTCCCCCTCCTCCAAACAGTTCACTTCTACCCAGAACTACGTACTGAGCTGTACCGTACGTATATGGTTTGATAAAGTACTGTGCGTTTTCACGTGTTTGAAATGAAGGAAGAAGTTATCATTGCCGTGCACTGTCAGGGGATGATCTAGCAAAAAAGGCAGAAAAACGTCAGCCTTGGAAAATTTTTAAAACCCGTTGTGTATGGGTACCAAATTTAAACTTTTTTGGCCTAGTAGTTCTTGAAAATTAGTTATGAATGAGTCAGTGGTATTTGGCTTTCATATATAGGCTATTAGGCTATATGGATTTGGCTTATAAAACTCGCGGTTTATTAGTTATAATGAATAATAAGACGAAATTGTCACAACCACATTTATAAAAAAATAGTGATACTAGTTTCGGTTGGTACACCGAAATCAATCTTAAACAAACGAATTTGTGTGAGATTGATAATGGCGTAACAACCGAAACTAGTATCTGATTATTTTTTATAAATGTGGTTGTGGCAACTTCGTCTTATTATTCATTATGGATATCTTCCACAAGATATCACCTTCGCCACTACAAAGAAGTTATTAGTTATAACTTATATGAGTGATAATGAGATTGTAGTAGACATGACCTTTGTAGGCCTATAATAATCATTGGTTTTTTCATAAAAGGAATGGTAAACATAATTATTATAGTTTAATATTTCTGCTTTGTATTTGTGCTTGTAATGGGAAATTTTATATTTTTTAATAATTTGTGAATAGCCTTATAAAGAAGTAATATAATATAAATAGTAAAAAGTAATATAATATAAAAAAGTATGTAGGAAAAAGTTTCAGGAGTCATTCTTAAGTACTGTTGAAATTTCTCTGGGTATGATTTAAGTTGAAACAAGTGATGATATTCGCCCACTTTTTGCCGTACTTGGTTAATAGGATGAGCACTAAACTCTCAATTGCTAGTAAACCACCACTTACTTGCCGAAGACATCTTATCACTATCATCACTACTGTCTGTAATCATTATTACAGAAAAATTATGCACGAGACAATGAGAACGTACTATTGCCCCACACAGTTGGAGGCAGACGACACACTGTCTGTGGACTGGAGTGGTGGGAGAAAAGCAGCCCGGTAAACCTCCTGAACATACGATACCTACCTCCACCTACACCTACACCTCCAGCTACACCTACACCTTCACCTCCTCAACATGCGCTTACCCTTATGAATCACCATCCAATTCATTGCCCCCTCACAGAATTCATACATATGTAGGCTTCATCCTTCGAGAAAAAGTCCCAATAAGTGTTTGAATTTATTTAATTTTGAAATATGGACTCCTAAAGTTGCAATTTTACGTTCCTTGGCGTAGGAGTGTGTTAAACTTGATTGTCTCCATTATTATAACTTTAATCGTCTATGTTTTTATTGGTAATAATATGTCTGCTGGTTTTGACAAGGATTTAGGAAAATGTTTGAAGATTATTGTTGTTCTCTCTGTATATCTATGTCGTTATTTCTATTGTCTTCATACTGTTGTATGACAATAATTATCAATATGCTTTTTAGTACTATTCATGACAATTATCAATGTACTATTTATTACTATTCATGACAAGTATCTTATAATAAATAAATGGAAGCTTAAAAGCATATAGTGTGACATAAGATAAGACACCCTGACGTAAATAAATTACTTTGAAAGTTTAGTTTCTTTGAAATGATGAAGAAAAACGTTATGAAGGATTTTAAATAATGACGTTATTGATGGTCGATTGCACATCGTTTATCAGTTTCTTTGGAATAATTTAGAATAAAATTAATTGTTGAAGACGTTGTTGTTGGTGTTGATTATCGTCGTCGTCTAAACCCGGCTTCATGCTACTATTAGTTGAATGTTACTTTTCTCAATGAAACAAGATTTTTTGGTGACACTGTCTTATTTATTTACATTACGTTATATTATTGAAGCTATTTATCTTGGTGACACTACTTTATTATCCTTGTTTCATATTAGTTTATATAATCTTATCACAATTATTTTTAAATATATCCATTACGGTCTAACAGAAGACCGTCCTCCATGATTTCCAAACCCTTAAACTCTTTAATTCCTTTTAAAAACCGAAGACCTCACTTGATCCACTGAACTCAAACTGCCTTCACCTGTCTACCTACCGTTCCTACACGAATACCAACGGATATTCGTCGACCTAATTACAGCCGTTGGAAGGTCACACTCACATTGTGTGAACATAATTTTCTTCGCACCAGTCTGGGAAAAAATAAACAATAGCTACTTAATAGTTTGAACCGAGCAGCTGTTTTCCATTCCGCGTTTTTCACATAATTATCGAGGAATTTTTCATAACTCTGCGATAATACAGCACGCTGTACATCAGAGCATGCTTGGGCATGGTGTTATAACTGGAGGGGTCAGCAATTGATCTGATTTTATTACTATGAACAGTAGCAGGCTTTCACCGTTAGGTGTGTCAGTCACACCTGGTTGAGCGATTTATTACACCTATGTGTGTGTGTGTGTGGACAATAATAATTTGGCAAAGGTCTTTTCATTGGGAGTGAACATTTATACTAGTTAGCTGCATAAGTCAATAGTTTTGGATTCACTAATATACGTTTTTTTTTAAGATTACGTCTTGGAGACTCCAGTCACAGACTACTAAACTATTGTAATCTGTTGTAATCTATTGTAATCTACTGAACTATTGTTATTCTGTAATCTGTGCTCCAGTTGAGGAGTATAAGACACATCAGATCAACAATTGAATAGCAATTGATCAACATCAGATCAACAATAACATCAGATCAACAATTGCATATTTCTGCAACACATCATACAATAAAAATTATACACACAGTAACCTTAATTATGACAACATATAAGTGAAAAAAAAAATAAACTTGATTCAATAAATTTAAAGTGAAAAAATTGATAAAACAAATAGAATTGAAAAAAATTCAATCTTCTCTTATACATTAGTTACCATAATTACTACAACTTGGAGACTCGCAACTTGACCCCTGAAAGGAATTCGCAGTGAATATTGATAAATACAGCACATTTGAGAGCGACTCACCTGGCTCACTAACAGCAGTGATATTTATATAACCCAAATACCACTGGCTCAGATTCGTGCTCTATTTAGTGCAAGGCATAGTGGAGCTATTACGCTACTATACCTTCCTTCACCTCTCCCCTTCAGGCGTCAGGGGTCATGTTGTCAGTCCCCAGCAGTAGTATTTCAATTAGTTTGGGTGAGGCTTAATTTTGATATGAAAGGAACTCTTGTACATTATAAAAAGCTTTATCAACTAAATATTTTTTAATTGCTTTTTTAAATATTTCTATATTTTCAAGACTTTAAAAACTGCGGTAGCTTGTTGTAGAGTTTCCTACCAATATAACTAGGTTTTTGTTTGAATAAGCTACGATTGTGACTCACCAAGTGATAATCTCCTCTGCTTCTTGTTTTATAATCGTGTACGTCAAGATTTAGTCATTTCAATGGATCTATTTTTACGTTTTTTAGCATTGTTAACTATAGAAAGAAAACATTTTACTGTAACTAACTATAACCACATCTGAGGGAAGAGTGATTACAAAATACTGTTCATGCTTTTCAATTTACATTTATTTCCATAATAGAAG
Source organism: Conomelus anceps (assembly GCA_948455865.1). NCBI lineage: Eukaryota > Metazoa > Arthropoda > Insecta > Hemiptera > Delphacidae > Conomelus > Conomelus anceps. The sequence goes on from OX418225.1 coordinate 7,409,772, forward strand.
TTTGATACTTGAAAAAATATTGTATGACTTGGCTGGCTCAGATCTGGTATCAGAGAATATAGTAAATTTTCAAAATATGTGATGCTTTACATGACGAAATACTTATGAACAATCTAACATCAAATCTTACACTGTATTTCTATTTCGATCATGATTTTCACCTACTTATACTGGAGGGATGCATTTCACTTCTATAGTGATGGCTTTGGCGGGCTGATGAAGCTTCTCTTTAGAAGCGAAGTGCATCCCTTCACTATAAGTAGTGAGTAGAAACACAATTTAAATAGAAATAAAGTGTCAGATTTGTTATTAGATTTTTCAAAATACTTTGAGAAGTGGTTAGTAAGCTGTAGTTGTAAAGTGTTGATGGTATGAGTGACCTCATTTTTAATCGCTTTGAGGCACCATATTTAGCATTGAAGAATAGTATTTATAAGTGACTCCGTTTGGGTGAGGTTTGTAGTCTCGATTAGTAATGGAAATGCATAATTGATAAATTCCTTCCTTCTTATTTTGGAAAAAAGGCAACAAGTAGGTTGTTCAAATCAAACTGTAACTTATGACACTACAATAATTATAATAACAATTATACTTTGTAGAAAACCCAGAAACAAATGCAATAATTTTTTTAGAACTTGTATGATTATCACATTGATATGCTACTTAATTTTTTAGCTGTATAGAAGTTACATATATCTCAAATACAATATCAGTTTACTAATATTATTTTTCTTTTTTTCAGGTATGAAATTCATCCTATCAACATTTTTTGGAATGTTTTTGTTATGTAAGTACAGTATATGATTTACTAAGTTTTGCTTAAACCAAGGTCCTTCTTCAACTTAACCTCAACTATACCAAACTTAACATACTATACCATGTTAACCTCAATCTTATCATTTGACCTTACTATAAGTATCTATTGCGAATACGTTTGATGACACAAGAGGCAGAGTGACGTTTAAGAAACATACAAATGGGTTGGACTGCACAAATAAAGCAGTGGTGAGGTATAATTCGTTTCATTGCTCCAGTGTTAAAAGCACCCAGTGTTGAGACCTCTAGCCTACTATATTGTTATTCTATACTACTATAATTATTTCTATATTGAGTAATATTTTTATATTATACCTGTATATGCACCAACCAACAATACAATATCTTCCTCTTCGTGAAGTGATAGCCGAGTGCCGTAGCAGGTAACTGTTCAATGAGAGATAAGCTGCGAAACTCCTGGGCCATATTTGTAAGGGTGAACGATTGGATAGACTGTTCCCTGCTGTAAAATCACTTCCCGGTGGTTCGGAACCCACCTAAAACTGTAGGTCCATCTCATCAATCACCATTATATCCAATTTATTACCCACGCACAGGTCTCAGACCTATGTGGGCTTCATCCTCCGAAAAAAAATATAACAATTATTGGGAATTGTGTTGTCAGTGGGATTCTAGCCTATAAAAATAGGGACTTTATTAGTATAGCAAGTCTGTACTGGTATCTTCTCGAATGATACGCATTAACTATGATGTATCATTGTGAAAAAATACAGCTCAAAAGAAGATGGGAAATATAGTAAGAAGGAAGAAACTAATATAATCAAATAATCCTTTTTACAAACAAGAATAGCGAGGAACTGAGCGTAATCTTCTATAGCGCTGTGTATATCTATATCTTCTCACTGCTTAGTGATCTACCTGGGTCTTTGAATCTGCCGTTGATGGTATATACAACAGCACTGAGAAATCTAGAAAAGAATCGGGTTCGCTTATCTTGGTACCGCGATCGGGCACAGGAATTTCTTCGGGACCAAATTTTCTCAGTTTGTTTTCCCGTCTCACTCACTCCTAATTTCTCTCACTTCTGCTCTCTGATTCTCTCCCTCTCTTTTTATTCCTCCGCCATTCAAAAGGAAGGAAGATATTGACAGTTTCAGAATTGGAGGCCTTTGTGGTAATTCCTCCTTCTCCGCCCTCCTCCTGGGAAGATGCGCCCAACGTGCCCTCATGATTTGGTTTCTTTTTCTTTCTATCTCTCTCTTCGTTCTCTTTCTCTTGTGGTTCTCCCTTGACAGTGTGGGCGTACAGTCACACCAGAAGACCGAGAAAAGGATGGAAACAACATGAATAATCCACCAGCTATGCGGTATCCCACTATACAAGTCCCTATTACCTAGTGCGGGAGTGGTAAAGAAGATGTAAGGAGAAGACAAGGAAGAAAGTAGAGGAGAAGAAGTGGAGGAAGAAGAAATAGGTGACAAGGTGGAGAAGAAGAAAGAGGAAGAGAAGAAAAAGAAGGAGAAGTAGGAGAAGGAGGAAAATAAGAAAGATGAAAAGAATGAGAATAAGGAGAAGAAAAAGTAGGAGAATAAGAAGAAGAAAAAGTAGGAGAAGGAGGAAAAGAAGAAAGAGGGAGAGAGGAGAAAGAAGGAGAAAGAGGTAAGAGGAAGAGAAGAAAAAGAAGGAGAAAGAGGTAAGAGGAAGAGAAGAAAAAGAAGGAGAAGGAGGAAAAGAAGAAAGAGGGAGAGAGGAAAAAGAAGGAAAATACGAAGAATAAAAGTAGGAGAAGGAGGAAAAGAAGAAAGAGGAAGAGAAGAAAAAGGAGAAGAAAAGTTGAAGGAGGAAAAGAAGAAAAAGAAGGAGAATAAGGAGACGAAAAAGTAGGAGGATGAAAAGAAGAAAGAGGAAGATAAGAAAAAGAAGGAGAATTTTTATGGAGAAGAAAAAGTTGGAGAAGGAAGAAAAGGAGAAAAATAAAAAGGTGAAGTAGAAAAAAAGGAAAACAAAGAAGAAAAAGAAGAAGAAGAAAAACGTGGAGGAAAAGAAGAAGAAGAAGGAGACCGATGAGGAGGAGTAAGAAGATTGATGATGGTTATGAAGATTATGATTTAGGAGAAGAGAGTGAAAATGAAGAAGATAAAGAAAAAGAATTGATTATGATGAATTAGAAAAATGATATTGGAGAAGATGAAAAAAGCTATCGAAGGTGAAGGAAATGAAAAAGTAGAAGAAAAGAGGAAGATGAAGATGAAGGAAAATATGATCAAAAAGAAAATCAAGACGTAGATGAAGGAAAAAGATGATGAAAATGATAATAAAGAGAAGTTTATAGATTAAAATGAGGTGAAGAAAAGGATGGTGAAGAAAGGTGAAGAAAAGGTGAAGAAAAGAAATGGATGAGAATGATAACGAAGAAGAAAATGAAGAATTGAAAGAATAGGAAAAGATTTGGAAGAAGAAAAAGAGAATGATAAGGTCTCGAGTAAAAGAAGTGAATAAGAAGATGAAGAAGTAGTGGCGGCCAACTCTTCCCATCTATTTCTACCTCAGTCGTGACACACCCACCCGAGATCCTTTCAGTATCATTTTCTCCTTCCTTTCTTCTTCCATCCTTTCCTATCTTTCTCTCTCACACACACCATACAGCTGTCGGCCAACGTTGTTACGGTTCAGAAAGTGTAGTGTAGTGTGTAGCGAGGGAACTGAGAAGGTTGTTTGCTCACTGATCTCTTGGTCGATCTCTTTTCCCTCTCTTCTTCTTATCCTTTTTCGTCTTCTTCAACTTCTTTTTGCTCGTAGAACTCGATGAGCGTGCTCGCACTTTTGTGGACCACGAAGACAGCCGCTCTTTCAGACACCAACATCTCCCACGCCTTTTGGTATTTCTTCTTATTCTTCTTCTGTTGCATCTTCTTTACTCCTCTCTTTTCCTTCTTCTTTTTATTTCATCCTTCTTCTTCTTCTACCTTTCAGCTTTTTTCGACCCCGGACGCTTGTTGTTATTGTTGAAACGCCAGTTATAATGTTTTGTGTTGTACATTATCATTAATTATTTCTGCTTCAATATCCTTTGCTAGGTTTAGTACTGTTGATGGCCTCAAGTCACAATTTTTATGTGTTTGGGTGACGACATAATTATTTTTTATCCAAAATTTTGTTCGGTCATTATCTGCTACTGAAAGCTGACTGCTAACTACGTGTTGTTACTGCTTTTAGTGACCCGACTAGTCATTTAATCACAAGTTAAAATTTTCTCATACTTGAAGAAGATACAATTGTATTGAATTGTACCTTTGCTAGTATCAGAAAAGAAAGAAATACTGGGGTCAAGAAAGCTCATAGTAAAATTATTCGTTCTCTCGCAATATTTGTAATCTACGCTTATTTTTCTGTATAATATAATACATCCTGAATCAGGAGCGGTCCCGGCTCGGGAATTTGTGGGGGGTTAACAAAAATGGGTGTTATTTACCTTTTTTGCGAGATTGTTTCTCCTTCCTACCCTTTCTCCAGTGAATTTCAGTTTTTTTTTAAGTGGAGGGGGGTCATGACCCCCCCTTGGGACCGCCCTTGTCCTGAATTGTAGTTCAAGAAGTTTTAAGACTCTAGGAAACGAATGCATATGCGAGAGGATATCTTGTGAATTTATTCAGATCTTCCATGTCTTGGGAGTTTAAAAGATATTCTCTTTCCAGAGAGAAGCAATTGTTCAGAATTCCAATCACACTTAACGTCGTCTCTGTTAATTATAGACTTATATTGCATTAAATGTGTGAGTGTTTTGAAGAATTATTAACTTGATATAATTATAAGAAACTGACGCATTAGGTGTTTGGGCTTACTAACTCATATTTCATTCCCAACTTGGAAAAGGTGTTCAGTTGGAATAGTGTAGTGTGGTGTAGTGTAGTGTAATATCCACTATCAGTATTTGGAAATATCCACTACCAATTTGGAAATTGGGTCTGTGATTTACTAAATTAAGCTTTAAATTCTGAACGTTTTAGCTAAAACTCTTGCATGCTTATCCTCGACACCATATTTTAAAGTTTTTTTGCTGAGGGAATTTGCTATGAATGGATTTGAATAGAATTTATTTATTACAGGTTAGTTGATGTTTTCGAGTTGGTGAGAGCTTGAGTCAAAATATAGGAAAAGATAATTATTTTAGATTTCAAATCTTGAAGATTCTAAGATTAACGGTATCTTGAAATAATTACAACTGGATTACTTTTCCACTAATTTCAGTGTTTCATCCACTGTCAGCGTTGTCAATTTGGAAATTAGACATGTGCTTTACTAAGCTGTGCTTTTAAGTAGAATAGAATAAAATATATTTTTATTCTCTTGAAGAAACATTTTTTAGTAGCCTACTTTACATTTTTATCATCATCATAATAAAAATACATATAAATAAATATATACAACACATTTTCGTAGTATCTATTATTTTCAAGAAGAATAAGGCATAGCCTGTTTAGGGGTTCCTTCTCGCTTTTCAAGCATAATAATTGGCATATGAGCTGTTTATATAATCATCAGTTAAAGATTGAATTAATTAATTGATTGAATTGATAGATTGATTGAATTGATTAAATAGGAGTAAAAGTTTAAACTTTCTAGCTAAAGCTCCTCGAATTTTTATCCTCGACACCGTATTTCAAAGATTTTGCTGATGGGATTTGTTATGAATGGATTTGAATAGAATTAATTACAGGTTGGTTAATTTTCAAAATAATTAATGCTCGTTCCACTCTATTCAACGGTGTATCTATTGTCAGTACCTTTTAGTCTGCTACTCAGCCATCTGGACCACTTTATCGCATTCCTTTGTCTTGAAATGATCAGTTAACTCGAAGATTCGTTTTCTGGGGCATCTTGGTCACGAAATGCTGCTTCAGTTAAGTTCTCCTTTGTACTTTATGATGCTGCTACCTCCTGCTAATCTGTGCTCTTGACCCTGATAGATGAATAAAATACTTCATCAGCTCCACTTCTTTAACCTGGAAGCACATAAAATGTTACCAACAAATTCTATGTAAGAACAAGGATGCAGTATCTACAAATAGTAGCCTGCCTGACAGTAGATTATAGAATTTATTTTCTAGTTCTGTCATGAATTTTGTACTAACAATAATAATAATAATAATATCGTGTGACCTGGCTGGCTCAGGTCTGGTGTCAGAGTTATCAGGTCGCACCTGAATAAGTTCAGGGCCTCTGACGTGACTTAACGACTGTTTTTAGGCAGTCGGGACCAACAGCTTAATGTGTCCTCCGAAACACGGGAGTGGCCCGAGGTAAAATCTTTCGGTCAGAACTGGGATCGACCCTTAGTCCTTTCATAACAAAAATAGAATTCATAGAAACATAGTTCATCAAACCTTTTCATAAGAATACAGTTCTGGAAACAGGAAAAACAAAGAATAATTAAAAACATAGTTCATCAAACCTTTTCAGTAGGGGTGGGTAGGGGTTCCGTCACAGTTTTTCTTTAACCTGAAATTTAAGGTTAACCTAAGTCAACCCACCCAAACCTAACCTAACCTGAAATAGGTATAGTTGTATAGTCCAAGTCGAATCAACGCAGTCTATCCGATCCCCAAAATTCCCATTTTCACGTGGGTTCCGAACCACGAAAAATTTTGAACTTTTTAACACCTAAAGGGAATTTTAATTTGAAGACGCCATCTTGTTCAGCCTTCCAAGGCAAATCAACGCAATCTATCCGATCCCCAAAATTCCCATTTTCACGGGAGCTAAAAATCACGAAAAATTTTGAACTTTTTAACCCGTGAAGGGAATTCTAATTTGAAGACGCCATCTTGTTCAGCCTTCCAAGACACCCCAAATTCATGTATCAAATACAATTTTTCGATCACGATTAATTGGGGAAAAAATAATAATAAAATTTAACCTTGAATTTAAGGTTAACCCAACTATCCAAACCTGAAATAGCTAAGTCAAATTCGAATCAACGCAATCTATCCAATCTCCAAAATTCCCATTTTCACAGGAGTTAAAATTCATGAAAAAATTTAACGGCGATTAAATTTTAACGGTGGTTAAATTTTAACGGTGGTTTTAACCCTAGTTTTAACGGTAGTTTTAACGGTGGTTTTAATGGTGGTTATAGTGGAGATTAACAATCTCCAGTATAAAAAACTGATATAAAAAATGAATACAAGAGAAGGACTTGCTCAAGAATTACATGCAAGTGTTAGACACAATTTTCCCACACGTCGTACAGAAATCAAAGGCGTAACAGATCTGTACCAGGCCGATCTTGTTGATATGTCAAATTACAGTACCATCAATAGAAATTTCAAATTCATACTAACAGTAATAAATTGTTTTAGTAAATTTGCATTTGCAATACCATTGAAAAGTAAATCGGGTAATGATGTAGCAAACGCCCTCAAACCAATACTTGAACAGAATAAGATAAAGAATTTTAAAACTGATGCCGGTAAAGAGTTCTACAATGCTACTGTTCAAAAACTCTTTAAAATGTACAATATCAATCACTATAGTACTTTCAGTAATAAGAAGGCGGCAATCTGTGAACGTTTCAATAGGAGCCTGAAAGAGCACATGTTTCGTGAATTCACTGTACAGGGAAATTATAAATGGTTGAATTTACTCCCAAAACTGTTAGACAAATACAATAATACCGTTCATCGAACTACTCTCATGAAACCGAGTGAGGTGAATACTGAAAATGAAAAGTATGTACTAATGAATATTGATAAGGCTACCCTGCGTTCCTTCAAACTTGAAAAGCAAAAGTTTAAAATCGGTGATAAGGTTCGAATCACACGTTACAAGCGAATATTTGATAAAGGATACCTACCAAACTATACTAATGAGATTTTCACTGTACACAATGTACTACCAAGCATTCCCCTCACCTATCACCTCAAAGACGATAACAATAAAATTATTAAGGGTGCATTCTATGAGTATGAAATGAAGAAAACCAAGTACCCAGATGTGTATCTTATTGAAAGAGTGCTAAAGAAGAAAGGCAATAAATTGTATGTGAAATGGTTGGGTTTTGATTCGAAATACAATTCATGGATTGATAATAATACATTAAAAAAATGAAACTAAAACAGCACAAATCAAAATTGCCACTGATTAACTTTGACAAGTATTTATATAAAAAACAACAAATAAGACACAGTGTGCTTCTACCAAATAGTGTAAGATGTATTGTGTGTGGACCGTCCAATGTTGGAAAAACAAATACTGTTTTTAATTTATTATTTGCTGAGAATGGTGTCAAGTTTTCACATTTATATGTATTCACCAAATCTCACCAGCAAGACAAGTATCAACTTCTCAAGGAAATTATGAGTCAAGTAGCCGAGGTTGGATTCAATCTGTACCAGCATAATGAAGAAATACCACACCCAAACGATGCACACCCCAATTCAGTTATGATTTTCGATGATATTTGTATGGAAAAACAACAGAATATTCGAGACTATTTCAGTATGGGTAGACACAAAAACATCGATAGTTTCTACATCTGTCAAACGTACTCTAGTATTCCTAAACAATTGATTAGAGACAACAGTAATTTCATTGTTATATTCAAACAGGATAATCGTAATCTACAACACATATATCACGATCATGTATATCCAAATTTGAGTAGGGATGAATTCAGTAGAATGTGTGCTCAAGCATGGAATAATAATAATTTTCTAGTCATAAACAAAGATTGTGCACTGGATAACGGGAGATACAGAGTTGGATTTGATAAATTTATCCTATTATAAAAATGATACTGAAAAAGGATCTAAAAGAATTGACAGCCATCAAGAATAATATAAAACAGCTGCGTGACTCTATACGTCGAAAACATCGAGAATTATCGTATGATGCAATTAGTGAAGAAGAAAATTTACAGAAACAATATAAACCAATTACAGAATCATTGAATCAATTTAAACAACAACAATTATTTGATGTTAAACAGGAAATGAAAGAGGAGGAGGAGGAAGAGGAGGAGGGGGAGGAGGAGGAGGAAGACTATCCCATTCTAGACTCCACTAATTTAGATACCTCTAATTTAGATGCTTCTAATTTAGACACAACAAACATTTTCGATTCTTCCAATGTTCCCAGTTTTTTAGACTCTTCCAATTTAGACACCTCCAATGTTCCCAGTAATTTAGAATCTTCTAATTTAGACACCTCCAATGTTCCCAGTAATTTAGATGAAAGTAGTAGAAGAGACAGTAGAGAGTCTAGTTGGAAATTTGCATCTAGAAATCGTATAGGTAAATACATTGATAATTTTATGAGAACAACAAAAGGTCAAAATCTGTATGGAGTTCACTTCAATCCCACCATCAATGAATGGCAAATTGGAAACAAAGTTATCAAGTTTGATGATAAAAAAATCATTATTGATGGTAATAAATCATTCCCGCTTACACACGGTCTACTAGAGCTGCTATTCAAAGCAATTCCAGATACATTCATCTATAGGAAAGGTGATCTTGTCGACTATAAACGTATACTTGAACTAACTGGAGTTCATCTTGATGCATTGGGACGTGTGAAAAGAAATACCAGTTATAAATACACTCGCATAATTAAAGATTTATTTCCACCTAAACGTGTTAAAGGAGTTGAACAAAAACTGGGTAGTGGAATACATGATATGCAAATTGAAACCTCACCTAACAGCAACGTCTACACCTATTGGGATAATCCAAATGAATTGTGTGAAAGATTGGAACTGTTGATTAATTCAAAACTTGCCGGACACACCGGTCATGATTCAGAAATTGCATCAATAATTGAAGAATTACGTGAAATCGGTATCATTATAGGTGGTAATCTAGTATTATAAAAATGACTATTGATAAATTTGGACGACATTTGTATGCAAGTAGAAAGGCAAATATCAATGAAGAATTGAAACAATTGGTGCAGAATTTAATTGATATCCTACAATTGATACCACTTGCAGCACACCACCTTCCAAGAGTTGATCTCAACAACATTGATCAGTGGCGAGCAATGACAGATCCAAACCTATTTGATCAGTATAGAAAATATTCAGAGAAAACTGAAAATCCATGGTTTTTTAGAGCATGGTTTGAGAGTAAATTTATCTACAAACATGAATTATAATAAAAACAAGTATGACTATTGATAAATTTGGTCGACATTTGAGTAGAAAAGAGACACCGGACTTGGAGAGAGAAGAGATGATAAACTTGTTTCAAAATGCTATTACTCTTGCACAACAAATAGATACAGTTAAAGATTTCTACTTACCAAACATTGATATTAGACAACAGTGGAAACACATGACAGATCCACAATTACTTACCAACTATAGAGAGGCTGTAAAGGGTCTCTCCATCTATAATTCTTCATTTAAAAGATGGTATGAGAAAAATTATCTATATAAAAATGAATAGAAAAAATACTCCGAAAAAGAAGAGGTCAATGAAAAAGAAGTTGGGATCTGGTATATTGGGTTCCGTAATTAATAAAGCAATTGATCTACTGCCCATGGAGCTCCATATTCCCGGGTATGAATTCTGTGGACCCGCGACAAACTTGAAAAAACGATTAGCAAGAGGAGATAAAGGAATAAATAGATTAGATGAAGCGTGTCGAGAGCATGATATAGCCTATAGTGACCCAACACAAAATCGAACGGAAGCTGATAGAAAACTTGCAGCACTCGCATGGGAAAGAGTAAAAGCGGCCGATGCTAGTCTTCCTGAACGAGCAGCAGCCTATCTAGTTACAAATCTTATGAATGCAAAAGTGAAATTTGGTGGAGGGGGAAAGAAACTCGGCGAAGGTGTCTATTTGAAACCGTACAAAGGTTGTGGTATAAAGAAGAAGAAGAAGAAGGTAGAGAGTGCATTGAAAGCCATTTTAAAAAAAAATCCCCATTATCAAATGTAGATATAGTAAAGTATGCAAAACAGCTTGACTTACCGTTACGTGGAATTTATATGAGAGATAAACTACCAAACACACCACTTAAACACCTAGAACTGGGTGTAATCAATCTGGATAATGAAATTGGTGAGGGCACTCATTGGACATGCTACTTCAAAAACGCTAATCTATGTGACTATTTTGATAGTTTTGGTAATCTAAGTCCACCACTTGAATTTATGAAATATATGCAAGGTGTAAGAGTTCAATACAACTACAAGAAATATCAGCAAATGGAGCACTCATGCGGACATCTGTGTCTATTGTGGCTGTATAAAAAATATAGTGATTATGTTTACGCTAACTGCAAACAAGAATCCATTGGTTAGTGAAATCTTCCCACCAGTTGAATTGGATAGCTTTGACTATGAAGTGGGTCTAGTAAACATGTACACATACAATACAATTCCAAATATTGAAACAAATGTAAATAATAAGTTCGTGTATGATGGGCGTGTGGTTGAAATACCAGAAGGATCATACGAATTGGAGGATATTCTAAATTATATTCGAAATAATCTTAAACTGACTAGCAGCCAACTGAGAATCAAAGCCAACAACAATACACTACAGTGTGAGCTGTATGCAGATAAAGATATTGATCTAACTATGAAGGACAGCATTGGTCCAATACTTGGATTTCAACATGAAAAATTACTAGCAAATAAATGGCATATATCAACAAAACCCGTTCATATAATGCGTGTGAATAGTATACGTGTAGAATGTAATATTGCACAGGGTTCGTACAATAATGGCAGTGAAGGTCACACAATTCATGAGTTTTACACAATTGTACCACCCGGCTATAAAATAATTGAATCACCCACAACTGTGGTGTACATGCCAATCAATACAAACACAATAAATCAAATTTGTATAAATATAATCGATCAGGACGGGAATGTGGTAAACTTTCGTGGAGAAACAATAACAGTACGCTTACATGTAAGAAAAAAACCAGTTGGTGTATAATTACATATATAAAAAAATATGCTAATATTTACAAAAAATCATCAATCACAACAGCATGATGCAACAGATAGGAAATTACTTACACCTAAAAATAGACAACTACTACAAAGATTAGGTTTTTTTGTATATAATAAAAATATAAACAATGAATCACCAAATTCCTCACGGTATGCAAATTGATTCAATATTCAATGTTGGTGAGAAAGTACAATTCGATGAGAGTATAACCCAATTCGAGTATCACACTCACACACCATATGCATCACAAACATACAAAAATAATGATGAAATTCGTATCAATGTAAATCAACAGGATGTCTACACTCTACCATGTAAAAGCTATCTTCTAATAGAGGGTAATATTAAAGTACAAAAAGCAGACAATACTGAAGTTGACTTTGTATTAGTGAACAATGGAATAGCCTATTTATTCGATGAGATTAGATATGAGGTGGGTGGAGTCGAAGTTGACCGCACACGTAACGTCGGCATGACAACAACAATGAAAAACCTCTTGTGCGAAACTCCACAAAATAAATGTATATGGGAGAATGCAGGATGGAATCGAGATGGATGGACAAATGAAAAGAAATTCAGCTTTTGTGTACCACTGGAAATGTGGTTAGGTTTCATGGAAGACTATAGAAAAATTATTTTAAATGTAAAACAAGAATTGGTTCTGCTTCGATCTTCATCTGATTTAAATGCAATTCAAACCACCGCTGGTACTAAAATCGAAATTAATCTAACAAAAATACAATGGAAAGTACCCTACATACATGTAGCAGACACAATTCGTCTTAATCTACTGAAATTATCTCACAATGATAAACCAATTAGCCTTCCATTCAGATCATGGCAATTACATGAGTATCCTACCCTACCAGAAAGCACAAGTCATCAGTGGACTGTTAAGACAGCATCACAAATGGATAAACCAAGATTTGTTGTACTAGGACTGCAAACTAATAGAAAGAATAGCCTTCGTAATGATATATCTCAATTTGATTTTTGTAATTTGAATAATGTTCGCTTGTATTTGAATGCACAATACTTTCCCTATGATAATATTATGGGTAATAAACATACATTGTATCAGATGTTTGCCGCCTTTCAACATGCCTACTACAAACAAAGTGATTCGGGAACATCAATAGCATTTGATAAATTTGAAAAAACACCACTAATTGTGATAGACTGTTCTCGTCAAAGTGAACTTTTGAAATCGGGTGCATTAGATGTGAAACTTTCATTTGACACAACAGCAAATATCCCAGAAAATACATCTGCATACTGTCTCATTATGTACGAAAATATCTATGAATATACACCATTGAGTGGAATTGTTAGAAAAGTAATGTAAACAAATAATATTAACAAAACAAAACAATAAAGTAGTATAGTAATTTAAAAGTATACTTAGAGTAATTTGAAAAGTATAAACAAAAAAAAATAAAGTATTTATATAATTTAAAATATGTGTATAATTAGAGTAATTTAAAAGTATAAATCAAATAATAAAAAAATATTTTTTTTTTTACCTACATACATTAATCTAGGTATAGGTACCCACACCTACGCACCTACATAGGACACACATTAATCTAGGTATAGGTACCTACACCTACACACCTACACACCTACATACATTAATCTAGGTATAGGTACCCACACCTACGCACCTATTTAAGCAAAAAAAAAAAATTTTATTTTATTTTAAAGTTTTTCAGGTTTTAAAGTTTTTCAGGTTTTAAAGTTTCTTTATATTTTAAAGTTTTTCAGGTTTTTAAAGTTTTTGTACTTTTCCTTGAGATGGCTGCTGCTCACGAATTTTACGTTTTCTGATTGGAATATCTTTGTGGCCCCAAGCTAGAGTATCAATTCGGTTTGGCAGTATGAAACGTTTATCGTCATGAGGTTGAAGAGCTAGTTTTTCACGTTGAACAGTATAGACATGATGCAGTTTACTTTCAATTGCTGATGATGTTACATTTTTGTGTTTTACATCAAACAGACATTCTTTATAATCTTCAAATCTCAATTGATTTCTATTTGCACTCTTGGGAATTCCCTTTGCAACCTTCTTTTCTGAATCACCTATGCGAATTGCATACATTTTAGCTTGTAGTCCAACAAACCCAGAAATTATTTTTCCACCACACTCATCCTTAAATTTACCTAGTTGTTTTTTATGTTTTGTGCTGTAACATTGATGGTCTTTTGGATAATTAGATGTGTCAAATAAATCCAAATTTCTTTCAATATCTTTATAAATATCATTTGTTTGAATCAGATACATAAAACTATCTGTATCGGACATTAGCAGTTCAACATTGGGATACATTTTTAGAATTTCATCATAATGGAATTTGTACATTATTGCTTTACTTGACTCAAGTATTGCCATACCCACATAAATGGGACGATTCAGATGAACCTCAAGCTTATTTAGACATACACCAGCAACATCATCGTTAAATCTGTACCAGTGTTTCATTCTTGGATATGCAATCACTTTATCAAGTTGCTTTTCATCAGTTATAATCCTAAAATCATTGTGATTCCTTACATTTTCCAACGTTTTTCCATAAATTGCATTAGAACATAGCTTGTATAGATCTCTATCAAAATCATTATTTGAATTCTTTCTCAATTCGGTATTTAATGATATAAATTGCTCTAACCAGGCTGATTGATTGAATTGCTTCACTCTGTGTATTTTTGTTAATTTCAAACCTAATCTCATGTAAAGTTTCAAATTTTTGTAGTGTAGAATATAATTTTTACGATTTTCAAAAGTTGTAATCAATTTCTCATATCGTCCTGATGGCGGTGTGGCTTTTACTGGCGCAAGGGGGTAATGGTTGTGCATATCATGTAGACTTTCTGGATATTCAAGATCGACTTCTAAAAAGTAGCCAACGTGTGATTCATCTGAAATTTTTGTAACATCGAAATTTTGAATTTGCTCATTAGATAGCCACTTGAATCCAGAGTGTGGCAGTGGTTCACTCATGCTTGTACCATATAAATTATTTGCATCTAAGTAGATTATAAATGTGGTTTTGGAATTTTTATCATATGTAGATAAATATTGGTTGTTGGCTTTTGCATATCGTTTGGGGATTACACTTAAACCCCCGCGAATACCGGACTCTACAAACAGGTGCATATCTGGATCACTTAAAAGTTCAAGTTCAATACCCGTCATTTTCAACATTGCATTCCACGAATAGTGTGGTAGCGAATAAAAGTGGGATGGATCAAGACTGTATGTTTTCTGGAATGTTGATCTGAAAGATTGAAATATATCGGCGAGTAAGAGTATATCGGTGGTTAGGTAGAGATCGTGAAATTGACCAAGATTTTTCAAGTTGAACGCATTCCAAACGGTTATAGCATTTTGATAGTCAGTCTCACTTACATCTGAATCGGTTAGTTTGTTGTAGAACTTTTCCCGGGAAGGTAATTGTGTTTCTTCGAATTTCTCAAAACAATCCATATATTCGTATGGGTATATTTGTTTTTTCAACAGTAAATTTGTATGATTTGGAAAATATGCTGAAATCAGTTGGAAAGCATTTGATAACATATTTTCTGTCAATTTCGAAAGAGATGAATTCAGAAATTGTAGTGAATCGATAAATCTCAAAGTGTTATTTAGTGTTATTGAAATTATTTTTTCACTTGTCCTAGCTAAGCAACTTATTCTCTTTTTATATTTATTGAGTGATTGAACAATGAAGTGGGAATCGTAACCGGTGAAATTGTGGAATATTACAGGAATGAACTCCACCTGTTTTGCATTAAGATTACATGATTGATGAGCAGCTCCAATAAACTTTCCAGTTGACTGCGAGTGGTGTCGCACACGATCAAACAATAGGCTCTTATTACACAGGCAACACACATCTACCATTTCAAATTTGTTTTCTTCTTCTACTGTTATATGTATTGGCACTTGTATTTTCAATCGCTTTTTCAATTCATTTCCATGTTCATCTAATTCATCTAGAAACTTTTCTATTAAATTTGATGATTCAGACAGGTTGGATGCTCTAACTATCCTTGGCCCATAATGAATTGATCCACTTTCATTTACTATTACATATCCATAACCACATGGTATATGTTCTTCATCTTTAATTAAACATTCAAAGTCGGCGTATATGGTGAAGGGAGTGGGTAGGGTGTAGGAGAAATTTGTGAACTTTAAAACAGTGTTTTGTTGTGGAATTTTAATGCATTGTGTTTCATGTGTTGAGCACAATTCAATATGTTTTTCTAAGTTTTGTTTTGCATTTTTATTAGTGAATCTTTGAAAACAGTGGGGGCAAATTTCTTCTTTACCATGACTTTTTGTTAAATGTGATAGTAGTTTGGATAGATTTTTAACAAGGGTGTAGTGTTTTTGTTCTTCTTTGTTAGATAACAACAACAGTGTGATTGTATGCTCTCTTTTTCTGTGTTGGGATGCAAAGACTGGATAGAACATATCTTTCTCTTCTTCATATGCAATAACATTAACAGCTATTGTTGTGTTTTGGTTCTCAAATTTAGGTATGTGTTGCAGTTTTAATGGGAAGCATAAATTTTCAATATTAATCATATGTTGTAGATTTCCAAGTGCAGATACTCGATATTCCTTATTGGTGTTGAAATAGGAGAGGATGGACCAGACAAAGCAGAGATCATCTTCATTTTTCACATTTATAACAGCTTTTCTATTTATAATTTTAACTGGAGTAGGAATGTATGAGCCAGAAGCACTTATTGGTCTGTATCTTACAATGTTGAAATTGAACTGCTTGAATATGTCTATAGTCCAACCACTCCCCAACTTTATGAATTTATCTAAACCTTCCATAATTTTTGCCTCTGCCTCCTCCCATTGTATGTTGAATTTATCAAGATTCTCATGGACTGAGATTACAGACCTCGATTGTCCATGGAATGTTGGTTCAACATACAACTCTTTATCAGCAGAAATCTTTTTCAATTTAACTGTTAAACTCACATACCATTTAATATTGTGGTGGAATTTTTCAGAATTTTCAAGTATTATATCAATTATATGAGGTTTAAGGTTTTCAAACAATATTTTTACATCAATTGTGTTGAATCAGTTCCATATGAAAAAGAGGCAGTTTTTGTTGATGCTGTGTTGGCAGATTGGTGAAGAGTAGGTGGATGAAATTATTTTATCCATTTTTATATATACAAAATTTTTTGTGGTATTGCTTGATTCTGTTGTTTGATAGTTGGTTGTGTTTGGGACCCTATCTGAAAATAGGAAGCGACTAGTCTCCGTGGATGAGCCAGAAATCTCTGGTGGGAGTATAGCTCGTTGACTATTTTCAGCCTGAACTAACATAACTCCTTCGATCCAAAGGAGTGAGAATTTTCTGCCTATGCACCTCTATTTATACCCAAAAACTGGGGTGGAAAAGGGAAAAAATGAGAGAAAGGGGGGAAAAAATGAGAGAAAAAGGGAAAAATGGGATGTCAATTGATACATGAAATTGAATTGCCTTGGAAATTTGAACAAGAACCATCTAATAAACTTTATTTTAGGTGGGTTCCGAACCACTGGGTAAGTGATAGTACAAGATGGCTAATGAGTTGGTGACTGATCACCACTAAAATTTCTGTTATAACCACCATTATAACCACCGTTAAAACCAGCGTTAAAACTACCGTTAAAACCTCCGTTAAAATTTAATCGCCGTTAAATTTTTTCATGAATTTTAGCTCCCGTGAAAATGGGAATTTTGGGGATCGGATAGATTGCGTTGATTTGACTATACAACTATACCTATTTCAGGTTAGGTTTAGGTTAACCTTAAATTTAAGGTTAAATTTTATTATTATTTTTCCTCAATTAATCGTGATCGGAAATTTGTATTTGATACATGAATTTGGGATGCCATGAAATGCTGAACAAGATGGCGTCTTCAAATTAAAATTCCCTTCACGGGTTAAAATAGCAGATTTGGTTCAAATTTTTTCGTGATTTTTAGCTCCTGTGAAAATGGGAATTTTGGGGATCGGATAGACTGCGTTGATTTGACTTGGACTATACCGCAAGGTATTGCTATACCTATTTCAGGTTAGGTTAGGTTTGGATGGGTTGACTTAGGTTAACCTTAAATTTCAGGTTAAAAAAAACTGTGACGGAACCGCTACCCTGCCCTACTACATGATAATATTAATGATAATTAATTTTTTTTATTTTTTATTTATTTTTTTTTATTTTATTCATCGGAGTGTTTGATACGTGCAATTGGAACGCCTTGGTGAGCTGCATAAATTTGTGCATTTAATTTCAAATGAAAATTTTCAGTCTGTTTATTTAACCCTCGTTAGTTAATCACCTTTAAAATTTAACCATCGTTAGTTAACCACTGTTAAAATTTAATCACCGTTAAAATTTAACCACCATTAAAATTTAACCGTGCTGTTAAATAAAGTTTGTCTATGTTAAATTAAGTAAGGTTTAACCCCGTTGAAATTTAACCGCCGTTAAAATTTAACCGTGGTTAGTTAACCGCCGTTAAACTGCGCCAGAACTCCCACTCTGCCCTACTCTTTTCATAAGAATACAGTTCTAGAAACAGGAAAAACAGAGAATTATTAAAAACATAGTTCATCAAACCTTTACATAAGAATACAGTTCTAGAAACAGAAAAGACAGAATTCTTAAAAACATAGTTCATCTAACTGTTAAACACTATTCTATACTTGTGTATTCGTACAGCATTTAATAGTTGATAACTTTCCAATAAATCTGAAAATACAAACAGAAAACATCATGAGACACAACTATTTTTAAAGAAGTACAAATTACGAATTTTTGTGAGTAATTTTCACATGCAAATTATCTCACTCCACTACGGCAAGCCCTATCATAGAGTAATGAGGGTGAGAAAATATAAAAAGTATAGTGAGCTCACATTTCATGTATTCGAATGAATTTCATATTTCGTCTTCCTAAGTTGTTTCCCAGCTATGAATATTTCTTTTCTTTTGCATACCCTTATGCAATTTTAAATATTTTTTGCTTTTTATTTTTTTGTTGTGTGACGGACTAGGTGTTACCGGGGAGCAGATTGTACAATTTTCATTGTTGAAGGGAAATTCTGGTTGAAGGTTAAAGTGTCTACTTGCACGGTACAGGGAAGTGATAGCCGAGTGCCGTAGCAGGTATCTGTTCAATCAGAGATAAGCTACGAAACTCCTAGGCGCTCTTTGTAAGGGTGACCGATTGGATTGACCAGCAAAAAAGACTGTGTTCTCTGCTGTAAAATCACTTCCCTGTGGTTTGGAACCCACCTAAAACTGTAGGTTCAACTATTAAATCACCATCATCCAATTCATTACCCATGCACAGGTATCAGACCTATGTGGGCTTCATCCACCGGGGAAAAAAAATACCGTGCATATCTGTACAAGCAAGTAAAACCCAATCTGTCAAGCAATTCATATTGGACATTGTACCATTGCACATAGTACATTCTACATTGTGGCATTGTACGTAGTACATTTTACACTGTACAATTATACATAGTATAGATATAGATAGTGTCCAATGACCTCCTCTCAAAGGGGTAAATAACTTGTCAAATAGTTGGAACCTATTTTTAAGTTATCTTTAAATCTAAATTTTAATGAGCAATTCTATGTTTATACATTTTACAGCTCAGGAATGAACATCACGATAATAATAGCTGAAGTATTCCTGAACTCTATAAAAACAATTAGTCTCCAGTTCCGACTTCAACTCTACTTTTAATTTTTCCGGTGGCATTCCACTTATTGATGCTGGCAACGCATTCAACAGATGCAAACCAGAACCTGTTACCCCTCTTGCATATAAAGTCGTGCGATGCGCTTCATCTGAGTACATGTCGATGCCTAGTCTCACAATAAATTATGTTACATATATCCTTTTTTAAATTTTGCCTCATTCTTTTTTATCAAGCAAACTGTTTCCAAAGTATATAAACTAGACAAAGGGAGAGAATTTTTAATTGTTTAAAATATGGTCTCTAGCTTGTCTTGATAGACTCCCACCATCACGCGTATTGCCCATTTTTGTATTTTTTATATTTTACATTTTTACATTGTACGTAGTACATTTATAGTGTAACGCGCACGCCCATGTTCAGTGTACTGTACAATACCCAGTTTTTGTAAAGTACAACAGGTGCTAAGTAACACACTTTGTACACTGAAAATCCATACACTATAGGACTCTTTTTTAATGTGCTATAGACTAACTTATACTCTTTTTGTGCATTATAGAACTCGACCTGATTTCCGTTGATAGATAGCTATTGTAAGCGATCCGTTCGTGTTGTATAGAGCAGTAATGAAAACGTGATAGTTCGAAGGAATAATCTCCTAGCGGCGCGCGAAAGAGTCTGTCGTGTGTTGGAAATCATCTCTCGAGACCTGAGAGAAATAAAAGAATGAGAGAGAAAGAAAGAAAGAAAGAGAGAGTTTCAAGTGAAATATGTGGTCGGTGTAATCAACCGCTAAAAAGCAGGCGAAAGCCTGGCGTATCTTTTTACATTGAGGAGTAGGTGGAAGAGAAAGAGGAGGAGGAAGAGAGCGAGGAGTAGTGTACGCCAAAACAGTGTGGAGGAGAACAAAGGGGTCTGAGAGACCGCGCACACAACACGAGAGCACGAAACTACTCTGTGGGGAAACCTGTTCCCGTGTTCCGGTAACTGGCGTGGAGACTAGGTGCTGGTGCAGGAGGAGGAGGAGGAGAGTAGAGGATGAAAAAGAAGAAAAATAAAATAAGAGGGAGATGACAGACTGGAGGAGTGAAAGAAGGTGACGCTGAGGAAGAGGGTGATAAGTGGAAGAAAGGAGGTGTAGGTAGGAGATGGGGTGGTGTAGGAGAAAAATATGAGGAGGATACTAAAAGTAAAGAAAGAGTGGATAGGAATGAGAAAGTAATGGAAGAAAAGGAAATAGAGGAAAGAAATAACAAATTTGTGATAGAAGGGGAATGAGGCAATTTAAAAAAAAAGAGAGTGGGAAGAAATGAGAAAGGAGGAAGAGAAGAAAAGTAAACTGAGGAAGATTTGATTGATTCATTTGATTTTGATAAGGGAAAGGAAATTTGTGATGAAAAGGGAATGAGGCGATTTTGAAAAAAAGACAGAAAGAGTGGGAAGGGATAAGAAAGAAGTAAGAGAATAAAAGGAAATGGTGGAAAAGAAAGAAGAAATTTGTGAATGAGGCGATTTAAAAAAGACAGAAAGAGTGGGAAGGGATAAGAAAGGAGTAAGAGAAGAAAAGGAAATAGCGGAAAAGAAAGGAGAATCTTTTGATAGAAGGGGAATGAGGCGATTTCAAAAAAGACGAGAAAGTAGAACAAAAATTGAAGGAATGAAGTGAAAAAAAGTAAAATAGAGTAATACCATTACAAGAGGAGTAGGAGAAGAAGTATATTAGAAAAGGAGAATAGAATTGTATGAGGTAGAAAATAGAAGATAAAACAGAAGAGAGTGGAGTGAATTAAGAGGAAGATGAAGGAGAAAAATGGGAAAGGAGTATGGAAGGAAGGATATGGTCGAGAAACAAGTGTACAGGGAAGGAGTTAGACAAGGAAGGAAACTTAATACGAGAAGGATAATGATGTGGAGGAGTAAATGTGGATTAAAAGGTGTAAAAAGAATATGAAAAAAGGAAAGGGAATGAGGCGAGTAAAGAGAAATATGGAGGAAAAGGATAAAGACGAGAATGAGAAGATGTAAAAAAAATAGAAGGGAATGAAGGAGAGGGGGAATAGTAGGTGATAAAGTATATATAGTGATATAGAAAAAGGAGAAAAAATGAAGAAGTGTTTGAGGAAGGTAAGTAAGACTGAAAGAAAAAGAAGGAGGACATTGATGGAGTTAAAAATTTGGATGAGAATGAAATAAAGTGAAAAAAATGTGGAAATAAGAAACAGGAGAAATATAATTAGAAAAAAGGTAGCAAAAAAATAGGCGATGAAATTAAAAGGAAAAAGAGGAAGGAAATTGAGAAGAATGATGAGGAAATGAATTGAACGATAAAACAAACAATAAGAAATAAAAAAGAGGAGTGGTTGCAAAAGTAAGGTAAGATTACAATAACAGTATTTAGAGAACAAGGTGGAAGGACAGGGTAGGGGAATGGAAGAGATAGAAAAAGGATGAGAATAAGAATAAGGATGAAGGAGAAGGAAGGAGGAGATAGATGAGAAGGATCTAGTAGAAATGCTAGAGACGACGATCAGATGCTGAAAGAAGAAACCTGGCAGGGATCACAAGACAGGAACAGGTTGTGGAGGCGATCTTGCGTTCGACCTAAAATACTGTGAAAGACTGCGTTAAAAAGAGAAAGAATAAGTAAAAGAGTGAGCAGAAGAATGGAGAAGAGAGTTGAGATCAGTAGAGCGAAAATCGGCGCTGTAATGTAGTCGAGCGAACATTCACTACAGTATCAACATTAGCGGTGTTCAGAGTTTGTTACAAAATAGGAGGGAGAAGGCCATTGTAACATTCTGCTGGAATTTTGAATTTATCTAGCCTTGGTACTATACAGCTGAACGTCTATTATACTATTCCACAGAATTATACTAGATGGTGATTGGTGAAGCTGTATG